>JAQIUQ010002636.1:347500-811382 GCA_030378365.1 Hybognathus amarus | reverse complement strand
TATCAGCTTCAGTTAGAAAAAAATCAGAGGTAGACCATGTCGTTTTTTAAGTTAAAATCCACTTCTCAAATCCGAATTTAGAGAGGGCCATGGGACTTAGATCTGAGTGCAAAAATGGAGGCTCTAGACCCTTCCAGAGCTGAGATATTTAGATATTTATAATGGCATACAGAGCTGAGATATTGAGATATTTACAATGGCATAAATGCTACGTGAAATCTCAATATCTCAGCTCTGGAAGGGTCTAGAGCCTCCATTTTTGCACTCAGATCTAAGTCACATGGCCCTCTATCAGAATCCAGAGTTTCAAGAAAATCAAAATTTTGACCCGAAAAAAAAATACAAGGGGTACCACTGTCGTTTTTTTTTCGGGTCAAAATTTTGATTTTCTTGAAACTCTGGATTCTGATAGAGGGCCATGGGACTTAGATCTGAGTGCAAAAATGGAGGCTCTAGACCTTCCAGAGCTGAGATATTGAGATTTCACGTAGCATTTATGCCATTGTAATATCTCAATATCTCAGCTCTGTATGCCATTATAAATATCTAAATATCTCAGCTCTGGAAGGGTCTAGAGCCTCCATTTTTGCACTCAGATCTAAGTCCCATGGCCCTCTATCAGAATCCAGAGTTTCAAGAAAATCAAAATTTTGACCCGAAAAAAAAACGACAGTGGTACCCCTTACGTTTTTTTTTTCGGGTCAAAATTTTGATTTTCTTGAAACTCTGGATTCTGATAGAGGGCCATGGGACTTAGATCTGAGTGCAAAAATGGAGGCTCTAGACCCTTCCAGAGCTGAGATATTTAGATATTTATAATGGCATACAGAGCTGAGATATTGAGATATTTACAATGGCATAAATGCTACGTGAAATCTCAATATCTCAGCTCTGGAAGGGTCTAGAGCCTCCATTTTTGCACTCAGATCTAAGTCCCATGGCCCTCTATCAGAATCCAGAAGTTTCAAGAAAATCAAAATTTTGACCTCGAAAAAAAACGACAAGGGGTACCCCTGTACGTTTTTTTTCGGGTCAAAATTTTGATTTTCTTGAAACTCTGGATTCTGATAGAGGGCCATGGGACTAGATCTGAGTGCAAAAATGGAGGCTCTAGACCCTTCCAGAGCTGAGATATTTAGATATTTATAATGGCATACAGAGCTGAGATATTGAGATATTTACAATGGCATAAATGCTACGTGAAATCTCAATATCTCAGCTCTGGAAGGGTCTAGAGCCTCCATTTTTGCACTCAGATCTAAGTCACATGGCCCTCTATCAGAATCCAGAGTTTCAAGAAAATCAAAATTTTGACCTCGAAAAAAAACGAAGTGGTACCACTGTCGTTTTTTTTTCGGGTCAAAATTTTGATTTTCTTGAAACTCTGGATTCTGATAGAGGGCCATGGGACTTAGATCTGAGTGCAAAAATGGAGGCTCTAGACCCTTCCAGAGCTGAGATATTTAGATATTTATAATGGCATACAGAGCTGAGATATTGAGATATTTACAATGGCATAAATGCTACGTGAAATCTCAGATCTCAGCTCTGGAAGGGTCTAGAGCCTCCATTTTTGCACTCAGATCTAAGTCACATGGCCCTCTATCAGAATCCAGAGTTTCAAGAAAATCAAAATTTCTGACCCCGAAAAAAAAAACGACAGTGGTACCCCTTACGTTTTTTTTTTCGGGTCAAAATTTTGATTTTCTTGAAACTCTGGATTCTGATAGAGGGCCATGTGACTTAGATCTGAGTGCAAAATGGAGGCTCAGACCTTCCAGAGCTGAGATATTGAGATTTCACGTAGCATTTATGCCATTGTAAATATCTCAATATCTCAGCTCTGTATGCCATTATAAATATCTAAATATCTCAGCTCTGGAAGGGTCTAGAGCCTCCATTTTTGCACTCAGATCTAAGTCCCATGGCCCTCTATCAGAATCAGAGTTTCAAGAAAATCAAAATTTTGCACCCGAAAAAAAAAACGAAGGGGTACCACTGTCGTTTTTTTTTTTCGGGTCAAAATTTTGATTTTCTTGAAACTCTGGATTCTGATAGAGGGCCATGGGACTTAAATCTGAGTGCAAAAATGGAGGCTCTAGACCCTTCCAGAGCTGAGATATTGAGATTTCACGTAAGCATATTATGCCATTGTGAATATTTATATCTCAGCTCTGTATGCCATTATAAATATCTAAATATCTCAGCTCTGGAAGGGTCTAGAGTAGAGTCTCAACGGGCCTAAAATTATTACCCGACCCCAACCTGACCCGTGGCTTCCCAGCTCTGAACCATGGTAACCGCAACACATCAACATGAATGATTTGCCGCCAACCCGGCCCGCTGGCCTCAAGTTTTGACGTGGCCAACGGCACGCGCACGCGTCTCTTGCAGACAGCTCTATTGGCGCTGTAGGCTGCCTGATTTATTCCGGTGAAACCCACAAAGTAAAATGAAGCACAAAACTAAGAAAGGTTGACTTACTAGTCCATCAACAAGATTCCAGGTCAGCATCACCGTTGCATCCAGTGCTGCTCCTGAGCTCTCGCCCTGACCGAGTATAAAGCTCGACCGAGAGCGGGACTCCTGTCAGGTTTCTCACGCAGTCAGATTCTCTTTTTCCTTTTCCGAGTCCGACTCGCGTTTCGAAACTAGCAGGCCGGGCTATGAGTTTTGAAATACCTAGCTACAACAGAGAATCATACCATAATAGGCATCGTGGAGGCATTAGTGTGTCAGCCTATACACCAGGCCAGTTCTCCTCCTGCCAGGATCCGGGATGCTTCTGCACACGCAGACCAGTACTTCTTTACGGTGAAGATAGCGAGCCATCATAGATAATGCATAATTTTTTACTGGTGGAAAGATCAAGCTCAGAGGTCTAATCTTTAATCAAGCCTCATTTTGCTTATATTTCGACCTCGAACCTTGCCCTGCGAACCCCGCGGGTCCCGTTGGTTTGTTTTGTGTCCTTTAATCTCAGACCCTTGCTCAGGGTCTCAGTCAGGTTTCATTTTGACTCAGATCCAAGTCACATGGCCCTCAATCAATCCAAACTTTCAAAATCAAAATTTACCCAAAAAAAAAAGGGGCACACCTACTGTTTTTTGGGTCAAAATTTTGATTTTCTTGAAACTCTGGATTCTGATAGAGGGCCATGGGACTTAGATCTGAGTGCAAAAATGGAGGCTCTAGACCCTTCCAGAGCTGAGATATTGAGATTTCATCGTAGCATTTATGCCATTGTAAATATCTCAATATCTCAGCTCTGTATGCCATTATAAATATCTAAATATCTCAGCTCTGGAAGGGTCTAGAGCCTCCATTTTTGCACTCAGATCTAAGTCCCATGGCCCTCTATCAGAATCCAGAGTTTCAAGAAAATCAAAATTTCTGACCCGAAAAAAAAACGTACAGTGGTACCCCTTACGTTTTTTTTCGGGTCAAAATTTTGATTTTCTTGAAACTCTGGATTCTGATAGAGGGCCATGGGACTTAGATCTGAGTGCAAAAATGGAGGCTCTAGACCTTTCAGAGCTGAGATATTGAGATTTCACGTAGCATTTATGCCATTGTAAATATCTCAATATTCTCAGCTCTGTATGCCATTATAAATATCTAAATATCTCAGCTCTGGAAGGGTCTAGAGCCTCCATTTTTGCACTCAGATCTAAGTCCCATGGCCCTCTATCAGAATCCAGAGTTTCAAGAAAATCAAAATTTTGACCCCGAAAAAAAACGTACAGTGGTACCCCTGTACGTTTTTTTTTCGGGTCAAAATTTTGATTTTCTTGAAACTCTGGATTCTGATAGAGGGCCATGTGACTTAATATCTGAGTGCAAAAATGGAGGCCTCAGACCTTCCAGAGCTGAGATATTGAGATTTCACGTAGCATTTATGCCATTGTAAATATCTCAATATCTCAGCTCTGTATGCCATTATAAATATCTAAATATCTCAGCTCTGGAAGGGTCTAGAGCCTCCATTTTTGCACTCAGATCTAAGTCCCATGGCCCTCTATCAGAATCCAGAGTTTCAAGAAAATCAAAATTTCTGACCCGAAAAAAAACGTACAGGGGTACCACTGTACGTTTTTTTTTTCGGGTCAAAATTTTGATTTTCTTGAAACTCTGGATTCTGATAGAGGGCCATGGGACTTAGATCTGAGTGCAAAAATGGAGGCTCTAGACCCTTCCAGAGCTGAGATATTTAGATATTTATAATGGCATACAGAGCTGAGATATTGAGATATTTACAATGGCATAAATGCTACGTGAAATCTCAATATCTCAGCTCTGGAAGGGTCTAGAGCCTCCATTTTTGCACTCAGATCTAAGTCACATGGCCCTCTATCAGAATCCAGAGTTTCAAGAAAATCAAAATTTTTGACCCGAAAAAAAAACGAAGGGGTACCACTGTCGTTTTTTTTTCGGGTCAAAATTTTGATTTTCTTGAAACTCTGGATTCTGATAGAGGGCCATGGGACTTAGATCTGAGTGCAAAAATGGAGGCTCTAGACCCTTCCAGAGCTGAGATATTGAGATATTTATAATGGCATATAGCATGCTAGATATCTGAGATATTTACAACTGGCATAAATGCTACGTGAAATCTCAATATCTCAGCTCTGGAAGGGTCTAGAGCCTCCATTTTTGCACTCAGATCTAAGTCACATGGCCCTCTATCAGAATCTCAGAGTTTCAAGAAATTAAAATTTTGACCCTGAAAAAAAAAAACGTAAAGGGGTACCACTGTCGTTTTTTTTCGGGTCAAAATTTTGATTTTCTTGAAACTCTGGATTCTGATAGAGGGCCATGGGACTTAGATCTGAGTGCAAAAATGGAGGCTCAGACCTTCCAGAGCTGTAGATATTGAGATTTCACGTAGCATTTATGCCATTGTAAATATCTCAATATCTCTCAGCTCTGTATGCCATTATAAATATCTAAATATCTCAGCTCTGGAAGGGTCTAGAGCCTCCATTTTTGCACTCAGATCTAAGTCCCATGGCCCTCTATTCAGAATCCAGAACTTTCAAGAAAATCGAAAATTTTGACCCTGAAAAAAAAAAACGTAAGGGGTACCACTGTCCGTTTTTTTTTCGGGGTCAAAATTTTGATTTTCTTGAAACTCTGGATTCTGATAGAGGGCCATGTGACTTAGATCTGAGTGCAAAAATGGAGGCTCAGACCTTCAGAGCTGAGATATTGAGATTTCATTAGCATTTATGCCATTGTAAATATCTCAATATCTCAGCTCTGTATGCCATTATAAATATCTAAATATCTCAGCTCTGGAAGGGTCTAGAGCCTCCATTTTTGCACTCAGATCTAAGTCCCATGGCCCTCTATCAGAATCCAGAGTTTCAAGAAAATCAAAATTTTGACCCCGAAAAAAAACTGAAGGGGTACCACTGTCGTTTTTTTTTTGGGTCAAAATTTTGATTTTCTTGAAACTTGGATTCTGATAGAGGGCCATGTGACTTAGATCTGAGTGCAAAAATGGAGGCTCTAGACCTTCAGAGCTGAGATATTTAGATATTCATGTAGCATTTATGCCATCTGTAAATATCTCAATATCTACAGCTCTGTATGCCATTATAAATATCTAAATATCTCAGCTCTGGAAGGGTCTAGAGCCTCCATTTTTGCACTCAGATCTAAGTCCCATGGCCCTCTATCAGAATCCAGAGTTTCAAGAAAATCAAAATTTTGACCCGAAAAAAAAAACGTAAGGGGTACCACTGTCGTTTTTTTTTCGGGTCAAAATTTTGATTTTCTTGAAACTCTGGATTCTGATAGAGGGCCATGGGACTTAGATCTGAGTGCAAAAATGGAGGCTCTAGACCCTTCCAGAGCTGAGATATTGAGATATTTACGTAGCATTTATGCCATTGTAAATATCTCAGATATTCTCAAGGCTCTGTATGCCATTATAAATATCTAAATATCTCAGCTCTGGAAGGGTCTAGAGCCTCCATTTTTGCACTCAGATCTAAGTCCCATGGCCCTCTATCAGAATCCAGAGTTTCAAGAAAATCAAAATTTTGACCCGCAAAAAAACGTCAAGGGGTACCACTTGTCGTTTTTTTTTGGGTCAAAATTTTGATTTTCTTGAAACTCTGGATTCTGATAGAGGGCCATGGGACTTAGATCTGAGTGCAAAAATGGAGGCTCTAGACCCTTCCAGAGCTGAGATATTTAGATATTTATAATGGCATACAGAGCTGAGATATTGAGATATTTACAATGGCATAAATGCTACGTGAAATCTCAATATCTCAGCTCTGGAAGGGTCTAGAGCCTCCATTTTTGCACTCAGATCTAAGTCACATGGCCCTCTATCAGAATCCAGAGTTTCAAGAAAATCAAAATTTTGACCCGAAAAAAAAAACGTACAGTGGTACCCCTGTACGTTTTTTTTCGGGTCAAAATTTTGATTTTCTTGAAACTCTGGATTCTGATAGAGGGCCATGGGACTTAGATCTGAGTGCAAAAATGGAGGCTCTAGACCCTTCCAGAGCTGAGATATTTAGATATTTATAATGGCATACAGAGCTGAGATATTGAGATATTTACAATGGCATAAATGCTACGTGAAATCTCAATATCTCAGCTCTGGAAGGGTCTAGAGCCTCCATTTTTGCACTCAGATCTAAGTCACATGGCCCTCTATCAGAATCCAGAGTTTCAAGAAAATCAAAAATTTTGACCCCGAAAAAAAATCAAGGGGTACCACTGTCGTTTTTTTTTCGGGTCAAAATTTTGATTTTCTTGAAACTCTGGATTCTGATAGAGGGCCATGTGACTTAGATCTGAGTGCAAAAATGGAGGCTCAATACCTTCCAGAGCTGAGATATTGAGATTTCACGTAGCATTTATGCCATTGTAAATATCTCAATATCTCAGCTCTGTATGCCATTATAAATATCTAAATATCTCAGCTCTGGAAGGGTCTAGAGCCTCCATTTTTGCACTCAGATCTAAGTCCCATGGCCCTCTATCAGAATCCAGAGTTTCAAGAAAATCAAAATTTTGACCCGAAAAAAAAACGCAAGGGGTACCACTGTCGTTTTTTTTTCGGGTCAAAATTTTGATTTTCTTGAAACTCTGGATTCTGATAGAGGGCCATGGGACTTAGATCTGAGTGCAAAAATGGAGGCTCTAGACCCTTCCAGAGCTGAGATATTGAGATTTCACGTAGCATTTATGCCATTGTAAATATCTCAATATCTCAGCTCTGTATGCCATTATAAATATCTAAATATCTCAGCTCTGGAAGGGTCTAGAGCCTCCATTTTTGCACTCAGATCTAAGTCACATGGCCCTCTATCAGAATCCAGAGTTTCAAGAAAATCAAAATTTTGACCCAAAAAAAAACTCAAGGGGTACCACTGTCGTTTTTTTTTCGGGTCAAAATTTTGATTTTCTTGAAACTCTGGATTCTGATAGAGGGCCATGGGACTTAGATCTGAGTGCAAAAATGGAGGCTCTAGACCCTTCCAGAGCTGAGATATTTAGATATTTATAATGGCATACAGAGCTGAGATATTGAGATATTTACAATGGCATAAATGCTACGTGAAATCTCAATATCTCAGCTCTGGAAGGGTCTAGAGCCTCCATTTTTGCACTCAGATCTAAGTCCCATGGCCCTCTATCAGAATCCAGAGTTTCAAGAAAATCAAAATTTCTGACCCCGAAAAAAACGTACAGGGGTACCACTGTACGTTTTTTTTTTCGGGTCAAAATTTTGATTTTCTTGAAACTCTGGATTCTGATAGAGGGCCATGGGACTTAGATCTGAGTGCAAAAATGGAGGCTCTAGACCCTTCCAGAGCTGAGATATTTAGATATTTATAATGGCATACAGAGCTGAGATATTGAGATATTTACAATGGCATAAATGCTACGTGAAATCTCAATATCTCAGCTCTGGAAGGGTCTAGAGCCTCCATTTTTGCACTCAGATCTAAGTCCCATGGCCCTCTATCAGAATCCAGAGTTTCAAGAAAATCAAAATTTTCACCCTGAAAAAAAAAACGACAGTGGTACCACTTACGTTTTTTTTCGGGTCAAAATTTTGATTTTCTTGAAACTCTGGATTCTGATAGAGGGCCATGGGACTAGATCTGAGTGCAAAAATGGAGGCTCTAGACCCTTCCAGAGCTGAGATATTTAGATATTTATAATGGCATACAGAGCTGAGATATTGAGATATTTACAATGGCATAAATGCTACGTGAAATCTCAATATCTCAGCTCTGGAAGGGTCTAGAGCCTCCATTTTTGCACTCAGATCTAAGTCCCATGGCCCTCTATCAGAATCCAGAGTTTCAAGAAAATCAAAATTTTGACCCGAAAAAAAAACGAAGGGGTACCACTGTCGTTTTTTTTTTCGGGTCAAAATTTTGATTTTCTTGAAACTCTGGATTCTGATAGAGGGCCATGGGACTTAGATCTGAGTGCAAAAATGGAGGCTCTAGACCCTTCCAGAGCTGAGATATTGATTTCACGTAGCATTTATAATGGCACATATAGCTAAGATATCTGAGATATTTACAACTGGCATGAATGCTACTGTGAATATCTCAATATCTCAGCTCTGGAAGGGTCTAGAGCCTCCATTTTTGCACTCAGATCTAAGTCACATGGCCCTCTATCAGAATCCAGAGTTTCAAGAAAATCAAAATTTTGACCCGAAAAAAAACGTAAGGGGTACCACTGTCGTTTTCTTTCGGGTCAAAATTTTGATTTTCTTGAAACTCTGGATTCTGATAGAGGGCCATGGGACTTAGATCTGAGTGCAAAAATGGAGGCTCTATACCTTCCAGAGCTGAGATATTGAGATTTCACGTAGCATTTATGCCATTGTAAATATCTCAATATCTCAGCTCTGTATGCCATTATAAATATCTAAATATCTCAGCTCTGGAAGGGTCTAGAGCCTCCATTTTTGCACTCAGATTTAAGTCCCATGGCCCTCTATCAGAATCCAGAGTTTCAAGAAAATCAAAATTTTGACCCGAAAAAAAAACGTAAGGGGTACCACTGTCGTTTTTTTTTCGGGTCAAAATTTTGATTTTCTTGAAACTCTGGATTCTGATAGAGGGCCATGGGACTTAGATCTGAGTGCAAAAATGGAGGCTCTAGACCCTTCCAGAGCTGAGATATTGAGATTTCACGTAGCATTTATGCCATTGTAAATATCTCAATATCTCAGCTCTGTATGCCATTATAAATATCTAAATATCTCAGCTCTGGAAGGGTCTAGAGCCTCCATTTTTGCACTCAGATCTAAGTCCCATGGCCCTCTATCAGAATCCAGAGTTTCAAGAAAATCAAAATTTTGACCTCGAAAAAAAAAACGTAAAGGGGTACCACTGTCGTTTTTTTTTTCGGGTCAAAATTTTGATTTTCTTGAAACTCTGGATTCTGATAGAGGGCCATGTGACTTAGATCTGAGTGCAAAAATGGAGGCTCAATACCTTCAGAGCTGAGATATTGAGATTTCATCGTAGCATTTATGCCATTGTAAATATCTCAATATCTCAGCTCTGTATGCCATTATAAATATCTAAATATCTCAGCTCTGGAAGGGTCTAGAGCCTCCATTTTTGCACTCAGATCTAAGTCACATGGCCCTCTATCAGAATCCAGAGTTTCAAGAAAATCAAAATTTTGACCCGAAAAAAAAACTAAGGGGTACCACTGTCGTTTTTTTTTCGGGTCAAAATTTTGATTTTCTTGAAACTCTGGATTCTGCATAGAGGGCCATGGGACTTAGATCTGAGTGCAAAAATGGAGGCTCTTAGACCTTCCAGAGCTGAGATATTGAGATTTCACGTAGCATTTATGCCATTGTAAATATCTCAATATCTCAGCTCTGTATGCCATTATAAATATCTAAAATATCTCAGCTCTGGAAGGGTCTAGAGCCTCCATTTTTGCACTCAGATCTAAGTCCCATGGCCCTCTATCAGAATCCAGAGTTTCAAGAAAATCAAAATTTTGACCCTGAAAAAAAACGTAAGGGGTACCACTGTACGTTTTTTTTTTCGGGTCAAAATTTTGATTTTCTCTGAAACTCTGGATTCTGATAGAGGGCCATGTGACTTAGATCTGAGTGCAAAAATGGAGGCTCTACACCTTCAGAGCTGAGATATTGAGATTTCACGTAGCATTTATGCCATTGTAAATATCTCAATATCTCAGCTCTGTATGCCATTATAAATATCTAAATATCTCAGCTCTGGAAGGGTCTAGAGCCTCCATTTTTGCACTCAGATCTAAGTCCCATGGCCCTCTATCAGAATCCAGAGTTTCAAGAAAATCAAAATTTTGACCCCGAAAAAAAATCAAAGTGGTACCACTGTCGTTTTTTTTTTCGGGTCAAAATTTTGATTTTCTTGAAACTCTGGATTCTGATAGAGGGCCATGGGACTTAGATCTGAGTGCAAAAATGGAGGCTCTAGACCTTTCAGAGCTGAGATATTGAGATTTCACTGTAGCATTTATGCCATTGTAAATATCTCAATATCTCAGCTCTGTATGCCATTATAAATATCTAAATATCTCAGCTCTGGAAGGGGTCTAGAGCCTCCATTTTTGCACTCAGATCTAAGTCCCATGGCCCTCTATCAGAATCCAGAGTTTCAAGAAAATCAAAATTTCTACCCGAAAAAAAACGACAGTGGTACCCCTTACGTTTTTTTTTCGGGTCAAAATTTTGATTTTCTTGAAACTCTGGATTCTGATAGAGGGCCATGTGACTTAGCATCTGAGTGCAAAAATGGAGGCTCTAAGACCCTTCCAGAGCTGAGATATTGAGATTTCACGTAGCATTTATGCCATTGTAAATATCTCAATATCTCAGCTCTGTATGCCATTATAAATATCTAAATATCTCAGCTCTGGAAGGGTCTAGAGCCTCCATTTTTGCACTCAGATCTAAGTCCCATGGCCCTCTATCAGAATCCAGAGTTTCAAGAAAATCAAAATTTTGACCTCGAAAAAAAAAACGCAAGGGGTACCACTGTCGTTTTTTTTTTCGGGTCAAAATTTTGATTTTCTTGAAACTCTGGATTCTGATAGAGGGCCATGGGACTTAGATCTGAGTGCAAAAATGGAGGCTCTAGACCCTTCCAGAGCTGAGATATTTAGATATTTATAATGGCATACAGAGCTGAGATATTGAGATATTTACAATGGCATAAATGCTACGTGAAATCTCAATATCTCAGCTCTGGAAGGGTCTAGAGCCTCCATTTTTGCACTCAGATCTAAGTCACATGGCCCTCTATCAGAATCCAGAATTTCAAGAAAATCAAAATTTTGACCCGAAAAAAAAAACGTACAGGGGTACCACTGTACGTTTTTTTTTTCGGGTCAAAATTTTGATTTTCTTGAAACTCTGGATTCTGATAGAGGGCCATGTGACTTAGATCTGAGTGCAAAATGGAGGCTCTAGACCCTTCCAGAGCTGAGATATTTAGATATTCATAATGGCATATATGCAGCTGTAGATATTGAGATATTTACAGATGGCATAAATGCTACGTGAAATCTCAATATCTCAGCTCTGGAAGGGTCTAGAGCCTCCATTTTTGCACTCAGATCTAAGTCCCATGGCCCTCTATCAGAATCCAGAGTTTCAAGAAAATCAAAATTTTGACCCGAAAAAAAAAACGTAAGGGGTACCACTGTCGTTTTTTTTTCGGGTCAAAATTTTGATTTTCTTGAAACTCTGGATTCTGATAGAGGGCCATGGGACTTAGATCTGAGTGCAAAATGGAGGCTCTAGACCCTTCCAGAGCTGAGATATTTAGATATTTATAATGCATACAGAGCTGAGATATTGAGATATTTACAATGGCATAAATGCTACGTGAAATCTCAATATCTCAGCTCTGGAAGGGTCTAGAGCCTCCATTTTTGCACTCAGATCTAAGTCACATGGCCCTCTATCAGAATCCAGAGTTTCAAGAAAATCAAACTCTTGACCTCGAAAAAAAAAACGTAAGTGGTACCACTGTACGTTTTTTTTCGGGTCAAAATTTTGATTTTCTTGAAACTCTGGATTCTGATAGAGGGCCATGGGACTTAGATCTGAGTGCAAAAAATGGAGGCTCTAGACCTTCCAGAGCTGAGATATTGAGATTTCACGTAGCATTTATGCCATTGTAAATATCTCAATATCTCAGCTCTGTATGCCATTATAAATATCTAAATATCTCAGCTCTGGAAGGGTCTAGAGCCTCCATTTTTGCACTCAGATCTAAGTCCCATGGCCCTCTATCAGAATCCAGAGTTTCAAGAAAATCAAAATTCCTAACCTCGAAAAAAAAACGACAAGCGGTACCACTGTCGTTTTTTTCGGGTCAAAATTTTGATTTTCTTGAAACTCTGGATTCTGATAGAGGGCCATGGGACTTAGATCTGAGTGCAAAAATGGAGGCTCTAGACTCTTCCAGAGCTGAGATATTGAGATATTCACGATAGCATTTATGCCAGTTGTAGATATCTCAGATATCTACAGCTGGCATGAATGCCATTATAAATATCTAAATATCTCAGCTCTGGAAGGGTCTAGAGCCTCCATTTTTGCACTCAGATCTAAGTCACATGGCCCTCTATCAGAATCCTAGAGTTTCAAGAAAATCAAAATTTCTGACCCGAAAAAAAATCGACAGTGGTACCCCTTACGTTTTTTTTCGGGTCAAAATTTTGATTTTCTTGAAACTCTGGATTCCAATAGAGGGCCATGGGACTTAGATCTGAGTGCAAAAATGGAGGCTCTAGACCCTTCCAGAGCTGAGATATTGTAGATATCTATAATGGCATACAGAGCTGAGAATATTGAGATATTCAGCAATGGCATAAATGCTACGTGAAAATCTCTATAATATCTCAGCTCTGGAAGGGTCTAGAGCCTCCATTTTTGCACTCAGATCTAAGTCACATGGCCCTCTATCAGAATCCAGAGTTTCAAGAAAATCAAAATTCTGACCCGAAAATACGACAGGCTAGCCACTGTCGTCTTTTTTTCGGGTCAAAATTTTATTTTCTTGAAACTCTGGATTCTGATAGAGGGCCACGTGACTTAGATCTGAGTGCAAAAATGGAGGCTCTAGACCCTTCCAGAGCTGAGATATTTAGATATTTCATTAGCATTTATGCCATTGTGAAATATCTCAATATCTCAGCTTTGTATGCCATTATAAATATCTAAATATCTCAGCTCTGGAAGGGTCGTAGAGCCTCCATTTTTGCACTCAGATCTAAGTCCCATGGCCCTCTGATCAGAATCCAGAGTTTCAAGAAAATCAAAATTTCGACCCCGAAAAAAAAACAACAGTAGAATCCTTACTGTCGCTTTTTCGGGCTCAAAATTTTGATTTTCTCTGAAACTCTGGATTCTGATAAGAGGGCCATGTGACTTAGATCTGAGTGCAAAAATGGAGGCTCTAGACCCTTCCAGAGCTGAGATATTGAGATATTCACTACATGCCATGCCGAGCTGTAGATATCTCAGATATCTACAATGGCATAAATGCCATCGTGAATATCTAAATATCTCAGCTCTGGAAGGACTCAAGAGCCTCCATTTTTGCACTCAGATCTAAGTCACATGGCCCTCTATCAGAATCCAGAGTTTCAAGAGAAACTCAAAATTTCCACCCCGAAAAAAAACGTAAAGGGTACCACTGTCGTTTTTTTTTCCGGGTCAAAATTTTGATTTTTCTTGAAACTCTGGATTCTGATAGAGGGCCATGGGACTTAGATCTGAGTGCAAAAATGGAGGCTCTAGACCCTTCCAGAGCTGAAGATATTTGAGATATTTATAATGGCATACAGAGCTGAAGATATTGAGATATTTACAATGGCATAAAAATGCTACGGTGAAATCTCAATATCTCAGCTCTGGAAGGGTTTAGAGCCTCCATTTTTGCACTCAGATCTAAGTCCCATGGCCCTCTATCAGAATCCAGAGTTTCAAGAAAATCAAAATTTTGACCCGAAAAAAAATCGAGGGGTACCACTTACGTTTTTTTTCGGGTCAAAATTTTGATTTCTCTCTGCAAACTCTGGATTCTGACAGAGGGCCATGGGACTTAGATCTGAGTGCAAAAATGGAGGCTCTAGACCCTTCCAGAGCTGAGATATTTGAGATATTTATAATGGCATACAGAGCTGAGATATTGAGATATTTACAATGGCATAAATGCTACAGTGAGATCTCAATATTCTCAGCTCTGGAAGGGTCTAGAGCCTCCATTTTTGCACTCAGATCTAAGTCACATGGCCCTCTATCAGAATCCAGAGTTTCAAGAAAATCAAAATTCCGACCCTCGAAAAAACGTACAGTGGTACCCCTTGTCGTTTTTTTTGGGTCTAAAATTTTGATTTTCTTGAAACTCTGGATTCCTGATAGAGGGCCATGGGACTTAGATCTGAGTGCAAAATGGAGGCTCTAGACCCTTCCAGAGCTGAGATATTGAGATTTCATTTAGCATTTATGCCATTGTAAATATCTCAATATCTCAGCTCTGTATGCCATTATAAATATCTAAATATCTCAGCTCTGGAAGGGTCTAGAGCCTCCATTTTTGCACTCAGATCTAAGTCCCATGGCCCTCTTATCAGAATCCAGAGTTTCAAGAAAATCAAAAATTTCTGACCCGAAAAAAAAAACGACAGTGGTACCCCTTACGTTTTTTTTTTCGGGTCAAAATTTTGATTTTCTTGAAACTCTGGATTCTGATAGAGGGCCATGGGACTTAGATCTGAGTGCAAAAATGGAGGCTCTAGACCCTTCCAGAGCTGAGATATTTAGATATTTATAATGGCATACAGAGCTGAGATATTGAAGATATTTACAATGGCATAAATGCTACGTGAAATCTCAATATCTCAGCTCTGGAAGGGTCTAGAGCCTCCATTTTTGCACTCAGATCTAAGTCCCATGGCCCTCTATCAGAATCCAGAGTTTCAAGAAAATCAAAAATTTTGACCCAAAAAAATCACAGTGGTACCCCTTACGTTTTTTTTTTCGGGTCAAAATTTTGATTTTCTTGAAACTCTGGATTCTGATAGAGGGCCATGGGACTTAGATCTGAGTGCAAAAATGGAGGCTCTAGACCCTTCCAGAGCTGAGATATTTAGATATTTATAATGGCATACAGAGCTGAGATATTGAGATATTTACAATGGCATAAATGCTACGTGAAATCTCAATATCTCAGCTCTGGAAGGGTCTAGAGCCTCCATTTTTGCACTCAGATCTAAGTCCCATGGCCCTCTATCAGAATCCAGAGTTTCAAGAAAATCAAAATTTTGACCTCGAAAAAAAACGTAAGGGGTACCACTGTCGTTTTTTTTTCGGGTCAAAATTTTGATTTTCTTGAAACTCTGGATTCTGATAGAGGGCCATGTGACTTAGATCTGAGTGCAAAAATGGAGGCTCTAGACCCTTCCAGAGCTGAGATATTGAGATATTTATAATGGCATACAGCCAGCTGAGATATCTGAGATATTTACAACTGGCATGAATGCTATCGTGAATATCTAAATATCTCAGCTCTGGAAGGGTCTAGAGCCTCCATTTTTGCACTCAGATCTAAGTCCCATGGCCCTCTATCAGAATCCAGAGTTTCAAGAAAATCAAAATTTTGACCCGAAAAAAAAAACGTAAGGGGTACCACTGTACGTTTTTTTTTCGGGTCAAAATTTTGATTTTCTTGAAACTCTGGATTCTGATAGAGGGCCATGTGACTAGATCTGAGTGCAAAAATGGAGGCTCTAGACCCTTCCAGAGCTGAGATATTGAGATTTCACGTAGCATTTATGCCATTGTAAATATCTCAATATCTCGAGCTCTGTATGCCATTATAAATATCTAAATATCTCAGCTCTGGAAGGGTCTAGAGCCTCCATTTTTGCACTCAGATCTAAGTCCCATGGCCCTCTATCAGAATCCAGAGTTTCAAGAAAATCAAAATTTTGACCTCAAAAATAAACGAAGGGGTACCACTGTCGTTTTTTTTTCGGGTCAAAATTTTGATTTTCTTGAAACTCTGGATTCTGATAGAGGGCCATGTGACTTAGATCTGAGTGCAAAAATGGAGGCTCTAGACCTTCCAGAGCTGAGATATTGAGATTTCACGTAGCATTTATGCCATTGTAAATATCTCAATATCTCAGCTCTGTATGCCATTATAAATATCTAAATATCTCAGCTCTGGAAGGGTCTAGAGCCTCCATTTTTGCACTCAGATCTAAGTCCCATGGCCCTCTATCAGAATCCAGAGTTTCAAGAAAATCAAAATTTTGACCCGAAAAAAATCGAAGGGGTACCACTGTCGTTTTTTTTTCGGGTCAAAATTTTGATTTTCTTGAAACTCTGGATTCTGATAGAGGGCCATGGGACTTAGATCTGAGTGCAAAAATGGAGGCTCTAGACCCTTCCAGAGCTGAGATATTGAGATTTCACGTAGCATTTATGCCATTGTAAGATATCTCAGATATCTCAGCTGGCATGTATGCCATTATAAATATCTAAATATCTCAGCTCTGGAAGGGTCTAGAGCCTCCATTTTTGCACTCAGATCTAAGTCACATGGCCCTCTATCAGAATCCAGAGTTTCAAGAAAATCAAAATTTTGACCCAAAAAAAACGTACAGTGGTACCACTGTACGTTTTTTTTTCGGGTCAAAATTTTGATTTTCTCTGAAACTCTGGATTCTGATAGAGGGCCATGGGACTTAGATCTGAGTGCAAAAATGGAGGCTCTAGACCCTTCCAGAGCTGAGATATTGAGATTTCACGTAGCATTTATGCCATTGTAAATATCTCAATATCTCAGCTCTGTATGCCATTATAAATATCTAAATATCTCAGCTCTGGAAGGGTCTAGAGCCTCCATTTTTGCACTCAGATCTAAGTCCCATGGCCCTCTATCAGAATCCAGAGTTTCAAGAAAATCAAAATTTTGACCCGAAAAAAAACGTAAGGGGTACCACTGTCGTTTTTTTTTTCGGGTCAAAATTTTGATTTTCTTGAAACTCTGGATTCTGATAGAGGGCCATGGGACTTAGATCTGAGTGCAAAAATGGAGGCTCTAGACCCTTCCAGAGCTGAGATATCTGAGATCTCACGTAGCATTTATGCCATTGTAAATATCTCAATATCTCAGCTCTGTATGCCATTATAAATATCTAAATATCTCAGCTCTGGAAGGGTCTAGAGCCTCCATTTTTGCACTCAGATCTAAGTCCCATGGCCCTCTATCAGAATCCAGAGTTTCAAGAAAATCAAAATTTTGACCCGAAAAAAAAACGTAAGGGGTACCACTGTCGTTTTTTTTTCGGGTCAAAATTTTGATTTTCTTGAAACTCTGGATTCTGATAGAGGGCCATGGGACTTAGATCTGAGTGCAAAAATGGAGGCTCTAGACCCTTCCAGAGCTGAGATATTGAGATCTCACGTAGCATTTATGCCATTGTAAATATCTCAATATCTCAGCTCTGTATGCCATTATAAATATCTAAATATCTCAGCTCTGGAAGGGTCTAGAGCCTCCATTTTTGCACTCAGATCTAAGTCCCATGGCCCTCTATCAGAATCCAGAGTTTCAAGAAAATCAAAATTTTGACCCAAAAAAAAACGACAGTGGTACCACTGTACGTTTTTTTTCGGGTCAAAATTTTGATTTTCTTGAAACTCTGGATTCCGATAGAGGGCCATGTGACTTAGATCTGAGTGCAAAATGGAGGCTCAGACCCTTCCCAGAGCTGAGATATTGAGATTTCACGTAGCATTTATGCCATTGTAAATATCTCAATATCTCAGCTCTGTATGCCATTATAAATATCTAAATATCTCAGCTCTGGAAGGGTCTAGAGCCTCCATTTTTGCACTCAGATCTAAGTCCCATGGCCCTCTATCAGAATCCAGAGTTTCAAGAAAATCAAAATTTTGACCCGAAAAAAAAAACGTAAGGGGTACCACTGTCGTTTTTTTTCGGGTCAAAATTTTGATTTTCTTGAAACTCTGGATTCTGATAGAGGGCCATGGGACTTAGATCTGAGTGCAAAAATGGAGGCTCTAGACCCTTCCAGAGCTGAAGATATTTAGATACTTATAATGGCATACAGAGCTGAGATATCTCAGATATCTACAACTGGCATAAATGCTACATGAATATCTCAATATCTCAGCTCTGGAAGGGTCTAGAGCCTCCATTTTTGCACTCAGATCTAAGTCACATGGCCCTCTATCAGAATCCAGAGTTTCAAGAAAATCAAAATTTTGACCCGAAAAAAAACGTAAGGGGTACCACTGTCGTTTTTTTTTCGGGTCAAAATTTTGATTTTCTTGAAACTCTGGATTCTGATAGAGGGCCATGTGACTTAGATCTGAGTGCAAAAATGGAGGCTCTAGACCCTTCCAGAGCTGAGATATTGAGATATTTATAATGGCATACATGAGCTGAAATATTGAGATATTTACAGCTGGCATATATGCTACTATGAATATCTAAATATCTCAGCTCTGGAAGGGTCTAGAGCCTCCATTTTTGCACTCAGATCTAAGTCCCATGGCCCTCTATCAGAATCCAGAGTTTCAAGAAAATCAAAATTTTGACCCGAAAAAAAAAACGACAGTGGTACCCCTGTCGTTTTTTTTTCGGGTCAAAATTTTGATTTTCTTGAAACTCTGGATTCTGATAGAGGGCCATGGGACTTAGATCTGAGTGCAAAAATGGAGGCTCTAGACCCTTCCAGAGCTGAGATATTGAGATTTCACGTAGCATTTATGCCATTGTAAATATCTCAATATCTCAGCTCTGTATGCCATTATAAATATCTAAATATCTCAGCTCTGGAAGGGTCTAGAGCCTCCATTTTTGCACTCAGATCTAAGTCCCATGGCCCTCTATCAGAATCCAGAGTTTCAAGAAAATCAAAATTTTGACCCAGAAAAAAAAAACGTAAGGGGTACCACTGTACGTTTTTTTTTCGGGTCAAAATTTTGATTTTCTTGAAACTCTGGATTCTGATAGAGGGCCATGTGACTTAGATCTGAGTGCAAAAATGGAGGCTCTAGACCCTTCCAGAGCTGAGATATTGAGATTTCACGTAGCATTTATGCCATTGTAAATATCTCAATATCTCAGCTCTGTATGCCATTATAAATATCTAAATATCTCAGCTCTGGAAGGGTCTAGAGCCTCCATTTTTGCACTCAGATCTAAGTCCCATGGCCCTCTATCAGAATCCAGAGTTTCAAGAAAATCAAAATTTTGACCCGAAAAAAAAAACGTAAGGGGTACCACTGTCGTTTTTTTTTTCGGGTCAAAATTTTGATTTTCTTGAAACTCTGGATTCTGATAGAGGGCCATGGGACTTAGATCTGAGTGCAAAAATGGAGGCTCTAGACCTTCCAGAGCTGAGATATTGAGATTTCACGTAGCATTTATGCCATTGTAAATATCTCAATATCTCAGCTCTGTATGCCATTATAAATATCTAAATATCTCAGCTCTGGAAGGGTCTAGAGCCTCCATTTTTGCACTCAGATCTAAGTCCCATGGCCCTCTATCAGAATCCAGAGTTTCAAGAAAATCAAAATTTTGACCCGAAAAAAAAAACGTAAGGGGTACCACTGTCGTTTTTTTTTTGGGTCAAAATTTTGATTTTCTTGAAACTCTGGATTCTGATAGAGGGCCATGTGACTTAGATCTGAGTGCAAAAATGGAGGCTCAGACCTTCCAGAGCTGAGATATTGAGATTTCACGTAGCATTTATGCCATTGTAAATATCTCAATATCTCAGCTTGTATGCCATTATAAATATCTAAATATCTCAGCTCTGGAAAGGGTCTAGAGCCTCCATTTTTGCACTCAGATCTAAGTCCCATGGCCCTCTATCAGAATCCAGAGTTTCAAGAAAATCAAAATTTTGACCCGAAAAAAAAACGACAGTGGTACCCCTGTACGTTTTTTTTTCGGGTCAAAATTTTGATTTTCTTGAAACTCTGGATTCTGATAGAGGGCCATGTGACTTAGATCTGAGTGCAAAAATGGAGGCTCTAGACCCTTCCAGAGCTGAGATATTGAGATATTCACGTAGCATTCATGCCATCTGTAATATCTCAGTATGTCAGCTAATATGCTATTATAAATATCTCAATATCTCAGCTCTGGAAGGGTCTAGAGCCTCCATTTTTGCACTCAGGTCTGAAGTCCCATGGCCCTCAGATCAGAATCCAGAGTTTCAAGAAGATCGGAGACACTTTTTTTCGCCCACAATAAAAAATGACAGTGGTACCCCTTATGTTTTTTTTTGTGCAAAAAAAAGGTTCTCCAATCTTGAAACTCTGGATTCTGATAGAGGGCCATGGGACTTAGACCTGAGTGCAAAATGGATGCTCAATACCCTTCCATAGCTGAGATATTGAGATATTTATAATGGCTCAATATCTCAGTATGTCACAAATATCTCATATATATCTCAATATCTCAACTCTGGGAAGGGTCTAGAGCCTCCATTTTTGCACTCAGGTCTAAGTCCCATGGCCCTCTATCAGAATCCAGAGTTTCAAGAAAATTTTTTTTTCGGGCAAAAAAAAAAAAACGACAGTGGTACCCCTTATGTTTTTTTTGTGCGAAAAAATAAGTTTCTTGAAACTCTGGATTCTGATAGAGGGCCATGGGACTTAGACCTGAGTGCAAAAATGAAGGCTTGAGACCTTCCAGAGCTGAGATATTGAGATATTTATAATGGCTCAATATCTCAGTATGTCACAAATATCTCATAAATATCTCAATATCTCAGCTCTGGAAGGGTCTAGAGCCTCCATTTTTGCACTCAGGTCTCAAGTCCCATGGCCCTCTATCAGAATCCAGAGTTTCAAGAAACCTTTTTTTTTTCGCATAAAAAAAAAAAAAAACGACAGTGGTACCCCTTGTGTTTTTTTGTTTTTTTTTGTGTCGAAAAAAAAAGTGTCTTGAAACTCTGGATTCTGATAGAGGGCCATGGGACTTAGACCTGAGTGCAAAAATGAAGGCTCTAGACCTTTCCAGAGCTGAGATATTGAGATATTTATAATGGCTCAATATCTCAGTATGTCACAAATATCTCATAAATATCTCAATATCTCAGCTCTGGAAGGGTCTAGAGCCTCCATTTTTGCACTCAGGTCTAAGTCCCATGGCCCTCTATCAGAATCCAGAGTTTCAAGAAACTTTTTTTTTTTCGCAAAAAAAAAAACGACAGTGGTACCCCTTATGTTTTTTTTTCTGTGCGAAAAAAAAAGTTTCTCTTGAAACTCTGGATTCTGATAGAGGGCCATGGGACTTAGACCTGAGTGCAAAAATGGAGGCTCTAGACTCTTCCAGAGCTTAGATATTGAGATATTTATAATGGCTCAATATCTCAGTATGTCACAAATATCTCATAAATATCTCAATATCTCAGCTCTGGAAGGGTCTAGAGCCTCCATTTTTGCTCACAGGTCTAAGTCCCATGGCCCTCTATCAGAATCCAGAGTTTCAAGATTGGAGAAACCTTTTTTTTGCACAAAAAAAAAACATAAGGGGTACCACTGTCATTTTTTTTTGTGGGTGAAAAAAAAGTGTCTCCAATCTTCTTGAAACTCTGGATTCTGATAGAGGGCCATGGGACTCAGACCTGAGTGCAAAAATGGAGGCTCTAGACCCTTCCCAGAGCTGAGATATTTAGATATTTATAAGATATTTAGCTGACATACTGAGATATTTAGCCATGGCATAAATGCTACGTCTCAATATCTCAGCTCTGGAAAGGGTCTAGAGCCTCCATTTTTGCACTCAGGTCTAAGTCCCATGGCCCTCTATCAGGAATCCAGAGTTTCAAGAAACTTTTTTTTTTTTCGCACAAGAAAAAAAAACGACAGTGGGTACCCCTCATGTTTTTGTTTTTTTTTTGTGCGAAAAAAAAAGTTTCTGAAACTCTGGATTCTGATAGAGGGCCATGGGACTAGACCTGAGTGCAAAAATGAAGGCTCTAGACCCTTCCAGAGCTGAGATATTGAGATACTTTATAATGGCGTAAATGCTACGTGGGATGTCCATATCTTAGCTCAGGGAGGGTCAAGAGACTCCATTTTTGCACTCAGGTCTAAGTCTCATGGCCCTCTATCCGGATCCCAGAGTTTCAAGAAGCAGGCGCGCAGGAAGAAAAACATGAAATTTCTCATTACGTGTTGTAGCCAATAAAGTAAATATATTTAGTATCATATTTGTTTAAATATTATAGAATAATGTCTTTTTTTATTTAATCAATGTTGATTATGAAAGTGAGCATGCAAGCATGAGAAAGATGCATCATGAGAGACATGATTTTAACCACTGACTTCATGGGGTTTTGTTTTGTAGAAAGACTCTTTTTAAAAGATTTTAAATATCTTAATTTTGTATCAATGTGTCTCCAACCAATTGCCTGTACTTAATAAAATAAGAAGCAAATATCTAGCTGAATAATAAGGCGCTCGCAGAATCACTTGCATTGCACATGTCTTGAACTTGGGACGCCGAAACTCAGCTTGTGCCTACGCTGTCCATTGTTCACGCTTCATTAATAATCATTCACGTAAAATGAGAGGCCAAACACAAATATCACTGTGTGTCAAATAAAATGTTTTATTTACGATAATAGTGATTGTCGGACGAAGCAGGGCGCCCCCAGGAAGTTTGGGCCCCATGACAAAAAAATCACATTGGGCCCCCTCTGCACAGCTATTGTCACCACATCTCTAGGACCTGAACTGTCCTATCAAAAGCTTTACATAACTCTAATCAAAGGCTTGCAGACGGTTCTTGCTTCTTGTAGTTCAATACTAGTACTAGCACAATATTTACTGCTGGTGATTTATTATTATTATTATTATTATACATTTTATTTATAGGTGCCTTTCTTGACACTCAAGGTCACCTTACATCATCATTCAACAACAATAATAAAAAAACAAAAAACAAAAAAAAAAAAACAATGAGATACAATACAATTAAAAGATAATTCAGTTATGGTCACAGGAGAATATGCTATTCTAAAACAGATGAGTTTTGAGTTTGGATTTGAAGAGTGAGAGAGAGTCAATTTTACGGAGGTCTGGTGGAAGCGAATTCCAGAGCTGAGGAGCAGAGAAACTGAAAAGCTCTACTCCCCATAGTAACAAGGCGAACACGGGGAACAGTAAAATTAATAAAAGAAGAGGATCTAAGATAGACGCGTGTGTGTGGGTATATGGAGGAGATCAAAAAGATATGAAGGGGCTAGATTATGAATGGCTTTAAAAGGAAGAAGAAGTATTTTGTAGTTGATACGATAAATAATAGGGAGCCAATGCAGCTGTTGTAGCATAGGAGTAATGTGATGAATAGAAGGGCGTGCGAGTAATGATACGAGCTGCTGAATTTTGGACCAGTTGAAGTTTATGAAGTGTTTTATGTGGAAGGCCAAACAAAAGGGAATTACAATAATCTAAACGGGAGGTGACTAAGCTGTGAACAAGAATGGCAGTGGAGTGCGGCGTGAGGAAAGGACGCAAACGGTTAATATTACGAAGATGATGATGAGTAGACTCGGTAATATCTTGTTAACATGAGATGTAAAAGAAAGAGTGCTATCGAAGATGACACCCAAACTCTTAACCTGAGGGGAAGGGAAATGAAAGGAGCTGTCAATGAGAATAGAGAGAAGTTATGGATTTTGTTTGATGTTGATTTTGTACCTATAAGAAGCAATTTTAATTTAAGGAAATTTGATGTGAACCAGGATTTTATTTTACAAGAAGGCAGTTAGTAAGGGAAGATGGTGGGAGTGTGGAATTAGGTTTAGTTGAAAGATAGATGCAATTTATAAATGCATTTCACTATTTGATGCAAGATTATATGAGTGTGTATGTATGTATATATATATATATTAAAATATGCCATACACCAATAACACTAACACTACAGAACATTGACACAAATACATTAGATACAATGTGTGTGTGTTGTGTGTAAGCTTCTCAAACAAATTGCCCTTCCATGATGGAAAATATTAAAGTCTGTATAGATGTCATTTACAGCCAAAATTCAGTCTAAATGAACGGATCAAACTGGATTATTTTAATACTGTCTGTAACTTGACATGCATGTTGAGGTAAGCTACTTCTTGTTTCTAACTGTATCTACTGTACAGACAGGAGATTGTCATATTTTTTTGTTATGGTAAAAAAGAGCAAGAGAGACAGAGAACCCACAAATACTCCCTGGAATGATGCTAAGTCAACACAATGTTGCTCACCTTCTTCACTGGGACAGGGACAGGGAGGGGTGCAGTTAGTATGGGGAGACTGGGGTGCTGCTGACTCATCTGTTGTTGCTAAATCTGCTAAAAGGGGGATGGATGATTCAATATGAATATATTGCTAAACGTTTCCCTGCACTTATTAAATGTTGATGAAATGTAGGCTAACACTAGCCTGCAGCTAAGTTAGCTAACTTATTTCACTATGGACAACAGGTTAATACCACTCGCAGACTAAAGGCTCACCTTTCTTTGTGAAAAACTGAGCTACAGAAACGACAACCTTTCTATAGTCTTTCCTCTCTCTCTTTCCTCTCTTTCCTTTTTCTGGAAACCAGATTTTATTTTACTATTCGACATTATGGTCTGTATTTCGTAACACTTTACAATAAGGTTCGTTAGTTAACATTAGTTAACTACATCTAGTTAATATGAACTAATAATGAATAGCACATATACAGCATTTGTTAATGTTTGTTAATGTTATTTTCAACATTTACTAATACTTTATTAAAATCTTGTTAACATTAGTTAATGTACCGTGAACTAACATGAACAAACAATGAACAGCTTTATTTTTATGAACTAACATTAACAAAGATGAACAAATGCAGTAACTAATGTATTGCTTATGGTTAGTTCATGTTAGTAAATACATTAACTAATGTTAACTAATGAACCTATTGTAAAGTGTTACCTGTATTTCTAATTGCATTCTGGCGCTATCACAGTGCATCAATAGACTATCTGCTAAAGCAAATTGCCAATGATGGTGCGCTGTAGGCAGGGACCTGAAACCATTTCATGCGGATACATTGGGGGTGGTCGGTCAATATGGATATTTACTTTTTGGCCAATGGGATATTTAACTTTTACTGCCAAAATAAGTCAAATCAGCAGCATCGTTAAATGTATTATTAATTGAAAATATATCTCAATGATGATATTTTTATATTTTTATTTCTTTTCAAAAAATGGGCCCCTGTTAGTCAGGGGCCTTGGAATTGTCCTAACTTTGTCTTAACTTTTTTTGATCACAGTGGATCACTGTATCCTTCTGGACAGGTTAAAAACTGAGGCTGGTATCTGTGATTCAGCTCTAGAGTGGTTTAAATCGTCATTTTTCTGAGAGGAGTTTCTCTGTGGAGATCAGGTCAGTTTCAGTCTTCGTCTGTCTCTGTTACGGAGGGGGTACCGCAAGGCTCCATTTTGGGACCAATTTTTATTTTCATTATACATGCTCCCTCTTCGTTATATTTTCAAATCTCACCAGGTTCCTTATCACATTTATGCGGACGATACCCAGTTGTACATGCCGATAAAATCCGGGTCTAAGTCCTTATCTGATTTATTGGCCTGTGTAAATGACATTAAAAGTTGGATGGGTGAAAATTTTCTTCAGTTAAATGAAAATAAGACTTGAAGTTATTTTATTTGGGGCCCCACATCTGGTAGATGGCTTGATCGTCTGATCTAGGACCACTGAAAGCCAACATTCGCTCTCATGTAAAAAACCTGGGTGTCGTTGTCGACTCTGAGTTAAAATTTGACAAGCAAGTAAACTCAGTCGTCAGAGGCAGTTTCTTCCAGCTCAGGAGTTTACGGAAATTAAAATCTATTTTATCTTTTGGCGACTTAGAGACAGTAATTCATGCCTTTATCTCAACAAGGCTGGACTATTGCAACGCTTTATATGCTGGTATTAACCAGTTTTCACTAATGCGTTTGCAACTGGTACAAAACGCTGCAGCACGTTTTTTGTTGGGGAAGAAAAAACGCGAGCATATAACCCCTATTTTATCACATTTGCACTGGTTACCTGTCAAGTATAGAGTCGAGTACAAGGTCTTGACTTTTGTGTTTAAAGCCTTGCATGGTCTTGCTCCACTTTATATCTCAGACCTTATTTGTCCATACTCTCCACCAAGAACTCTGAGATCATCCTCTGACAAATTATTAACTATTGCTCACTCACGTCTGAAATCTAAAGGTGACAGAGCTTTCTCCGTTTTTGGTCCAAGGCTGTGGAATTCGTTACCTCAATCTATTAGGTTAGCTCCCTCTTTACATGTATTCAAGTCAGCTCTGAAAACGCATCTTTTTTCTCAGGCCTACTCATAACTGCTGATTTGCAGTCGTAGTGAGTTAATTTTATATGCAATTTTGTATAATGTTTTTTTTTTTTTTTTTTTTTTATTGTGTTTTTATCATGCTTCTGTGAAGCACCTTGGTCAGCAGAAATGTTGTTAAAAGGTGCTATATAAATAAAAGTGACCTTGACCTTGACCTTGACCTTGACCTAACTTTTCCCCCATATACGGCGCCCCTGCCTGCGGACGAGACTGGATGCCTGACTTCCCTTGGCATCCGGTAGAAAATGCCACTGAGAACGGATATGTGATAATAGGCCTATGTGAGAACAGTAACTAATAATATGACAGTTAAGTTACATTTTTATTTTTCAGATAATTTCTGAAAAATACAAATGTAACTTAACTGTCATATTTAATCACTATACATGCATATTATTTAGAGATGGGCTGCCCAATGTTAGCCTTAGGACGACGATGAATAGGCAACAGAATACAGAAATAAATAAAGCTAAAATGCTTGGCGGCAGTAGGCCTATAAGGGATTTAAAACCATTTCTTACCTCCATTTAAAGTGCACCAAACATGGCCTTGTGTTCTGGTGTGTTTCTGATGAATCTCCCGAACAAGAGAGATTCAAACGAGTGTCAGGTTACCAACCAGGTTACGGAAGCAACTGAGGAGGAGGTGCGAGCAGGCGTAGTACATCGAATCGATTCACTGAAATATTTAAATAATTAATCATTAGTTTATATCTTATACACTGCCCATTATTTTGTATCCCATATCAAACACCATATCTTTTGTTTACGTTACATTTTTTCTCACGTTTTTAAGTATAATATTTATTATAGTCCACCACGCAGCCCCTCACCAGGGGGGCTGATGCTATGACGAGGGGGCTGCAGCCCCGCAGCACCCCCCTTCCCCCGCCATGTCAAGAAAGATCAGAAGCAACTCAAAATTTCCAACCTCAAAAAAAACCGAACAGTGGTTCCCCTGTCGTTATTTTTATTTTATTTTTTTTGGTGCGAAAAAATAGTCTCTGAATCTTCTTGAAACTCTGGATTCTGATAGAGGGCCATGGGACTTAGACCTGAGTACAAAAATGGAGGCTCAGACCTTTCCAGAGCTGAGAGGTCCCATTGAGTTGTGGCACCAAGCGCCAAGCCATAATTCCACCGTCCATGAACCCACTATTTTCTATAATGGCATAAATGGCCCATATCTCAGCTCTGAAGGGTCTAGAGCCTCCATTTTTGCACTCAGATCTAAGTCCCAATGCCCTCTATCAGAATCCAGAGTTTCAAGAAGATTGGAGAAACTATTTTCGCACTCAAAAAAACAAAACAAAAAAGGTACGACACTGTCGTGTTTTTTTTTTCCGGGTCAAAATTTTGAGTTGCTCTGATCTTCTTGAAACTCTGGATTCTGATAGAGGGCCATGGGACTAGACCTGAGTGCAAAAATGGAGGCTCTAGACCCTTCCAGAGCTGAGATATTGAGATCCCATGTAGCATTTATGCCATGTATAAATGCCACGTGATATCTCAATATCTCAGCTCTGGAAGGTTCTAGAGCCTCCATTTTTGCACTCAGGTCTAAGTCCCATGGCTCTCTATCAGAATCCAGAGTTTCGAAGATCAGAGAAACTCAAAATCTCGACCCTCCCAAAAAACGACAACCTGTCGACTTTTTCCTGTGCGAGAAAATAAGTTTCTAGGGACCCCTGTCTTTTTTTTTCGGGTAGAGATTTTGATCTGATCTTCTCAAACTGTCCATTCTAATGGACAGACACATTTGAAAAAAATCCTGATTTAAAACGTGCAATTCTACAGTAAATGTTTTACTTTAATTAATAAGTTCAATCTTTCTACTTTAGATACAAACTATGAAATACTGGCAAAATATATACAAAATGTAAATACACCTAATTCTGTTGCTTGCTTCTGTGTTTGGAGTGAAGTGCTACCATTCTTCTCTTCAAATGTAGAGCTTTTTTTATATAATTACTACATGCAGAGCTTTACTGCCATTTGATTGGCATGACAAACGTCCAATCTCATGGACTGCAGGCTTTAAACTATAGGTGAAATTTCCCTAGAAGTTAAAAAAAGGGGGCTGACATGTGATGTCCATTGTAATGGAACACAGGGTTTGAATGGGTTAAAAAAGTGTGATGGAATAATATCATATCGACAAGAGGTAGGTTTCAGATATTCAACAATATCTCTGCCAGTATGTAGAGAAATTGGATTGAACATGCTCCAGATAGATGAGCACCACTTCAGAGAATACATGAGAAGTCAACGGTGTTTGTGGTTTTGACCTAGTTGTCTTCGCGGAAAAAAAAAAGAAAAAAAAGTTTTCACACATCAGGGAAAACAACCCAGGGTCATGATGATGTTTTAAGGCAATCTCTGAAAGAAATGTATATTTAGCCGATACTAAGATATCATTGTTGTTTAAATTAATATAATATTAATCAGATATTTACAATATGCATTATATTTCATATTAATAATCCAAATAAATAGTGACATTTTATTTAATATTATATTCACATAACTATTTTATTTTAAAGATTAAATTAGATTTAACTAGATACATAGAAAACCATATTTAATGATGTTTCAAACTATTCCAAATTTGTTTGCGTTTTTGGAAATCCTCACAATCTTTTATCAAATAAATGCTTCAGATTTTTCTCATAAGGAGCATCTCAAGAACGCGATTAGACTGCTAAATCATCCTGGCATTGATATAATAATGAGAAGATCAGATCAGAAACAAACCTTCATGATAAAACATTGTCTAGGAAACTTTGTGTCTGCTGTAGATTGTGTCCTGGCACAGACGCATCATCACACCGTGTTCCTAATTCTATTTTATGCTGTAGGACATACTGAAAATAAATACAGAAGTGGCTACATTTAACCACAGTGCTCATCATCACAAACGTAGTGCAGGGACTCAGAGACACACACCTGGAGCCCAAACACAGACTATATGAGCGCACGCACACACAGACACACCAATACAGTCATCCCACCCTTCCTGCAGGACGCCATATAATTACTCCTGTATGTAAGGTGCTCCAGTTGGCTCTAGGCAGGAGAGTTCCTCCTACCCTGGATCTCCTGAACTCTCTCTCATTCACTCCTTCACTCTGTCTTTCCCCTCCTCCCTTGCCTATTCTCCTCTCTCTCTTATCCTCTCATGACTCTACATGCTGTGCATCTGCCACTGATTTGAGACCTGTGAGGCGAGACCACCACACAACCCCACAGTGATCCAAAGTTACCACGGCACCCCGGGACTAGGACTTAAAAGTGCTCATCTCCAGGCCAGGCGGGAGTGAAAACTGGGTGAGAAGGATAGAGGGAGGAACAGAAGAGAGAAGGAACACACTCAACTCAGTGGCAGTATGGAAATGGAGAGGCTGGGGAGAGGAGGAACCAAACCGAGCGCGGGCCCCAACACTCTCCTGAAAGCTGCGCTTGCAGTGTGTGTGTGTGTCTGCATTGCACTACTGATAGCCGTCATTACAGGTGAGTCATTTGAATGCACAATTACATACTTACTACTAATGTGACGTATACATCTATCCATGTTGATTGTAACTAGATAGATAGACAGATTGATTGATTTGTGCTCTTCGGTCAGTTGTGTATTTGTGTATGAGATTATTTTAGGAGTGTATTCTGTTACACACACACAGCGTGTTGTTGAAGGCTGTAATTAGCACAGTGAGTAGGAGCTTGGTTAGGAAACATGTATATGCGTCTTTAAAGTTGAGGCTAGAGGGCCGTTGAGCCGTTTAGGGAATGTGGGTGTTTACGTTTAGAAAAGTGTGTTTTTTAAAGTTGATAGTTGTCCTAAAAATGATCATGTAAATCATTTACTCACCCGCTGCATTTCGTTCTAAAACTTGTACGACTTTTCTTCTGTTGAACATAAAAGAATATATTTTAAAGAATGTTCAAGTTGCTCTTTTCTCTAAAAATGAAAATGACTTGTTAAGCTCCAAAAAGAATTTTGGAGTGAACTGTCCCTTTAAGAGTGCTGACTGTGAATGGGTCTTGTCTCATGGAACCTGAGACATTGTGAACGTACATCTCATGACATGCTGCGTGACTGTGTGGCTGTACAGTATTTTGGTATACAGAAGTGTCTTCCTACTGTTAAGACAGCAAATAAATTGTGTTCTTATTGTTCTCTTGGTTGTTGAGGGCTGCCTGCATTTTTGCGGTGAGACTAGAGTGTAATTATGCTCATTTCTGTCTCTACATATTCTAGTCACACACACACTGCTGTGTGTGTTGGTTCTGTGGATAATGAGGCTCAGTCCCATGGGGCCGGGTGCTGGATCCTGCTGTGGTCATCTGCTGTCCAGTTGTGGACTGAACCATAAACACAGGCCTTTAAAAGCAATGCTTGACTGATTTCACAACATACATACAGTTTTGCGCTCACTCAAACTCACTGACACAAATTCATACAGTTTCACTGACTGTGAACATGTTTCAGTATGTTGAAGTAGATATTGCAAAAATGTATTCTTTATACAATTCCTCGCTCAATAAAATTAAAAATAAATTACAATAAATACTGTAAAAAAAGCTAAATATATTGAAAGCAAACAAATACACAAAATAATTAATATTTTGTTCCAGAATTTGTTCAATTTATTTTTAAATTCCAAGTAAATGACAATATAAAGGAATTACATCCCATCTTTTGAAGAAGATGTATACATTGCAAGCAGTGCTCAGGGATATAGTTTATTTAAATTCAATTCTGTAAAAAAGGCAAGTTATCAGATAAATTAATATAGTAATATAATATATTAAAATATATTTAATTTACTTAATTTCTAAGTTGAATAAACAGGTCAAACAAACAAGCAAAAAAGAGAAGATGTAACTTAAAAGTAACAAACATTTTATTTTCCATAATATTTTAATAATTTTCCACCTAATTAGCTGCTTTTTTTTAGAATTAACACTAATGTTACTTTTCCCTGCCCAGTTTGTAGTGCAGCTTCTTTGGAATGTGTGTAGTAGAGCATGCACTATGTTTTTGTCCTGTGACATCCAGAGCATGGACAGCTGAAGCCTGAGCACAGTGGGGTGTGTGCGTGTGTGTTTGTTTGTTCATTCGTAGCGCGGCGTTTGGAAGTAATTTCAGGGCATAGTTGTCTTGACCAGTTTACTTGACAGATTTTTTTCTCTCCCTCTGTAGTGTCACACAAAGCAAGCGATGAAGATGTTTGCCTTACCCCACATTGTATTGAAGCAGGTAAACCAAGTTTATCATTAAGCCATGTAGGGGCTAGAATGTCATAATGACTTTTTTCTTAAACTTGGCGCCAGTAGGCAACTACCTAGCAATTCCCTAAACTATACACTCACTTTTACTTTAAACATAACAAGCAGACATTATGATTCAGAAAACAGTTCAAACACTGTTTTTACTTGTTTGAGATTACTGTAATGCTGAATCTGTGTTTGATGATGTCATCTCTAGCCGGTTCTATCCTGAGTAAAATGGATCAGTCTGTTGAACCATGTGATGACTTCTACCAGTACGCGTGCGGAGGCTGGCTCCAGGATAACCCCATTCCGGAAGACTTATCCAGCTATGGGATTTACCCGTGGCTCAGACAGAACGTAGACCTCAAGCTGAAAGGTGCACTGACCCACATGATTCTCAACTAGGGTTGCAAAATTCTGGGAATTTTCAAAGATGGAAACTTTCCATGGGAATTAATGGGAATTTAAGGGAATTAACAGGAATTTATGGGAATAAACGGGAATAAAGTGGGAATTTTCAAAGTTGAGGGTTGGCTCTTCATAGGGAACTTAAACATAGTTGAGGAAAGTATATTTTAGCATAATCTTGACTAAAATAAACAGATGGCATTCAAATACACTTGAATATCCATGCCATTCCTCAATCACAATCCGATGAGTGAAGTAGGATGACGACGAGTGACTTCGGCGCTCGTTTAACTGAGAGAGTGAAAGCCCTGGTAGCGCGCACACACTCTCGCGGTCTTCAAACTGTCTTGCTCTCTCTTCCTCCCTCGCGGCTCGCACATATCAATGAATTGAGTTGACTGAATATCTTTGAGAATACATGACGGTAAAAGGTCGGTAGACCAATTTTTTTTTTCTTCATCTGAACTACCACTGGTTGTGAAGTGTGCTAAATAACATCGCCTTATCATCTCTGAAAAGCTGAAAACCGCTCCACACATTCAGATGACAAACCACACTTTCAATTAAAAAAAAACAACAACTATCCGTTAATGACCTGTCCAATTCGTGAACTAATGACTTTCTTTGAACCAATTCACTTTAATGAATGGTTAAAACAACTGATCTATCCAACACTGAACTTGAGACATAAAACGGAAACACTTTACAATAAGGTTCCATTTATTAAAGTCTTCATAACTACTACATTAGTTAACATTCTATTAATATTAGTTTCTATGTGGATTTACTTCATGACAAAACCACCCCAGTCATTCTAGAATGATTCACTTCTTTCCAAATAGAGCTATTCAAGTCATCTGGACAAATTGTTTTTATATCGCAATATATATCGTGGAAAAATAAAATATCGCAATGCCATTTTTTACCAATATCGTGCAGCCCTAATTCATCTAGTAGCAATGCTGATAAGTTAGATACTAAATAAGCTACCTCATGTGTCTGTTTTTCTCTGCCTCCTGCAATATGTTTTCAAGATCATTCCAGTTGCTTAGCTAGTCTTACTATTTATGTATCTGTTCATGCCATTGCATTAGTATTCTTATTTCTTACAAGTTCTTGCATTGCATTAGTATTCTTACAAGCTTATTTTACAGAAAAATGCCACGTGCACCATCCGATGTTCTAATATGGAATATTTCCAAAATTCCCCAGCTTAACTTCCCATGGAAATTTACCGGAAACTTTCCAGAAATGTACTAGAAATTTTCCGCTCCTTTGCAACCCTATTCTCAACTGAATAAAACCGGCATCCCAAAAAAGGTGATTCAATATTGAATCTTTGTGCCACAGAGTTGTTAGAGCAGCCCATCCAAGGCGAAGACATCGAGGCAGTGAAGAAGGCCAAAGTCCTCTACACATCCTGCATGAATGAATGTAAGAACCAAAAAGCTCTTTGCAGTTCTCTTCACGAGAGGTTCTCTCGTATTGTTTAAGTTTAGCCTACGCTACGGGTAAAGTCGTCTTTTTTCGAGATATTGAAGCCAAAAATGATCCTTAATTTTGCATTCTTTGTCATCGCAGTGCAGCAGCTAGCAGACCTAGACCAGTCCCGTTCGGCCTGTTCCTCAGCACCCCGGTACGTTCACGAAGTGCATGGACGCGGCTCTCGCACCCTTGAGAATTCAGGGCGTGCGAATTCAGAACTATATGTACGATTGGCTGATTTTAGCACAGTCGGAAGATAGAACCCGTATCTCACAGAACTATGCTCCTCATTTGGAAAGCTTGAGTATCATGGTCAACTGGACCAAGAGTTCATTACATTGACAAGGGGTTCCCGTAGCATAAGCTAAATTTACGCAATATGAGAGAACCTCTCGCAAGAAAATGTACTTGGTTACCTAACGTAACCTCGGTTCTCTCTGAGAGAGGAACGAGTATTGCGTAACCGGCTATGCTCGCGCCACGAGTGATTTTCGCTTTAGACGATGAAACCAGGGAAGCTGCCTCCGAGTCATGCTTTTATACACTAAGCCACACCCACTTGGCAGGTTGTGACACGTAGTGGACACAAAGCGCCACCATTGGGCGTGACGTCACGCCAGGCTCAGTGGTCGGCTGCTGCAGTTGCCGCAGAGCAGCCAATGAGCGCGCCAGAGCGCCTGCCCTAGGTCTGCTAATGCATTGACAAAAAATGCAAAATTAAGGATAATTGTTGGCTTCAACATCTCGAGAAAAGATGGCTTTACCCATTGCGTAAGCTAAACTTAGGCAATACTCGTTCCCTCACTGAGAGAGAACCGAGGTTACACGTTAGATAACCGAGTACATTCCATACAGCACTAATATGATGATTTGATGCTCAAGAAACATTTCTCATGAACGGCAGTGTAGGAAAAATAACTGTAATTTCATAAACCGTTTGGGACTGGAATTGAGACTTTGCGTGATCTTATACATCAGCGGTGTCAGGTGAATAAATGTAAATTTGACTTCTTCATCTGTCCACCTGACAGCTATCCTGGAGATCGAGGATGCCAAACCTCTGCTGAAGAATTTAAAGCAGAAAGAATTCCGCTGGCCGGTTCTAGGCGATGCGTTGGGCTCTTCCTCACGGTGGGTGGAGTCTCAGTTTAACCTTCTGGAGACACTGGCACAGATTCGCAGTCAGCACAGCAAGTCTGTCCTTATACGGCTTTTTGTCTCCCCTGATGACAAGAACTCCAACCAGTACATCATCAAGGTGAGAATGAACATGTCGTCAAATGTCAACCTCAGGCTCAACCAATTACGCGAGTTGGGGTGGAAAAATTCATAGCAATTCTTTTTCTTTTTCCAAAGCTGGATCAGGCCTCTTTGTCACTGTCATCCAGAGAAGATTACATCACCAACACAACTGAAGCACAAATGGTACATTGGTACATCTGTCAACTTCCTTAGCCTATATATCAATGCATGCAGTCACAGTCTGGCCTGGTTTTACTCTCTGCTTTCTCAACTTATCTCTTTTCATGCTCTCTGCAGTATCCGAGAAGCTCTTTTAAGGTTGATGGTCGACGTTTCTGTCATGCTTGGAGCTGATGAACGGGCTGCTGAGGCTCAGATGAAACTGGTGCTTGATTTTGAAATAAAACTTGCAAAGGTGAGAAGCAAAACACTGGAAAATCTAAGGCCAAATTCCTTCAAATCACTGGCATTGAGAAAGACAACAGGGCTGTCAGGGTACTTGATGCTTCAATGGAGTGTGTGCTCTTCTGTAGATCGTGATCCCCTATGAAAACCGCACCAGTGAGAACATGTACAACAAGTACAGTTTGTCTAAACTGCAGCGCACTATTCCAGATGTAAGTATATTATAATTCAAATAAATGTATATTTTATGCCATGTCACTCATACTCGTATTTCACATACTTAAAGGTTCTATATGTAACTTTTTTTATAAAATGAATCCTATATTTATTGCCTGTGTTTGAAGGGGTTGTAATAACAGATTGCAATGATCCACTTTTCGGGTTTTGCTATTACCTCTGAAGGCCAATATTCATATTTATAAGTGAGGTCTTCGGGTCGGATTCCTGCGAAATCCATCAGATGTGACGTGCATGCGCGCTTCCGAGCCTCTCTATCCTCATATACAGTCTATGCGATTAACTGCACTTCAGCTGACGACATGGAGTCTGATAACTCCCAAAACATCATTCCTCCAACACAACACAGACTCCAACACAAACTTCACATAAATATAAAAAACAAAAAAGTATTATCTGCTCAAGCTCGTCAGTCGTCAGGCAAAACTTGAAACTGATCGACTCCGGACGAAAACGCGGATCAACATAGTAAACTCCAATGAAATAGCAAGGTAAACTACATGAAACATGACATGAATACAAAAGAATGTTCCAGGATAACAAAAAGTAGGATGTAACTTATATTATTTACTAGATCTACTGACTAACGTCGTCATCCCACTACTATCATATTGTTTACAATATATATTATACATTCACCTGTGTTGACATTGCTGATTGTGAAAGATACACGAATACAGTTAGAGATATGGCTTATGCTATATAACATCACATGTCGGCTAAAAGCAGTTTCTGTAACATTATCATGGACGAGCACAGAGCATTAGTTCAAACGTCAAGCTGATAAAAGTAGGCTATTATTGTACCTGCAGTGGGAGTTTACATTAGTTTCCAGGATGTTGTGTGATGCTTTCGCCTTTGTGTTGAAAGTCTCTGTGTGGCCGGTAGTCAATGCTCGCTCTTGAGATCGATTACGCACACGAGCACCGAGCGCTCTTGTTGCATTCTGAAATATCACCGCTAAGAGGCCCCTAAAAATGGCATACAACACCTTTAATTAGTGAATGCTGTTCTAAAGTAATTTTTACCCCCAGTAATCTCCAAATCCCAGGTGAAAACTGTAATTTTGACAAAAACTGTAAATATCCATTCATCACATTTAATATTTTCGCCATACATTCATTTCCCGTATAAGTGTGGGATGGAACTATCAAATTAGGGGCGAGATCCTTTGGGGATGGTGTGAGTTTGTTTTGGTGATTTCAAATATCAACATTGGTCAAAAGTGTTTCTCAAAAACTACTGATCCCACCTTTAAATGTCCTAATCGAACTATGGCCTAATACTGGCTTGATCTAAACTAAAGTGTATTAGTTTATATAGAATTTAACATGAACCTAAATTAACAAATGCTGTAAAAATATTGGTCATTGGTTAGTTCATTATAAACTAATGTTAATGAAATAAAACTTGTGTAAAAATGTTACTGTAATTCAGTGCTAATCTATAGTCAAATAATTTCAAAATTCAATTTACCTGGTACAAATGAAGAGTTCAGATGCAAAACCCAAAGTGCCATTTGAAATTTTCCTCTCAATGATCATTTTTCAAGCTTGTATATTAAAGTTCAGTCATTTCACTTAAATGACAATGAAGATTACCTATTAATTGTCATTTAAGTGAAATAACTGAACTTAAATATACAAGCTTGATAAAAATGATGAATGAAAAGCCACTTAGAGGCTTTTGCATCTGAACTCTTCAAATATAAATATATTTCTAAATGCATAGTCACACTACACTACAGTTTACCCAGGTATTATTGTGTTTACTTTTTGCAGTTTAACTGGCTGGGTTTTGTCAGAGCAGTGATTGACACTGAGCTGTACCCAGACCTGAAAATCTCCTCTTCGGAGCAGGTGATCGTACGTGCCCCACAACACTTTAAAGACCTCTTCAAACTCATCAACGCCACAGAAACCAGGTATCCAGACAGCTCTGTAAGGAGCAAAACCCTATTAAAACATCAGAGCCCTGAGGCTCTGCCTCTGTTGATCTGGACAGTGTCAGTTGTGTGATCGCTTTGTTTTTGTGTGTGCTGTTTGTGAGTTTTATCTCTTTATTACCTGCTCTGCTCAATAACAGAGTCAAGATTACTTTGTAATTAAGCTGCTTCAAATGTTTTACGTCCAACCTCGCCCCAGGACAGTTGCCAATTACGTCATATGGAGATCAGTATTTTCTCGAATCACCACCTTGAGCCGCCGCTTCTCTACAGATACCTGGACTTTGCTCGGGTTCAGTGAACCAACTCCTCATTTTAACCCTCCACCAATCTTTGAATAAAAATAGATTTGCTGAGGTTACAAATATCCGTCTCTTCTCAGGTTATCTCGGGGACCACCTCTCTGACCCCTCGCTGGGACAAGTGTGTAAATTATGTAGAAAACACACTCATCTATGCCACCGGTAGGCTCTTTGTCGATAAGCATTTCCAGGAGGACAAAAAACACATGGTGAGACTTTTAAGTATTTAGATATGGAACCATTTTATATTCAAATTCAGCTTTGCCATCTGAATGAATCCAAGTTACATCTTAAAATACATAAAAATAGAGAAAAGCTATTTTAAATTGTAATAATATTTCTGTTTTTATTGTACTGTACATACATAAGTTTTGCAACTACTCATTTATTAAAACCATTCTCTCTCCACACACACACAAACTATATATAATTACAATTTTAGTTTTTGTCCCCATCTAGTGGCACTAATCGTGAATAACAGCATAAAACGCTGGAACTCAGTTTACTGTAAAACTTCTAAACTGCTAAAAATTACTTTGAATGCTAATGTATTTGTCCTTTATCGAGATGGAGGAATTGATAGACGGTATCGGTGGGCGTTTATCGACATGCTAGAGAAGGAGAATGAGTGGATGGAATGAAGAAACAAAGAAAAAAGCAACAGATAAGGTGTATTACTCAGTGTGTTTGTGATGGCTATGAATACACAGCATGTCCTTTTCCATATCATCACTGTCTGTATATCACTTTAGGCTCACTCAGTCTCTGGCGAAAGTGGGTTACCCAGACTTCACCCTTAATGACACCTATATTAACGAGGACATAAAACGAGTATGTTTGCAAGCTTCTCAGATTTTGTTGGTCTTTGTTGACGATGATATTCCAGTTTTAATTGTGTTTGACAGATGTCAGTGCAACTCAAAGTCATTGGGGTTTTATGTGTATGCACAGTTGTCATTCATCTCCGACGGACTACTTTCGGGAATGTCATGCAGACCCTGAAGTTCATAGCTCAGTCTGACATCGCCTGGCTGAGGAAAAGTCCCACGCACAGAGTGAGTTGTCAGCATTTTCAAAGCCTGTTCAAATAAGATGAATCTATCTTTGTTTGAACAAGATGAAACATCACTTTTTATTTCACTCAGGTGGTTCACCAACCCAACTACAGTAAATGCATTCTGACAGCTCTCTACCAACCAGATCAGTGAGTTATATGTTTCAAATGCACAGCTTGGTTGATCACAGCATTCTGTTTTTATAAAACAGAAGTTTCGCCTTTCAAAAATTTAAAGCTATGGTATACGATGTTGAAAATCGGTCGAGAAAGCCTGAGACGGAAGGGAAGTTTTAAAAAACTCATCCCGCCCCTCCACACACACACACACCCCTCCCCTCTGTGCTACCTGATCCCTGAGCTATGTCACGGATGAGTTCACGTCAACAACGCAAGACTAGCAACACATGAAATGTTCTTCTAAGGTTTTGAGTAATTGTTATAGCAGCACACAGCGCATATTGTTCAAATTCCGATTCGGCTCGAACAGAAACCCGCTAGGCATACTGAAATATATTCAAGCACTTTTAGAAATATAATTACTTTGACCCGTGATCGGCGAATGCTAAACGGCTAATATTGCCAATGCCGACTGGCAGCATGAGCAAGTTGTCAAACTGATAAAAAGCTATGTAACACACGTCACAACATAAAAGTATAAATAAATGTTTACCTGCTCAACAAAAAGTCAGCCGTGCCCGTGTCAGTCGGTTTTCAGTGCCAGATCTCCCTGAAGCTTCCTCCATTTATCCTACTTAAGTAGTCCAGCGTCACATTTTCCTCCACATACACTGAAACAAAAGTGTTCATATATTCATTTATCCAATTAAGTTTGAATGTATTTTAGTTTCACACAACTCAATTTCTATTATATAGTCTGCAATTAGCTACCAATAGCACTGCTTAGCATGCTGAATGCTAAGGTACATACACTATCGGCATAAAGCAGATGTTATAAACAGAGTTGAATAGGTCCAGCCTAACCAAATCATCCACTCTTCTCCACAATGGTAACCAACTGTAATTTAAATGGTTCTAATAATTCCAATGTAATTGAACATTAAACACAATAACACACTAACTTTTTCTTATTTTCTCAAAAACATAAAAATAACACTTAATTTCAACATTTATTCTCTCCTAATTCAGACATATGCAAAGCATGCTGGGAATTAACATGCACCGCCCAGTTTCAGTTAATGCAACACAAATCATTCATGTTATCCAACACAAATGGATTAAGTAAACTTAAATTGTACATATATTTAAGCAGATTGGACACAATCAAATTAAGTTTGGACAAAATGTAAAGCAATTATGTTGCTTGAGCTAATTTTAATTAAGCAATTTGAACAAGCAGCAAAAATCATTTTTTTCAGTGTATTCTCTCTTCGTCCAAACTTTACAGTAGGGGCAAGCAGGAGCCGCTTGTTGCTGTCGTTTATATTTTTATCCAATGCTTTATCCAGTGCTGATATGACGCTACTCAGCTAGCTACCATAGTCTGTCAGCTGCACTTGCTCGCGTAAAGAGGGGGGCGGGGTCGGGTGCGGTCGGGTTGGAGATGCAAGCGCCAGGCGGAGTTTCAAGTGGAGCTGGTGAATGGATGAGAGCAGTTGACCAATGTAAGCTGTCCGGCCGCACAGCTTACATTGGTCAACTTCTCTGCGGCTGTACAGCCAATAGAGTGAATGGATTTTTTTCATTCTTTTTTCTATTCATATTGTTAGGATTGTACTATATAACCATAACCAGCATATAAACGAAGATATTAATAATGAACAATCTTTGAAATCGTATACCCTAGCTTTAAGACAGCAATATGACTGATTAATCTAAAAAATTTTCACAAAGCAAAGAAACTACATAAAATAAATGAAAATTCAAGAAATTAATGACTTACTTTATTCAGTAAGAACACATTTTATTTTAAATACTGTGCTTTTGAACTTTCAATTTTTCAAAGAATCCTGAAAAAAAATATTAATAACAAATATTTAAAAGCACAACTATTTTCAACAATGATTATATTGAGGAATGTTTCTTAAGCAGTAATCGGCATATTAGAATGATTTCTGAAGGATCATGTGACACCTGAAGACTGGAGTAATTCAGCTTTATCATCACAGGAATAGAAAAACAGGTTTTTTTTCAATTATTATTAATGTAATTTTATCCAGTATACACTCTTAGAAGAAAAGGTTCTATATAGAACCTTAAAGGGTTCTAAAGCGCTACGTATTTGGAACCCCTAAAATGCAACGCATGTGAATGATCACAAAATTCAAGATATGGTGGTCAAAAAATGTAATGAATATCACATGAAGAGTACCATTTCAGTTTTTATCCTCCAAAAATGTGCATGATTAAAATGTCATATTAAGTTACTACAACAGTTTAATAAACAATAAATTAATTACAACTGCAAAAATGTTGCAGAATAATGTAATATATGAATGAACAATAGCCTTTAAAGAACCTTTGTGCCAAAAGTGTCTTTCTTGTCATTATTGAACCCTTTTTAGCATAAAATGTCCTTTGGAGTTGAGTAAGAGACCCTATGCTGCATATAGAACCCTTTTTTCTGAGAGTGTAATGTGTGTTACAAAGAACAAATTTCATTTGGTATCCGGTCAGGTACAAAAGCAGAGTTTTTGACGTTTTTAGATGTTTGATGTTTGTTTAGCTATACTGGATAGTGTTCTTCTTTTACCCAGGATTCCCCGCAGGAGAACTTCAGAAGCCATTTTTCTGGGGACTAGACTATCCTCTGGTGAGACATAGACACTTCTTCGTGTTGATGTTTTCTGATTCAGCACAAGCTAATTTGTGAAATGTGTTCTTGTGTCAGATCACTGAGCTATGGAGCGATCGGTGTAATTGTGGGGCATGAACTGACCCCATGGATTTGATAACAATGGTGAGGACATTTGATTTATAATGAGTCTCAACACATGCATTGCCTGATTCTCAAGGACATCTGTGTGTATTTGTGTTCATCTAGGTAGAAAATATGACAAAGATGGGAACTTGGACCAATGGTGGAGCAACTCCTCCATCAACCTCTTCACCGAAAAGACAAAATGCATGATTGACCAGTACGACAGCTACTACTGGAAGGAGGCAGGACTAAATGTACAGTAGGAACAAGCATTTTCAATGCATTTATATTTGGACACTTCATCAAAATGTAGCAGAGCTACCAACCTAATACTTAATACCCATAATCTTCTCTCAAGGTTAAGGGAAGAGGACACTGGGAGAGAACATTGCTGACAATGGAGGGATGAGAGAATCTTTCAGGGTATTACAGCATTTTACATTAGAATTATCAACATGTCTCGTTCCATACCTGTAAGACTTTCTTTGATGGATCACAGGAGGAGAAATTTGAAGAATTTCTTACTATTTGTGAACACCATCATTAAGGCTATTTTTCTAAACCGGATCAACTGATTCATAGAACTGACTCACAACTCAGACATTGCTACTTCTCTTAAGAGGTGGTCACAGTCACACTACATTTTTATTTCCATTGACTTCCATTTATACTTATGTGAATGTGAGAAAATTGTGTATATGGTGAATTACAGTATGTTCTTTTTTTAAAGACGCCGCAGAGTGCTCCATTGTCCGTGAACATTTTGCATACTTAAAGTCTACAGTGACTGCTTTTTCTGGAGAGTTAAGATATTCAGTGAATGAATTATTAAATATATAATACAGCTAAGTGGCTAAAGATTCATTTGAAACACTTTTATCATACTTTAATGGTTATTTTTTTTATCCTTTCTGAAACTTGAAAGCTCCAGTGACAATTCATTTTAATTGCATAGAAAAAAAATCCAGTCTGTGTTCCATGGAAAGAGAATGTATTGAATTACAAGAGGGTGAATTTTTAAACTACACCTTTAAAGCTACACTGTGTAACTCTTTTAGTTTATTCTTAGCTAAAAACACTTAGTTCTTTCAAAAATGTATGTGCTCATCATTAATGTATTTTTACTTCGTTCAAGTAATAAAGTATTCTCGTAAGTGTATAATATGCCATTGAAAATACATACGGGTAAGGGGTTCTAATGTCGGTCGCCATGTTGCCCCTCCATCTTGGAAGTACATTAGCCAAAGAGGGATATACCCGTTAATTCAAGCTTCACCTTTCGTGTTTACGTTTGAGTTAACACTCATGGACGAGGTCAAACTGGAAGCCATGTTAATCTTGGACTACATTGGCCACCATAGGAGTTAAAATGAAGTCGGAAGTGAGAAGGAACACCTTTTCACTGCTAGATGGGGGTAAAAATCCAGATTGTGGTGTGCACAATTGTAATTCTGTGTATTCATGTAGGCTACTTGTGAATGTGTTTGCAGGCCTACAGGAGATGGATCGAGAGAGAGAGGATGACGAGGAGCCTCTCCTACCTGGTCTGGGTCTGACCAATAACCAGCTGTTCTTCCTCAGTTATGCCCATGTCAGTATTCAGTATTTCACAAACATATTTGTATGGAGCCCCCTAGTCCCACTTGGGCAAAAAATAATTATAACTATCTTGTGGCCTAAAGATAGTAACTCGTGGCCTCGAGATACTAACTGCGTGGCCTCAAGATACTAACCCGTGGCCTCAAGATACTAACTCGTGGCCTCAAGATAGTAACTTGTGGCCTCAAGATACGTAACTCGTGGCCTCAAGATACTAACTCGATGGCCTAAGAGATGTAACTCGTGGCCTCAAGATAGTAACTCGTGGCCTCAAGATACGAACTCGTGACCTAAAGATACTGAACTCGTGGCCTCAAGATACTAACTCGTGGCCTCAAGATACTAACTACGTGGCCACAAGATACTAACTTGTGGCCTCAAGATAGTAACTTGTGGCCTCAAGATAGGTAACTCGTGGCCACAAGATAGTAACTCGTGGCCACAAGATAGTAACTCGTGGCCTCAAGATACTAACTCGTGGCCACAAGATACTAACCTCGTGGCCTCAAGATACTAACTCCGTGGCCTCAAGATACTAACTCGTGGCCTCAGGATGTAATCAATGGCCTGGATACTAACTCGTGGCCTCAAGATAGTAAACTCGTGGCCTCACAGATACTATCTCGTGGCCACGAGTTAGTACTCGTGGCCACAAGATACTATCTTAGGCCAAGGTTACTATCTTGTGGCCACGAGTTACTATCTTGAGGCCACAGGTTCCTATCTTGAGGCCACGAGTTAGCTATCTTGTGGCCATGAGTTAGTATCTTGTGGCCACCAGTTACTATCTTGAGGCCACAGAGTTAGTATCTTGAGGCCACGAGTTACTACTCTTGAGGCCACGAGCGTTAGTGTCTTGTGGCCAGGAGGTTACTATCTGTGTGGCCATGAGTTAGTATCTTGTGGCCACGAGTTAGTATCTTGTGGCCATGAGTTAGTATCTTGTGGCCACCAGTTACTATCTTGAGGCCACAAGTTAGTATCTTGAGGCCACGAGTTACTATCTTGAGGCCACGAGTTAGTGTCTTGTGGCCACTAGTTACTATCTTGTGGCCATGAGTTACTATCTTGTGGCCACGAGTTACTATCTTGAGGCCACGAGTTACTATCTTGAGGACACAGTTAGTATCTTGAGGCCATGAGTTACTATCTCTGAGGACACGAGTTAGTGTCTTGTGGCCACATGTTACTATCTTGTGGCCACGAGTTACTATCTTGTGGCCACGAGTTACTATCTTGAGGCCACGAGTTACTATCTTGTGGCAACGCGTTACTATCTTGTGGCCACAGAGTTAATATCTTGAGGCCACGAGTTAGTATCTTGAGGTCACGAGTTAGTATCTTGAGGCCACGAGTTACTATCTTGAGGCCACCAGTTACTATCTTGAGGGCCACGAGTTAGATATCTTGAGGCCATGAGTTAGTATCTTGAGGCCACGAGTTACTTATCTTGAGGCCACAAGATAGTTATAATTATTTTTTTGCCAAAGTGGGACTAGGGGGGCTCCGTATATTTGGGCTAAATTTCAGATTATTTCTAATTCTTAATAATCTAGACTTTAATGGAAAAGTTGAAAATGTTTCCAGTCTTTTTTTAAGGTTTTGTGTGTATCCTAAATAGTATTCAAGATTAGAATGACTATTTTATCTGATGGTGGCATGTTCAAATGCCTGAGGACTGTTTTAGTATGCACTCAAAAGTATGCATTTTCCCATTACTATTAAAGTAATGTTTTGCCTGTAGTGTCTTGCCTTAAATGGACTCTTATTGATTTGTTTGTGTATATATTGTTATGTGCTAGGTTCGCTGTAATGCCTACAGACCAGAAGCAGCACGTGATCAGATCCAAAGTGGAGCTCACAGCCCCCAAAATATAGGTAAGGTGCAGTAATATATACAGCTCATTTACATCTATATTACATCCCCAATTCTTCAATGTCACTCACTTTACTCTCGTTGCTATGATGAAGGGTTATCGGGGCTATGAGCAACTATGAAGAGTTCCGTAAAGCTTTTAACTGCCCCGAGACGTCAGTCATGAACAGAGGGGCGGAGTCCTGTCGAGTGTGGTAATGAAAGTAAGGACGCTGTGAAGAATTCAATCACGGTACAACCCAAACCTCCATATTTTGTCCCGTTCACTGGTTTCTAAAAAGAAACAGCGGTTACTGACACTGACCACTGCAGCGCCTGGCCCTCCTTCAGCCACTGGAATACTGTACACTCCTGAGAGCTTTCGGCCAGATCTGCGTTTTACTGTCTGACCTCAATTATAATGTGCAAATGGTAAACGGACCACACAAATTCCCTTGAGGCCTTCCTTTGGTTCATCACTGTTTTTTACTCAAACAAATTTGGTCGCACTGTTGCTTTAAGAGTGCTATAAATTATTATTTTTGTTGTTGATAACAGTTAACATTGTCTGTCGTTTTATTTTATTGAACACGCTCAGTAAATAATTATTGTTTTCCTGAGGTTTTCGAACTGTGTGGTGTGTTTGTTTTGTTTTTTTGCAGAGAAACTAAATTGTTTTGGTGTATTTTACATGTTCATGATGAAAAGGAAGTCAGCGACAGAACTTTATTCAGTAATGTGATTTTCATATGAGTATAATTATCTGAACAATAAAAAATGTAGGATGGGATATTTTGTGGGTGTTGCACTTAAAATTGGAGTGTTTAAGTAAATAATAATTGGAGGAGTTTGGAATACGTCACCAAAGACCGAAAGATGAAATTATGACCTTTAGATTAAATGTTACAAGGTCCAAAAAATAAAAAACGAAGAGTATGCAGTTATTCACAATACGATCTTTAACATGCATTTACAAAAATATACATTTACGTCATATTTAATGTTATTATAGGTCATTTATCTGTTTCACAAGCTGCCATTTTAGTTTATTTTTAAATTTATTTGGCCAGTAATAAGCAGGAGACAATATAGTCAGCCTGTTATTATAGAAAAACAAATGGGACAGACAGTGTGATCAAGTCCAATTTTAACATCAACAAATGTGCAAGATAATCCAGACTTGTATTAATTTGTAAATGGTTGCCTCTGTCTACACTTTAAAAAATAAAGGTTACAAACGGTCATTTCAGAAGCGATGCCATCAAAGACCTATTTGGGTTTATTTCTAATAATCAGAAGAGTAATAAAGAAGAACGATTTTCCACTACAAAGAACATTTGTACATTGAAAAGGTTCCATGGATGTTAAAGGTTCCTCAGGGAACTATAAATGCTATGAGTGCTAGTACAGGACATCAATGCAAATTTGCTTTTTTTCAAATGACCAATCAGGAAAGAATGTTTTAATACAAATCTAACCAATCACAGGGGAAATTGGATGAATGACAAATGGTAGCAGCTCAATTGAACATAAACTCAAAGCACAGACACTGCAGCGGTCCAATAATGCAGATAGGATGTGAACCAAAATCAATTGCTTTGACCTCCATTTATGCAGGAGTAGTGGAAGTCTTGTGGGGACCAAACGGTGAAAAACAGATTTTCATTGATTGGAGTGCTAAAATGGAAAGGTCTAAAAATAACCCAGAGTTCCTGAGGAGATGCATCCGTCAGTCTGTGTGTTGTAGTGTTTGCTGTCATTCTGAGGAGCGAGAGAAAGAAAGTGACAAAATATAATGGGTTCAAATGTCCAGGGGGCCAAATCTTCATTCTGCCCAGAGGAAACTGAATATGAAAAAGAGCGAGAGAAGGACAGAGGTGGCGAGAGAGTGAGTTTTGCAGAACAATGCCAGAGGCGCGCCAATTCATACACTGAAGCATGAGGCTTGTGAATGTGAGAACACAACTGTGCCCTACAGTCACATGCTATACTTCTTATAAAACAATTATTGATTGATTTTTTTTTACTAAACCCATTAATTGACAAAACAGTACCTACAGTATATAGGCTATATACTCTTGCGCATTCATATTATATAGCAATTGATTTCTGTTTCTCATTTCCCTAAACGGAAAGCTTCTCTTTTTTGCCATCTCCTGGCAACACAAAAATCCATTCATTAACAATGCATCAAATTAATACTTCAAATTCATCAAAAGTTTTGATTATACGTAAGAAATTAAGGCTCCTCAAAAGACTCTCATGCATCTGTTATAACGAAGAGAAAGACAGTGCCTCAATTAACTGTTTCCTCTTGCTTCTCTTGGCCTCTTTATCCACTCGCTCTCTCTCTCTGGCTGTCTTTGAGACAAAGACAATAACGCAATTATGAGCATTTATGTATGTTCCTATGTGTAACACAGCATTGGAACCTGCAGTTGTAGAGAGGGCAGCACTGCCTGTGAGAGACCAAAAACGTAATTATAATATTATCAATGCAAGCATCATCTTTACTGCAAACTGATGCACATACTTTCTCCATAATGCACTAGAACTGGGTGGCTTGAGGCTAGATAAGGAAGCAGGAAATCCTCAGAGCGAAAAGAGCAATAATCAATTCAGTGGTTAATAGGCCTATCAATCTTTAAAAGATCACTCCCATAGTAATTAAAAGCTGATTGCATTAACTTAGCCTTTGTCTGGATGTATTAGAATTCGCTGCTGTAGATATTGTAGGCAATTACAGTACTAGATTTTGTGTTTGTGAGAGATGCATAAAGTTAAACCAGGTTGAGTGTTTTTAGGTTTGCCACTAGAGGGAGATTTAACCTTGATTGAATTTATAGGCCTACATTTCTTTGGTATTTTACCCTAAAAGGTTATTTGTATGTTTGCATGATTTAAACAGACGCATACACACTGGATGCTGCATCGGTTAAAGAGTAGTTTGTATAAATAAATATAGCTTTGCCTTTTGAGGTAAGATATAGTTCACTTGGTCTGGCTTGGAGTTTAATTGCGTTTTGGCTTGAGTGCCATCCCTGATAGGCAGCGTACAGCGAGAGGAACAGGCGTACTAAGAGCTTTTCGAAAGCATTAAAACACAGCTGGATGAGCCTGAAGAGCACACAACTTTTTTAAAACCCAGACCACGTGTCTGTTTGTTTGCTGAATCACTTTGTTAAATTAATTTCCATCTGATGAAGAGAGTGGAAAATAAAGTATACAATGATAAATGACTCAATTAAAGGTAAGTAAATATCTATATAATCGCGTTAACTGAAATGCTTTTTATTAGGATGGGGGAATTCTAAAAGATGCATGAAAATGAAAGGAAAGTGAAAATCATCTATCTATCTACGTGTGTAATGAAAATCCATCTCATCGGAGAGAGAGGTATTGCTTGAATATCAAACTGGAGCCATTTTCAAAATGTACAGTGCTTCCGGATGACATTTAAGTGGCAGAGAATTGACATTATCCTTCCCAGGTGGTCCAGGTTATGAACCACAGAACCGCAGGAATTCAAGCCATAAAATATGACAAGGGGAACATTTTGCTCAGACAGTTTATCTGCTAACAGGTTTTTGTAAACATTATGTTTTCCATCAGTGCCCAGTAGCAAGTGCAAAAGACAGATTCACCTTTAATATTCTGTCTAAGAGCTAAGCTGGGACGACACCGTTGAGAGGTCAGGTTGCCAGATTCTCCTCAAGAGCTTATCCAAAATAAATACACTAGGAGATACGCTGAAAAAGTGGAAACGGCCAAGAAATGGAAGGATTATTTATAGACATGTATGGTAAAAATGCAGAAGGAGATTTTCCTTGGAATAGAAAGAAAGACTGACTGCCACTTTCTCACAACAAAACTCATCAATAATGCACCTGTCAATATGCTTCAGTAATTTACTTCAAAAAAAGAAAAGAAAGTTCACATGGAAAGAAAATCTGTTTACATACTAAGGTACTCTGTCATTTAAGACCATGGGATTAGTTCACCTTTAAGGAGCTTTGGAGATCAGATTCTTATCTGACTTTCTTTAAGGAAAGTCCACGTGTCTGTTGGTGGTGGTAATGATGGAGAATGGCACTCAGAGGCGGGAATGATTATGGGGGTAATCAGAGTAACAGGCACATGAGCTGTCAGGTCGGAACGAATGTGAGAGATCTCAAGTATGATTTATGAACGGCAATCCAGGAGAACTGATTATTGCCTCCGCCTCTCACAAAAAAATACCATCTGGAGTGGAACATGCTGAGACACTTAAATCACATTCGATCGGTCTAGGTGGTAAAATATATGGACACATGTTCCTCATGAATATCATGGTTTATGGAAATTTTTCCAGGCGGAGGGATCTATTCATTTATTCACCAATTGAATAAAAATGCAGGTCATTCATTCAATGACCTGACTATCTCTTCCATGATGAGCATATTTTTAGCGAAGTCCAAATTGAAGTAGTTTTGATATTTTATGAGAATGCTCATCTGATGCAACTATGATCTCAATGATGAGTCTCTGATACATAAGATTAAGGAAAATATATTTTAAAAGTCTAGTTTAAAAATATGTGCCAAGGTCTTAGAACGGTTTCTTTGGGTTTGGAAAAAATAAAAATAATATAAAAAATATAAATAAATGTCATGTTCTTAAATGCCTGCCCACAAAAATGACCTTGAAAAAATCATCTAAAATTATTTTTTTGTGTGTGATTATTTATTTATTCATTGAATTCATTTATTCATACACATGTGCGACCACAAATAACTACATACAAGAAATTTTTTCTTGAAGAATTTCTAAAGAAATTTCTTTTGCTTGTAAAAGAAATTTGTATTTATGAAGAGTTCAGATGCAAAAGCCTCTAAGTGCCATTTGAAATTTTCTTCTAAAATGACCATTTTTATCAAGCTTGTATATTTAAGTTCAGTAATTTCACTTAAATAGCAATGAAGATTACCTATTAATTGCAATTTAAGTAAAATTACTGAACTTAAATATACAAGCTTGATTAAAATGGTCATTTTAGAAGAAAATGTCAAATGGCATTTAGAGGCTTTTGCATCTGAACTCTTCATATATATATATATATATATATATATGAAAGATTTTTAAATTATTTTAAGTACTCTAACAAAAGGAAAACATTTCATTACTTTTTACATGGTCACACTTAAACAGTGTGTTTTGATTGTACGCACCTTTATTTAATTATTTATTTTAAATCACTTTTTCAAGGTGAAACGTTTTTTTTTTAGGAAGATTGCGCCACATGATGCAATATTTATTTTCACATGACATTTTCAAAAAGCTTTTCAAAACCATATTAATCCAAGATGGGAACTCTGTGCATGTGTTTTAAACTATACTTTTACAAAAAATTCCGTCACCTCGGTCACTCTTGTATGTCACTGACCCTTATGCAGCCGAGAATCTGAATGAGACTGTCTAGTATACATCATAGTTACAACAGATGAGTGATGTAACACCGACTGACAATACTATCTGTCAAATGACAAATTTCCTTGACGCAAATCTATTCGGTTGAATTCACTTCTTTCTCACACTTCACAGTTGCGCAATGTGCCATTGTCAGTAGGATAACTTGGATCAGTCATTGACAAGAACATTGCCTCAGGGTCTGGCGGACTGAACCATTACATATCCGTCAGGCGTTCTGACATCACTTTATCTCGCTGCCTTTACAAGGTGAAAGACACAGATGATTCATGATTCTATAAAAGCCAGCTCTAATCACCTGCTCTCACAGAATATAAATCCAAAACACAACGCCCTCAGCAAGACTTCCCTGCCGAGCAGCATTTGTAGCTCTGAAAACAGAAAGTACATTTCTAAAAGGGTTCTAGTCGCTCTGGCTTTTAGGCAAAATAAGTAGATTTGGGAAGAAAAGCCTAAGACTCAGTGGCTAACTAGATCAGACCTTTTTTTAAAGGGTTCTTATCCATCATGGTTTTGCAGCTAAAAGCATGCCACCATTACTCTGCTGTTCCCACTGAAAAGACACAGAGAGGCTGAGAGAGGTAGATAAATGAGGTAAAAAAAGAAGAAAAAAAGGAGAATGGAAAAGAGAGGAAGCGATTAGAAGGGAAAGGTAAATGGATTTTGTGTCCTAGGGGTTTATTTATTCCTAAAACTTCGGCTTTTCTTTTCAAATGTCTTTTATGTAGTTTAGTTCTTTGCTCTTGTATTCTTTTCGCTCTCTGACTTTCAATCTTAAACTACACATTTTTGTCCTAAAGAAAATGTGAATGGTGGTTGCATTGGCAAAAAACAAAACATACATAGATATCAGGTCTTGCTGAACGGTTGCTAGGGTACTATGTTTAGTTGCTAGGGAGTTGCCAATGATGATACTCCAAGTGCCACACATATCCCACTTTGGGTTTGTGTTGCTAGGATGCTCTAATAGTTGCTAGGGAGTGGCCAGACAGTTAGCAGGGTTCAACCAATAGACTGGATGTCTGCCCAAATGCCCTGATTCATTTATATCCCTCTTTTTCATTTATATCCCGTCTATTTTTCATTGGAAGTCTATGGGGTGGTTGCTAGTGCTGTGAGAGAAAGGGTTCTAAGGCTCTGCACGTGCCTGTGTATGAAAATGTCAGTTGGGATCTTTTTACAGTCTATAGTTGGGATTCAAAAACAAAAATATTCTGCCATTGTAAATCTATGGGATTTTTTTCATCCGATGTGGGTGGTTCCAGTATAGGTCATAAACCCCGCCCTCCCATGAAGTCTAATGGGATGCGATGGAAACTAAACAATCAAATTACACTTCAAAGGTTTCAAATTTTGAAATAAGTTTGGTTTTAGTTAGTTATTTGCTGCTATAAAAACGGGAGTGCGACGTTATGATCGAAAGCTGTGATTGACAGCTTATCTAAACGAAGTAGTCATTGAGGCACCAACAGACTTTTGGGGGGATTTGATTGGAGCTTCAACTTTAATTTCTACATGCCCATAACTGTTTATTTTACACTGACACAGGAGGGAGGGGTGCCCGACCAGATGCAGGCTGTCATGCTTTTGGACTAATAAGTATATTGTTTGTATACTCTCTTTGTTTTTTTTTTGTTTTGTTTTTTATGTGCCTGACTATGTTACAGAAGCTGTCTTATCCTCCGTTTATCTTCATGAATCAAGTAATGATAGTAGAGTAGCGAATTATCAATCTGGTAGCTAGTAAACGATATTCTAGTTTTTGATGGTTAGCTATCGCTAGCATTCTCGTTCTGATTTAAACTTTGCAATCGATGAAATGCAAATAGCAAATGCTTTGACCAAAAAAGTGTAGTCTACTCAACATTTACAAAGAAAGGAGGAAGATTATTAATATTATCATTTTGTTCATAGCTACGCATTTGTTACATGTGTAAAGTTACTTGATTGCAGGGTTTCTGCAGGTTTCAGTAAGTCAAATTTAAGACCTTTTTAAGACATTTAAAGACCATAAACATTGAAATTTAAGACCTAACACGACCTACAGACCTACAACATATTACCAAAAATTTTAATAAGAAAATATTTGGAAAAATGATTTTATATGTGTGTGTGTGTGTGTGTGTAGGTGAAATTTGTACTTTGCATTTTATACAGTAAAAACACACTTATAGTTGATTTTAGTTGATCATACTCAGAGATGAAATGGCATGAACATTTCATTTCATGATTACTATGAAATCAATTTGCCAAATGTATGCTAAACCCAGCAAATAAAATTAGCATGATGGCCAGATTTTAAAGGAGTGTCATGCAAGTGTTTGGGTGCACCGCGATCCTTCATGTTGACTGAGCTTTCAATGTTGTCAGGAAGGGGCTGGTTGGTTTTTGAGTTCGTTTGCGGCATTCTGAATCTGAAATGGTGAGATTTTTTCAATCTTGCTGTGGATGCGACGCGCCTATGATTTGAATGAACTTGAACGCGCAAACCTGGTCTATGAACGGCCTCTTGGCGAGCTACCTCGTATCAAGCCACAAGCTAATGCTAGCGCGCTGAGCGGCGTGTTTGAACCGGTTTGAACCCTGCTCTAGAGCTCCGCTTTGTAGGCTACGACTCAATACTTTTTTTGCTACTTTTGTAATAAGCTTTCTGCGGCCAGAGTTTTGGCAAATGAAGGGTAAAATTTTTTAAGACCTGACTAAATCAAATTTAAGAACTCAGATGAAAATCTAGCCGTTTTTAAGACTTTTTAAGGCCTTAAATTTAAAGTTCCGAATTTTAGACTCTTTAAGAGTTTTTAAGCCCGCGGAAACCCTGTGATTGTGTAATTTTCCGATTATTGATAGCTACAGAGGCAAACGGGATTCTTGTCGCAATTTTTGCAAAAGTGGCACTTTAAAGTATATCGCTGCAGAGCTAATTCCATTTTCTTTTTAACTCTAAGCGAAGAATGAAAAATAACTTTGGCGTGAATATATTGGGACCTTAAATCATTAATTAGTCTCTTGTACTGTATGTTACGTGTGCACAAGGAGTAAGCTGCTGGCTTCAGTTCACTTAACGGCCACAGGGGGTTTTGAACTCTACATATAGCCCTTTTATGGATACACAAAATACTATCCAAGACATTACCCTCAGCAAAACATAGGAGTCAGACATTTGATTCATTTTTTTAATTTAAATTCCATTCGCCTAACCCTAACCCTACCACAGAATGCTATTAAACATCATTTGAGATGAGATGTATAAATTACACTTTGTGGAAAAAGTGCCTGGCTTTTGGGGAATAAAATACAGAATTCTCCTGAAATGCATTTATGTACACTGCTAGACAGATTGAATTAACGAGAGAATGTGAAAAGTGTGAGTGAGAGAGAGTGAAAAGTGCCAATTTGAAGAAAGAATCAAAAAGGAGCGCAAAAATATGTCAAATGCAACGATCTATCTTCAGGTAAAATAGATCAAGATCCTGTACATGGAGAAATTCAGACCAAATTATATCACCTTGGCAGGAATAGACAGACTGAACCTGATATAGGTCTACTCACCCGGATAAGATGAAAAGGTGTGGATTAGGCTATATAAGTCTTATTGCATTACTCCTGGCAGCTCTTTTATACTGTCATTGTTAACTTCAGAAGAAGTCTGACCAAAAGTGCTTTTTACTGTATGCACTTGTAGCAAGGCAGTGCTTGTATAGGTCAGAGACAGGTACGCATAACAGGGAGATGATTGATGGGAGAATGCATCAGCTGATTCAGGCAGCATAGCCACAGTAACAAGCTGGAAAATATGATTTTCTTTTGAGTGATTTGTTCCAATCTGATTTGACAGGAAGCGTGACAAGAATCTCTAAGACCGAGTCTCATCTCCTAACCTGTCCACATTTCCTTCATCTTTCACTGCCCTTTTCATTGCCATCCCCAAAATCAAACGTTATCAGCAGAGGTTTCACTATTATAGCTCATGATCCTCAGCTATAACGAGGTTCTCAGCAAATAAAGATCCTTCTTTTAAAAAAAGTCCCAGAGAAATAAAAAATGTCAAAATTGAGACATGGAGATAGTATGATTTGGTTTTAGAAATATTTGAGGAGATTTCAGACTTTTAATTGCAAATCTGGCCACAGAAGAATATATATATATATATATATATATATATATATATATATATATATATATATATATATATATATATATATATATATATATATATATATGTTAAGGAAATCTCAGTTGTGAAACATAAAGTGAGAGAATTAACATCAGGATCATAATGGTCTCAGTGGTTCACTGCAGCCAGTGAAAATATATGAGAGTTGTGTTGGTGGTTGCTGTGGTGATAGTTGCTGTGGTGACCGTGTACGGCTCCCCCACGAAGGGCTAGTGTTAGGAGGCCTTCCCATTAACTGCGATAATGAGGCGTTTTTCTCCTCTCAAGTGGCCGACTGCCCACCTCCATTACACAATTGCTACACACACTACAAACACGGTGCTCACAGACACACTTGTTGAGACGTGAAACTGTCGATCATGTTGACAATACTGATCGGTCACTGTGTTCCCAAAAAGTACAAAACACAAACACACAACAGCGAGAATTAAACTGGAACACCTCATTAAATAATATGTTGTTTCTAACTCTTGATGACTTAAAGGCATAATGGCTTCCGAATGTATGTGTGGATCGGCTTCAGGTTCAGGCTCACAGAAGAACATTGTATGGCTCAAAGATTGAAATATTAATTGAAATAGATATTTTTGATAAAATATTTAGGAGTTTAAGGTATTAGCTTAGTCTCAGATGTTTCTTTTCTTTGAAAGCTTGCTTCCACCACAGAATTATTTTTTTAAGATTATGAATTTGTATCTTACTATGCAGCTTTTTTTTCTTCAGAATTACAAGAAAAAAGTCATAATTTGAGAAATAAAAAATGTCATAATCGCAAGATATAAACTTGCAATTGTGAGACAAAAATATCATATTTGCAAGATATTTTTCTCTCAAAGATGATTTCGACATTTCACAATTCTGACTTTTTTTGTTTCTAAAAATTGTGTGATATAAACTTATAACTGGAAGAAAAAAATCAGGAATTTTGAGATAAAAAGTTAGCAATTATCTTTTTTATTCAATGGCGTAAATAATTAAAGCTACACTGTGTGATTTTTACCCCATCTAGCGGTGAAAATGTATATGACAATCCAATGAATATTAGTTTCTGTTCTTCGCAATTCCGATTTCGTTTTAACTCCTACGGTGGCCAATGTAGCCCAAGATTAACATGGCTTCAGTTCGACCACTTCCATGAGTGTTAACTCAAACGTAACGCGAAAGGCGAATCTTTGAATCACGGGTATGTCCCTCTTTGGCTAATGTACTTTCAAGATGGAGGGGCAACATGCAGACCAACATTAGAACCCCTTACCTGTACTGTATGTATTTTCAATGGCATATTATACACTCACGAGAATACTTTATTACTTGAACGAAGTAAATATACATTAATGAGCACATATATTTTGAAAGAACAAAGTGTTTTTAGCTAAGAATAAACTAAAAGAGTTACACAGTGTAGCTTTAAGCTTCTATATATAAATGCTGGCTAATATAAATGGAAGCATCTTCATTTGTTCTCAATTTCTCTAATTGCTCAATCAAATCTCAATCCTCTGATTGTTGTCTAGAGAAAACAAGTATGATATTAGAGACCTCTTATACAGACAGACAGATCTCCTGTAACAATTGTTGCTGCATGTTTTCTTCCATCTTAGAAGAAGAAAAGGTGTTAAAGGTTACATTTCAAGCCTCAGCAATTCACGTTCTCCCAGTTCGCCTCTTATCTGCTGATCACAACCATCCCAACTATCTTTAAGATCCATTCAAATTGATCAAACTCAACACCCTTAACTCAGTTCCATTTTTAAAATTTGTTGTTCTTCGTCTTTCTCTGTGCTTTTGAGAATTGTCACAGGCAGAAAGCCTTGAGATCTTGATTATCATGTGTTTTGAAAGCAGAACTGAGCTATGAGGCAAGTAGAAGCTTCTATGAAAGTGTATGAGTCACACCGTCTCCATAGAATCAAACACCTACACACAGACCCACAAAGACATCCACTGGTGTGACGACGCACAGGAATTTCAAAATGGAAAAGCTTGGTGACCTCAGCCTTTCCAGTGTGTGCAAATGGTGTGAAATAATGTGGCAGGCGGTGGGCGATGGGGCCAAGCGTGTGCCCACCCACTTGAAAGAAGAGGCACAACAGAAGAACATCTCTCTCTCTTTTTTTCTTTCTTTCAAATGTAGCAGTTTCTGCAGTGTGTCCAGACTTCCCAAACCACAGTTACTTCATGCGGAGAAACACTAATGCCTTACATTATCTAGATTATGTCAGCTGTAGAGATGTATACACTTAGCTAAGCCAGAGCTTCATCTTAAATAAAATACTAATGCAACAGTAATTGAGATCGAGTTTAGATAACCAATTTAACAAAATGAGCACATACACACAACAAATTTGACTCCACTAGTGATATTATTAGCAAAGCAATTTGCATGGAAGCACATTTCCGCCTCAGATTAAAAAATAAATAAAAAGATAATTGTGACTTCATATTTCACAGTTAATTTTATATTTTGTAATGCAACATTAGACTAAATTTTTATCTCACAGTGGACCATATTCATCCTTTTTTTGTAATTGCGATTTTATCTCTTGTGATTATGACTTTATATCTCATCTTTACAATATCTTGCAACTATGACTATATATCTCACGATGTGACTATTTCTTTATTCTGTGGTAGTAAACAGCACAAAATGACACAGAAATAATAATCCACCGATTATGAGCACCCTGAAATGCTTTTAGAGCAATTCTCAGCCAAACTTTTGCAATAGACAGACAACAAACATTCAAAAACAGACAGAAATTGTACAAGTGCAGTATATTGTGTCAGTGTGTATGTGTGTACGACTGGATGTGCTGAGTCATTGTATAGGAATAGCTCTCTCTCTCTTTCTCTCTCTCTGTCTCTCTAGTAGTTTTTCTCCATTAACAAAATGACAGTTTAAAGCAATGGTGACTAATGCAGAAGGGACAGACACATTATGTATAAATGTTTGATTCAAATAGTTTATAATTCGTTTTGTGCATTTGTGTTTGTGGGTGTGATGATGAAACAACATTGAATCATTCACTTGTTAAACTTTCAGCCAATAAGAACAGTAAATACTATTCTTCTGTTTGTGCCAGTAAGACAAAAGGCTATTGGTTGAGAATTAAAGTGTTTGTTAATTCGGTCATAATTTTGTGACCAAGAAGAACAAGATTATCAGTAAGAAATCACTTACATTTCAGTATTTTATGACATAATGAAGGCTTGAAACACAGTGCATGACTACTTCTGTGATGCTTTAATGTGTTTCTGTCCTTTTCGTTGACTATAAGCTGCCATGAATCTAATAAAATGTCTGATTTTGAGGCAACATAATGCCTCAAGATTAAATTATGAAATTTTTGGGGTGAATTAGCCCTTCGTGTGTGCTTTTGACTGGATTGGGATCAAGTAACAGCAATGTCTCCTCTCAGAAAAGCCCCAGAGCTTTTCCACGCAACCATCCATCTTTTCATCCATCTATCCACTCACTTTTCCTCTTTAATGCTCATGTTCATCGACTCACTTCAACAGTCCCTTTGGGTATGCTCTCTTCTAAACAAACATGAATTAATCATAGGACAATAAGACAGTGAATTATTATACTGACTTAAAGGGTCTGGATAGAAACTGAATTACAGTGATGAATGGCTTATTTCGATCTGTGTCCTATTGTAGCTCAACCTGAATGGCTGCACACACAGTCTCCATCCCTATGCAATAAACTAAATGGTGCATAATCGGCAATATCCCATACAATCATGCACTGCCTCTTATCTTGCTTATTAACTAATTAATCATTAATTGCCTTCTCTTAATGGACCCTGATTTCCGGCCCCTCCTGGGACAGTGGATTCGTGCTCCCTGCTCGTTCTTTTACAAATGTGACACATTAAACAAGAACATCAACTTTCTCAATGAGCTGGGGAGCGACTCATTCGAATTAGATAACGTTTATTCCTCCCACCAAATTAGCTTAGGGCAATTTGCACGTTATGCTGAGTGGTAATCTTGCTAAAGGAAGGTAAATTGCTTTGAATGAGTCTTTTTCCTATACACTCTTAAAAAATGTATAGAAAAATTTCACAAATTATGTTTATATTACATCAAGCTGCGTTGGAAAAATTCAGCTGTTTTACACATAGTTATGTGTGGATTTAAAATAAACTCAACCTGCGGATTTGTTGTTCACAGCATCTAAGCACAATTGTTTAACCAAGAGCAGCCATAATGTGTCAATATTACACATATATACATATTTTTGTTAATATTCCTGACACATTCAGGCCTGGTTTCACAGGACAGGGCTTCAGATTAAGCCAGGATTAAGCCTTAGTTAAATAAGTTAAAGATTAAAATACTGGTGTGCATCTTGAGACAAAACACTGACATATTTTAAGATCAGTGTCAGCTGCTTTCATAAACAGCTTAAATTTGCATTTTTGTCTGGGACTATCTTGAGCGCTTGTATGTGAAACCAGGGGTCACTGTAGTAAAACCATAAACACTGCCATTCTTCCAAAACTCACACATTGATTGGCAAGTTGAACAGCTTGCTTTTTTTTCATTCTGATTGTCAAAAAAAATAAAGGTAAATCTATTATAAATCTGAAATGTTCCACATATAAACCAAGGTCTGGTCCTAGAGCATAAATAGAAAGTAGAACAAACTTTCTATCTCATACACACACACAACTACACACTGCACAAACACACACATGTCATGACTGCAACAGAGAGCATTTTTACAGAAATTGGCAAATAAAACAAACAAAACTGGCATAAATCTAAGAAAAATTACATTTAAACCAAGGTCTGGTCCTAGAGCATGAACACAAAGTGGAATGAGATTTCTATCTCACACACACAGCCACACACACACAAACACACAACTGTATGCATCCTGTTCATTACAGTTTATTAGTGCGGTTGTTTTGTATTATATTGGTTTATTTACTTGGTTTATTAAATTTATTTTGTTCTAAAATCTCTTGTTCTATAAAAAATAATAATTGTTCATAAATAATTTTCTAAAATGAAGTGTGTGAATACAGTTATGTCATAGCGCTGACTTGTAATATTTATGCAAATTTATGTATAATAATTTGCATAAACAAATAATTCAAAATATATCAGACAACAACAACAAACTCTAATTTTGACAAAAATATTTTGTGCAATTCACAAAATATATATATCATATATATCAAGTTGTGAGGAGAATTTGAAGCATCAAGAAAAATGAAGTGAAAATGAATGAGTCTCTATGGGCCCCTATTGGATAGATGTGGTCATTGCACTTTAATTCCTTAACTATAAGAAAAACTGTTTTTCGACTAACCACCAAATGGTAGTATTCTATCCCTAACACATAGAGCAATGTCCAAAAACTGTTTAGATTTAATTATCATCATAATTTAAGTGTTTTTTTCTTTAAAAAATCATTTTTCATGTGCCAATTTATGGCCTAGTTATGTAATTGTGCAGTAAATAGGTAGAAAACTTAAAAAATTCCAAAAAAACACAGCATAAATGATTAGTTGAGAAGTGAATTTAAAAAATGATATATAGTTTTCCATATAAAAAATGTATATTTCCTTATGCAATCACTCTTTAAAAGTCTGGGGTCAAAATGACCCCAAACACCTTAAGTGTTGTCCTTTTCTAACAGTGATTAAGGGCTAGAGGCCTGTTCACACCAAGAATGATAACTATAAAGATATCTATAATGATAGCTATATTAGAGTCTTCACCTATGCATAATATTGTTCTGTTTATTATAAGCACACTCTGAAGTTTTGTCGTCTGCTGCTTTAAATTCTTCTCTTTAAAGCATGGATTGGCTGTCACTGTTTTTGTTGTTCATCAGCTGGAAAAAAACTTGTTCTGACAGTGATTCCAACGATATAATTTGTCGTTGTTGTTATAGTTGTGGTGTGGACTCTCCATATTCTTTTATATTTAGAACGATTTTAGCACTATATCTTAATTGTTATAGTTATTGTCCTTGGTTTAACCTACAAATGGTCTTCGTTTCCTGTTTACACTTCTGGGCTTGAGGGTCTATGCGACCCCAACAATTGATTGTAATTGTACAAAAATTATACATTTTTAATCATACAAATTATATATCTTTTTTATTTTATTTTTTATTTTTTTACTTCTCATCTATTCATTAATGCTGTGTTTTTAAAGTACTTTTGTATCCATATACCACACAATTCCTCAACTACACCATTAGATTGCATATGAAATATTATTTTTTTATGCTCTAGTACTAGGCCTTCATTTCTGTGTTAAAAATTTTAGATTTATGCCAGATTTTTTATTTTTTATTTTTTTTTTGACACATGAAGAAAATATATTTAGTTTTTTTCACATTTTCCATTCATTTCAATGTGGGGTCATATTGACCTCTAAGACCGAGAATTGTAAACATTTTTTTACAGATTTTTTTTTACGGAATTTATCTTCAGAAGATCCGAATCAATTTTTGTGTGTGTATAGATAGATAATGTATGAAAAGTCACAAAATCTTATTCCACTGAGATGAAGGAGACCTTTTTTTTATTAAGTAAAAATCGATTGGGGTCGTGATAGATCCCATGAACCCCAATTGCAGGGTTAAACGTGTCTTAAAGCAGGAAGGATTCACATTGACTGTCAGTTTTTTATCATTCATTACTTGCACAAAAAAGCCAAGGAATGAGGACATCGCTTCTAAATAATGAGTTTGGGGATGAAGTGGAACTCCAAAGCAAAGAAAGGACAACATTATTGCCCCTATTAATGGCAATGGGTTTTGGCATTAAACGTAGAATAGCACATATGTGTTGTTTAGGTGTCCACATATTTTGGCCAAGTATTTTTTTTATATATATCTAAGCTATATTCTTATAAACAGTAATTAGAAAAAGAGAGAAGCACAGAGAAAGACACTCCATGGCTCATTGATTCAGTGTTCCCACTGCTGCTTGCATGGATGTCTCAATCTCTCTCTCTCTCTCTCTCTCTCTTACCATTTTGCCTCCACTGAACTCAATCTAACTGCCTGGCCAATGAAAATGGGGCTAAAACAACTTTTACTGCACCTTTTCAAACTGTTCCTCTGTTGTGTTGTTTACTTTAAACTGCAAAGCCAGGAAAATAACTATTGGGAATATAAGTCCTCTGCCTATTTTGTAAGGATTATTGTTAAGGGAGATGAAAAGCGATGGACAGAAATGAAAAATTCAGTGTAAAGAAAAGAGAAGATGTTCTGAATGTGACTATTACTTTGAGTGGGTACAGATTGCACTCATTGTTTATTTCAATATGTTAACCTGAAGATAGAAGCATAAAAATGCATAAAGATTGTCATAAGATTATACTAGTTCTTGGAATGGTGTATAAGTGATCAATAGCATGTCAATGAACAATGTATAATTTATTTGTATTACACTCCAGATCTTAACTCTTAAACTCACCTGTAATGATAAAAAACTGCAATGGCTGTAGAATAATATAATTGGATATGTATTGTTTGATATATACTGGGTATATAGTGATATTTTTGTATATATTTAATAGTAATTTAATTTAATAAAATATTTTCACTGTATTATCCAAAATGCTAAAACCAATTTTTTTCCCGTCTTTAATTACGAAAAAAAAAAAAGATGGGAGATGAGTGTTGACTGGTTTATAGGAAAATGTCAGTGTGTGTTTATTCCTGAATTGACCTCATTTGTTGTAAATGTTTAGCGTTTCCTGTGAGCAGGTGAGTTAGGATTGGCACCCATCCAGACTGCTTACCCAGTTTCTTGAGTCAGCAGGATGGCACAACGAAACCAATAAGCCTCAGCATCCCTAATTTTCAGAAACGTAATTCTCCCCAGTTGTGTGCATCCTTTTCTGTTCTGTCTCTATGCACACTTTTTCCTTGATAATGTTGAGCTGACCAGTTATACTGACTTGTTCACATTCAGAGAAAACAGACGACATATAGGGGGAGATTTTAGTGCCATCAGACATGAAGTGCCCACACTGACTCATATGTCTCAGCACATTTGTGTTGGTCCGCCTTCAGGATGAAATCACCATAAGGACAGACAGATAGAATGGAGAGATGTATTATTTGGAGGGATTGTTTAATAATTACAATCAGCCCCCTATTAAACAGGAGCTGCTGTGGCTGATTGAAATATGTGTCAGTAGATGTACATTATATCAGAACCATAGTGACTATAGTAAGGGGAAAATCACACTGAAAAAACACAAATAGCTTTCTGCAATGGCTGTTTTCACTAGGGTCTAGCAACACTTATGGTTTATAGGAACAGAGATCCTGGCAGAGCTAAGACAATGAAAGTCATTCAGAGAAAGAAAATGCTAAAAATGACTACAAAGTCACAATGTAAGGTCCTTAAAGGGATAGTTCACCCAAAACTGAACTTGATCGACACACCATTGACTTCCATAGTGTTTTTCCCCTATATGGAAGTCAATGGCTAGCTATACTGTCAACTGTTTAGTCACCAATATTCTTTAAAAGTCAAAGAGGTTTGAATAAAGTCATACAGGTTTGAAATTATGTGAAGGTTAAATGATGTCAGAGTTTTCAATTTTGGGTGAACTGTCCCTTTAAGACTTGTTTTCAGGGATTCAATCTAAATGTCTATTTATGTGTTTGTATTAACAACATTTGGTTAAGTTTATGCTTAAAAGCGGGAAAATATTTAAAAACAAGCTTAAGCAGAAACAAACACATTATCTGACAAAAACTGTAATTATATTTTTACAGTTTTGATCAAATGTGAATGTATCTAAGAGTCTAAGAAAACATTTCTGATTAAGAAAATGATTCAAAAAAAGTTAGAGGTAAAACGAGGATAAAGATTATGAAGAAGGAAAATTACATCATTGACATTCAGCTCACATTTCTCTCCTCCCTTCCTTTCTCTGCACCTCTCTTCTTCTCCCTCTCCCTTCCATCACTCTTACTCTCTTTCCCACTAACTCTCCATTCCTCCTCCTTCTCTCAATCCAGGTCTCCTCCTTCCTCTCACATCAACTTTTCCCCAGACTCCACTGCACAGCAAGCAAACAGAGCTTTACTCAGTTCAGGTTTTCTCTGAACATCGTACAGCTCAAGTGAGATTTGAGCTCTGATCTTTGACTCTTTCCAGAAACTATTAAAGTGCAGGAGACCAAACTCCGAATCTCTCAACTGAACCTTCTCTACCTTTTTATGGTAACAAACTTCAGTTCTTCTCTTGCCTCCTAAAATAAACTCAGTCCAAACGTTTCTGCTTTTTTGTGTTAGTCAATTTACATTTACATGAACATGTAAAAGTAAAAGATATGTAAAAGTTACAATGTAAAAATTACACATATTACCACTATGTGTTTTCCCCAAGGAATCAAACCCATTACTTTGATGTTGCTAGCTCCATATAATGCCAGCACAATATACTAGAAGCAATAATACAATATGAGTCCAAATATTTACTCCAGACAGGTATTACAGACATTAAACACAACCTGCACCTTCAGCTGTGAAGTCACAATGGTGCCCTAAGAGCTGTAACCATGGAAACCCCTCTTTGTCAGTTTACTGGAACGTTATGGCAAAGCATGGGCTACAGGAGGCATTGTTACCATGGCAATAACCATATAAAACAGTGATGATCATTACAAGCCCAGCTTTTGTATATACAGCAAACAGCATGGTCAAAGGTTAGATGCTGGAAGATAAAAACATATTTCTATTTGAACAACCTCTCTGTGGATTAAAGTAAACCACATACAAAAGATAGTTGTGTTGTGCTACAAAGGTTCTATATTGGCATTGATGGTTCCAACACTTTTAACATATATGAAAACATTCCATTGCACAAAAGGTTCTTAAATGTTCTTCACTCTAAGAAAAAATGCTATTTTGAGAACTGTTTCTCTGAAAGGTTCTTTGGGGAACCTAAAATGGTTCTTCTATGGCATTGTTCCAAAAAATAAAACCTTTTGGAAGTGTAATATGGATATGTGACATCAAATAACTCTCTGAGGAGATCAAAATGCACTGGAGTGGTCCAGGTAAGAGTGCCATGCTGAATCACGGGCTCAGTACATGATTAGACATGCATGGGTAGATCCAGAGCCGTGCCCCTGCACTTCAGCAGTCTGTTCCACTGTTATTAAATGATCTGTTGGCCAGAGACTGTCTGTCTGAGGAATTCTGAGAGCTGGGACAGTTTAACCCTGGCCGTGATTGAACTTCCTCTGGATATTTGAGAAAAATTGAATCTGCAAAAATAGTCAAAATTATAGGGAGAACATGGGTAATTGTGGGAATAATATCAATAGCATGTCAGAAGGAAAAGATTATGGTAAACTCTGACATAATGGGCCTCAATTTCTCTTCAATTCTAGATCCAAAAAGACCCAAGTGGTAAATACTGGTAGCCTAGTGTAATCTCTGTCCATGGTACTGAATCAAGCCTATGACTGGCTTTCATTTATGAGCACTTTTTTCCTCCTCTGTAGGCAAATATTGGTACAAAGTCTGCTACATCTGTTTTATTTCATTATGGCAAACTGTTTTTGCATGGTACTAAATATTGTGTCTTTCACACAATCTTAAAAATAAATGGAACCTTGTCTTGCACACCAATATGGATCAGTTAAGGACTATTGCAAAAATGAAGTCTTTTTTGTCTGTCTACGATTTGGAAACTGATTTACACATTCATTCTACACGTTTGAACTATTGTAATGCTGTGTAGGAATCAATCAATCTCTTATGTCAAGATTACAGTTGGTGCAAAACGCCTGCAGCGAGGCTCCTTGCAGGTATTAAGAGAGGAGCATGTTGCTCTACATATTTCTCTCTTTTTACCTTTTGTACATTTTTCACTTGTAGGAGATGTACAGTCCTTTAGTCTACACCGTAGTTGAAAGGGCTATATAAATAAGACTTGAGACTTTGACTTGAACTGATTATTTTAGCTTTTCTAATTGTTCTTTGCATTTAGCACTTTTTCAGAACTTATCACTGAAACATTATTAGGGGAAGCCAAAGTGGTTCCTCTGTTCCATCGCAGTGAAAAGCCTCTTTTAGAACCTTTTTATTTTAGAGTGAAAGCGCTCCGTAGCAGTGACACGTAATATTCCGTCCCATAATCGTTATCTCTATGAGTGCTGTATGTTCTAACGTTAACAGGCCAATCAGAAAAAGCTTTCCATTTCCACCAAACTGCTCCCGTCATTCGGTGTAATGGGGGTGGGGGCACCGGCGGCATTTGCCGGCCGGCTCGTCGGGAAACTGGAACTTCTTGAGGAATCAGCTTCGTAACTAAGCATTTAAGTGCCGCATCTCTGGTTCGTTCGTGAATATCTTTGTGTGTGTGTGTGGAGCTGTCTTGTGTTCAGCGCAGTAACGAATGTCTTAAGTCGGTAAGGAAATGGACGCAAGTGGCCAAGCTGGATCTGCGCGGAGCTCTCACGGCATTCTGCGCCAGCAGGGTCGGTGGTCGGAGAGTCGTGTTACTAGACTGGTAACAGCGGATAACGGTCGTGCTGGGGCGCGGTACGGGATTAATAAGCGATCAATGACACGCACCTCATAGATAATGGAATATACAAAACTGTATTTGCGCATTTGAAACTGTTTGTAAGTAGGCTACATGACCAGTTCACTGTTATAGGTACCGTACTGGATTCATCCTTTCCAAGACGCTATGGACATATGTTCAAAGAGAAAAGTGATTCGTTTCTATTAGTCTATACGAGAATTGAGCAAATCACCTCTCTGGCACTCGGATCAACAACGCAGTTATGGAATGGGTCTCTCAGATGGCATGAAACTGAAGACGTTACTGGTAATATTTCAGAACCACATTATTTCCTTGTCGAAAAAAAAGCAATTAAACCAGACAGGTTTTGACCACTTTTAAGCTCGTCAGGCTGGTTTAAGATGGTTTTCTTTTTTCACTTGTCTGTGAATAGCCTATAACCTGTCGCTCCCTAAGAAAGTGACCACTAGCCTACTGCCCATGAGTGCGAATTATGGGGTGGGGATGGGGGTTGGATGTTGACCCCAAAAGGCTTAAACCCCAAACGACGTCAAAACAAATGGGTTCAGGGATCTTAAACTTACGTTATGTAGCTGTATGTTTACTCGATCACTGTGGGATGGTAAATCATCATTCGTTTTAGTTTTGCATATCCCAAACCATTTTTAGCGTTTTAAATGTCTTTGAGGTAGGCTATAATTGAGCTACTGTACTCTGGCGGCGCGTAAGAGACCCCCATTTCGGTTGCGTGAGACTCGAACCTCGGCCGACTAGCGCCCCGAAATGAACTGACAGAATACTCGAAGAAGAGACGTAAGCTTTGAAAGTCACTGATTAGACTAACTCGCACACTGATGTTGCACATACCTCTACGTTGTAGAGTTTCAAATGCATTTTCAGTTTGAATTCTCTGTTAGAACTAAATAACAAAGCAGTAGCCTACTAACAAGATCTCTGACCCGAGCAGGACCTGATGATGATGTTGCAACGCAACGCTTCATCATTTCAGTGATTGCACAGCTGCGTGGGGTTGAACACTGATGCTCCGGATCTCTGATGCTGATGCTGGTTCATCGCCCTCGCGCTGTTGCTGCATTCTAGGATGTTGCGACAAGTGTTGCACGAAGGGCTTAAGGACATCATTCCACAAACTGGGCCACTTTGTCGCCAATCACCCAGTGTTTTTCGCCTCCGCGCCCGTGCTGATCTCTATACTACTGGGCGCGAGCTTCAGCAGATACCGCATGAGGAAAACGTGGAGTACCTGTTAGCCCCCAAACACAGCCTGGCGAAGATCGAGGGGAACTTGGTGGATAGTTTGTTCCCCGTCAACCGGTCCAAACACACGCTGTACTCGGACTTGCAAACACCCGGGAGATATGGCAGGGTCATCGTGACTTCGCGCAGGGGGGAGCGTGTTGGACCCTCACCACGTCAACACAGTCCTAAAGGTGAGCAACATATCACTAGAGTCATTTGCTTTGTTTCACACGTTTGAACGGATAGTGTTGTCAAGACTCAATCGACATTTTGTTGATTCGCTTACTATTTGACACGTCCAATCATTTTTTTTTTTTAAGATTGTCAGAGTCCCTTTTTTTGTTTCCAGGAAATCAGTGGGAGAACGACAAAAGTCTGCCATTTGAAATTAAACAAGTCTGAGTTTTATTTTCTGGCCTACTTTTCTCTCCTGAAACACAGCTTCCCAATTCAGATCCAAGAAACAACCAACATGAAATATGATGCTAGCAACTTCTGCTTATACTGTACTGGCAAAAGATCTTAACTTAAGACAAAAATCAAATAAGCACTTGACCTCTTTTTTTGTGAAATTTTGAAATTGTGCCTTTACATAAAGTGAAATTTTGCTGACTCTTTATTGTTTAATGCAAAATACTCGTGTCTTGTGCATTTAGGCTCATCCTTTCTATCTCAAAACATTAATTTCAATTTTCTTTAAGCTAATTGAACTAAGCCTGAGCCGTGAGCAGCAACCGCATCTTAAGAACTTCACAAAATTCCCACAGCATTGCATTTTTCAGAAATAAAACCTTCTTTATATTCACTTCCTGCACACACACACACACACAACACGACAGGTCTCTCAGTATTACCTTTGTTCACTGTATCATAGACCACCCTTTGGTGAGCTCTCCTATTCTGCTGATCCACGATTTTAAAAACTATATTAAAATTGTGTATGTCAAGATCTGATCTGATTCAAATCATGGTTCGAAGGATTTGAGGTGATCACTATTCTGTGCAATATATAGTTTTTCGGTCTGTTGATATCCATAAAGACTGTGGGCATGCAATGTCATGCTTTAGTCTCCAACTGAGGGTTTAGATATGTCAGGCTTGAGACCGTTAGAGGCCTGATCGGTGTGTGTCTGACATTTCTTTGCTGCTCGAGAGAGACTGGAGGAGTGGAGGAGGTAGCCTCCCCCGAGTGGTCTGAGTCTAGACACAGGTCTAATCAGTCTGACATTAACAACGCAGAGACACTGACCTCGGAGGACAATAAATCCGCTTCTCACATGGATTCCTGTTGAAGAAAGTCTAAAAAGTTTTCTTTTATGTTCCCTTTGTCTTGTTGGCACACTCTTCCTGCAGCAACATGCTTTCTTGTTGCCTGGCAACAAGTAGTCACAACTGAATGTGATGAAATGTGACATAATCAAATACTTAAAGTTTACACTCGATTATTAAAGGTTTTATTTTACATTAATGTGTGCATGAACATACACAACCATTTTAAAAGAAATTAAGAAAGAATACTTTTATTCAGCAAGGAGGACACATTCATTTGATCAATGGCAGTTAAGACTTTTACCTTGTTGCAAAAAAAAATCTATTTTAAATAAATGTTGTTCTTTTGAACTTCAATGCATCACGGTTTTCACAAAAATATTAAGCAGCACAACTGTTTTCAATGTTGATAATAATAAATGCTTCTTGAGCACTTAATCACCATGCTATAAGATTTTGAGGGACCCTGTGAGCACTGAAGTCTGGCGTAATGCTGAAAATTCAGCTTTGTCATCACAGTAATGAATTACATATAACATTTGATCAAATAAATTCTGCCTTGTTGAGACACAGTAGACTTACTAAAAAAACCTTTTATCTATTACCTGTCTGTGTTAGTAAAACATTTTATCCTTCTCTTTTTCCACCTAAAGCTACACAACACAATCACTCAGGATCCAGGTTCCTATGCTGGGATTCAACTACACTTTTGCCCACCTCTGCCTGCTGGATGATAGCAAGAGCTGCAGTGATGGACGACATTCTGCGGGTTCTGGAAAAGTTGGAGTACGGGCACGTGCATCCAACCTTTCAGTAGCCCCTCTGCGTTATCCATCACCAAACTCAAAGATGGGCGGGAGGCCTAGCATTGGGCACCAACTGGGCGGAGTCTTGGCAGGTGGGGGGAGGAGACGGAGGTGCCGTTCTGCTCGAGCCCTTCAACTCACGTACTACCTGCAAGCGGCCAGCCCATTTGAACGAAGTGGTGGCGGCCAGCTGGGAGCTGCTGTTCTGCAGGGAGCTGGAGAACTTTGGAGAGGCTTCATCCGGAGCTTAGTCTAAACCCCTTTACCTCCTCTTCTCTTCAGAGGGACTTCCAAAGGACCAGTCGTGTATCAGGAGCGGCCGCTGCTCTTTAGCCTGGCCGCGTGTCTCACACTGGCCATGCTGTGCTGCTCAATGCGAGACTGTGTGCGTACAAAGCCCTGGCTGGGCCTTCTGGCTCTGGTGACCGTCAGCCTTGCTACACTCACCTCTGCAGGCATCTTCAACCTCACAGGAGGGAAATACAATTCAACATACCTGGGCATCCCTTTTGTCATGTTAGGTGAGATTATAATATTTCTCCCTGTCATCCGATTATGCAAATTTTGTACACTTTAAAAGAAGTCTCTTACGCTCACCAAGGCTGCATTTATTTGATCAGGAATTAGGGCTGTTAAACGATTAATGCACGATTAATCGCATCCAAAATAAAAGTTTGTTTACATAGTATATATGGGTGCACTGTGTATAATTATTTTGTTTATATATATATATAAATACACACACACATGCATGTATATTTAAGAAAAAAATATTATTTATATATTAAAACATTTATATATAATATAAATTATAAAACAAACTTTTATTTTGGAATGCGATTAATCGTGATTAATCGATTTGACAGCCCTATCAGAAATACATTCAAATAGCAATACTGTGAAATTGGATTACAATTTAAAATAACAGTTTTCTATTTTAATATATTTCAAATGTAATTATTCCTTATTGATTGCAAAGCTGAAATTTCTGTAGCCATTACTCCAGTATTTGGTGTCACATTATCCGTCGAGAAAACAACCTAATTTGCTGATTTGGTGCTTGAGAAACTTTTTTCTTATTACTAATATTGAACAGTGTTTTTTTACAGGATTTCTTGATGAAATAGAATGTTCAAAAGAACAGCGTGTATTTGAAATAGATTGTTTTTGTAACAGTGTAAAAGACAATTGAATGCATTCATCCTCCAATATTTTTAATGATATATTTATCATCCCAGTGATATGTGCTCTTTTCTTTTAGTCGCTAGTCGTCTTTGCGGTTTGCATGTTTGTTCCATTCTTTTGATCTTCTATTTACAAACTGTGACTGTCAGGTTAAGCGTCAGTACACCTTCTGACTGACCGCAAAGCTCTGCACTGCACTTTTGTCGAGGTGTATCATTAAAAATGAAACGCTCCACATCAAAGGAATTCCTAATAGAGCCCAACAGACAGCCTTTAGAGGAATTCCAACCCCTTATTTTGTCTTCTGTCCATGAGCCATTACTAGGTGAATCAACTGTGTGGATGTGGAACAGATTCACACAAGCCGATATCTTGCGATAATTACCAACACGCATACATGCATCCTGACAGATCACATCCATCTCGCTTGCTCTTGTTGGCCATCCCTTACACAGCAATTAGTGTCACATGTGGGAGGAGGCTTCTGTTGAGAAAATAACAGGCTGGGGCTAAAGACAGAAATGAAAAGAAAAAAATGGAAAAGAAAAACGAAGGGCTGGAAAAACAGACGAAGGCTAAGAGCGAGACTACGCGTTTGGATTGACCCTGTGCCACACGCTCCAGAAAATTAATAATGCATTTGTATCTCAAGACGACTGACATCTGTGTCCTTCTTATAACACTCCAACAGTTCAATCTTAGGCAATTGTGCCAATCCAAATCAGCAATCTCAGAATTCTTTCTTGTTTCCAATTTCAACCTGGGAGTGACAGCATCTCCTTGCAGAACTCTACTGCAGAGCACTTTCTTAGTGTAAAAACAGAACTTGCCAGAGCCGACCAGTGTCGCTGCCTATTAATGTCATTCCAGGCTGCTCTTACTGGATTGAATAGGGTTCAAAGAAAAGCAGGGATATATGTAATAGTTACATCATAACAGATGTCTGACAAAACAATAGCCCTTATCTCTGTAGGCCACCGGCCTTTTATTTAAAACAAATTCCATTACAAGGATATTAGCTGTCAACTGGAATCATCTGACAGTCCTCTGATGATAATGGAAAGATGCAAGGAGGAGATATCATAGTCCATAATTGCTTAGACTGTCATGTTTATTAAGAGGAAAGGGGGAGATGAGCGAAGATGTTCAGGAGATAAAGGACTTGCATTTGAGAATCAGTCTGTGTGTCACATTAGTATTTTTCACATTGGAGAAACCAGCACGAGAATAGAAATGCATTATCTCTTTCACTTGGTTTACTCTTATTGATTGTGTAGTTTAGCAACCATCTACACGTACGGATTAATATAAGTTTTCACGAGTCTAATCAAGAAGGCTACAACCTCAAGTCAGCTCTGCTAGATTTTGTGCCAGGCACACATCCCAGGTCTTTGTGAGAGGCAGTACTGGTAATATCTGACTGAGGGAACCTCCGTCATGAATGATGAGTCACTGATGCCGTGGCAAAACTGTAGGTGAGAGCCATCTGCTCACTCTGCCTGCACGAGCGAGTGATGTAGAAAGCTATAAACACGGAAGCAAAAAAAAAAATGAATGCTTGAGTTAAATGTGTAAATATATGTTGGAGTATAAGAATGTTAGCTTCATCATGATACAGACTTCAATCGTAGGACCCTGGGTTCCTTTATGTCAATTTCTAAAAGTAGGCTGACCCAGTTTGTCTAATGTCTTGGGCTTCTGTGCTCCTATGAAGTCCCAAGGCTACAGGGGCTGTCAGCCTTCCTCACAATCTGTAAGGCTTTCTCCTTTCATCAGATCAATTTTGCATGGCATGTGGCTATCATGTGGGAGTGTGACTGAGATTTATTTAGCTACAAATTCATCAGCTGTGAAGATGGAGGAAGACAGAGTGGGCTATTGTTAGATCATGCTCTGTAAATAAAGGTGGTGATAGCCAAGAGGCTTCCTTCCATTTGCTTTCAAGACTCAATCCTTTCTTTATTTTAATGGATTTTCCTGTAAATTACATTGGTGGTGATAATGATGAGCCATACATTAGAAATGGTTCTTCCATTGACTGAAAAGCCTATATATTAGATTGAATTTGCAAATGCTACACAAATGTATGCTAAAACTTTTTGACAGCAGTGCCTGAACAAAAGAGAGCATCTGTTTTTTCTTAGATATCCATTGTTGCGATGCAGCTGCAGAGTGACTGTCTTGTCACCGTTTTGTTCAATTATTTACGTCTCCTCTTTTCCCAGCAGCCATTTATGTCACTTGAAAGAGCTGCCTGACAAAATCATTCCAAGTGTCGTTTATGAACATTCCACTTCACGTTTTAAATTTAAGGTTTATAAATTGCTGAAAGACATATTTTCTCTCTTCATCTCTTCCAGGTCATGGTTTGTTTGGCACATTTGAGATGCTGTCGTCTTGGCGACGGACACGCGAGGACCAGCATGTGAAGGGAGCAGGTTGCTGCTGTATTCTCAGACTGTATGCTGCCCTTCACAGCTAGCACGGCCTTGCACGTGGTAACCTTCGGCATTGGGGCAAGTCCGGTTCACGAAACATTGAGGCCGTGCGTCTCTTCTGTCAGAACGCCTGTATCTCAGTTCTCTTCAACTACCTCTACATCCTCACCTTCTATGGCTCCAACCTGGTGTTTGCCGGCTACCCTGGAAAACAACTACCGCCACAGTCTATTCTGGCAGGCGCGTACCGAAGCCTGAGTTGCTGCAGCAAAAGCCGGCATGGTACCGCTTCCTCATGTACACACATTACAATGAGGAGGGCACAGATTCAGGACCCATGCGTGCTTACGAGAGTCACCTGCTGGTAGCCTTTATGAAACGGTACTACTGTGACTGGATCACCAACACCTATGTCAAACCATTTGTGGTTCTTTTCTACTTGGTCTATGTTTCCTTCGCCCTCATGGGCTACCTTCAGGTCAGTGAAGGCTCCGATCTCAGTAATGTGGTTGCCACAGAAACAAGCACTATAGCATACACCCGTGCCCAACAGCGGTATTTCAGCAGTTATAGCCCCGTGATTGGCTTCTACATCTATGAGTCCATTGAGTACTGGAACACCAGCGTGCAAGAGGATCTACTAGAGTACACCAAAGGTTTTGAACGCATCTCCTGGTTCGAAAGTTACCTAAACTACCTTCACGGGCTAAACATCACCACTAGCCTGTCACGAAGCAACTTCACAGAGCACCTTCGGTCTGGCTTTCTGAAGCCAACCCAGCTATGTGCATTTCTCGGATGATATCATCTTTGCCAAACGTGCGGATGGGGAATTTGATGTGGTGGCCTCACGTATGTTCTCGTGGCCAAGACAACAGAAAACAAACGAGAAGAGATGTCAATCTTACTGGACACACTGAGGAAGTTGTCGCTTACCTCCAGGGTGAAGTTCATCATCTTCAATCCATCCTTTGTGTATTTGGACCGCTATGCCTCATCGGTTGGAGCACCGCTGAAGAACTCTTACATCGCTGCTCTCTTTCTGCTTTTCTTTTCCACCTTCTTGGCAGCTGACCCACTGGTGAATGCCTGGTTGACTGTGACGGTTGCCTCGGTTGAGTTCGGGCTGGTGGGTTTTATGACTCTGTGGCGGGTAGAGTTGGACTGCGTCTCAGTGCTGTGTCTGATCTACGGGTGAACTATGCTGTGGACTCCAGCGCTCCGCTAGTATCTGCATTTGCTTTAGGCCGGGAATCCACTCGTACACGCTGGGTAAAACTGGCTCTGGAGCGACATGGAGTTCCTGCCCTTCAGAGCTACTTGTGTTATGGGGCAGCTCTACTCCCTCTTGCAGCCGTGCCCTCAAACCTTACTCGCACACTCTTCAGGTGCCTCTTTCTCACCGCTATCATCACCGCCTTCCACTGTTTAGCCATTGTCCCCGTCCTGCTCACCTTCCTTCCTCCCTCCAAGAAAAATCGACTTGAGAGAAAGGATGCTGCAGAAAACAGTGAAGAAATTGAGTGTGTGGAGATGGGGGACAGCACACGTGTGGTTGATAAGATTACCACTGTCTGACCACATGCCTGAAAAAGAGAGGCAGGCTGGAGGATGTACAGAGAGAAAAAAAAAAACAAAAAAACACCCCCAAGGGGGTGACAGAGGGAGACCTTAGATATGAGAGTTAGCCTTTGTGCAGCTGGGCTTCCAGTTCCTATACTTAATTAAGCCAGAGGTGGCTTTAAAGTACTTTATGGGTGTACTTAAGCATAAACAAGTATGAACCCACAAGGCTTTTGTTTGATGGTAAAAACAGTAGACGAGTTTGAGGTTGAGCCCTTAGTGCTACAGTATGAGTATCGTTTTCATGGTAAAAGCCCTAAGCAGGTTTGCTGCAGCTCAATGAGAGCGAGGAAGGCCAGATGAACCACACTGCTGCACAGTTGCAGATAATCACAGAGGGGGGCTCAGTCTACATCTGCAACATTACAGCAGCAGTAAGAGCCGAAACAGTAACAAGCTATTGCTTTGACAAAGCATAGATAGAGACTTATAGTATTTCTGATGCCCAAGAACCCATAACAAGACTTTCAAGAACTAACCTAAAGACCAAGCAGCCATATTCATCTCTGCTGATAGCCATGACTTTAATGTGCCCCTTTTCAGAGGTTTTGGTAAGCGATATTATTGGGTTATAGTGGTACTGCAAAACGTTTGAAATATCAGGTTCATAATGTTTTCACCGTCTGACCATGGTGAAAGTCCCTACCCCCACCATAACCAATGTCTCAGAGGCATTTAAAGGTATACTTCAGGATTTAGCATTAAGCTTATATTAGTAGAAACCTGTCGAAGAACCTGTAGTATTTTCGAATTACCATGCTTTCCAACCTCATATCCCCTGATACAAGAGATTTATGGGTTTTTTTTTTGTTTTTTTTTGTCTGGAAAAAAATCCTCTGATGTAACGCAAAAATCCTAATTTTGCGTCATATGAGGATTTTTGGCCAGAGGCTAAAACAGTCAGCAGAAGGGGCTGTTCCAGATATTTTTAACCCGCGGCCCTCAGTCTTGTCCAGCTCAGCACAGTAAACATAATGAATGGCGACTGTAGAACGCAAAAGCCGAGATGCCGGACATTTTGAGCGATCTCGAAACACATTTTCGCGCAGACTCATCACTAATAGCCTACTTGTTGTTTAATTACTGCGCTGTTACCGGTCAGGCGTGGCCTCCCAGGGCAGTGAAGCAAATGCATTCTGGGAGTTGCTGTCTTTCATCCACATTAGCCAAAAATACCAGAAATTCCTGGTTTTCTCAGTCAAGAAAGCTCAAAATTCAAAAGATGTCTTCAACATAAAGGACCCATTTTAAGGACACATTCATCTTTCCAGAGGTGAAGTTTCCCTTTAAGGCTGATCTTGTGTAAAGAAATCTATAAGAGAGAACAAAAATGGGAGGGGAAAAGTAGAAGGATTGAAGTGGGTGTGTGCTCGAAGAGATACACAGAAGCAAGACTCTGCTGACACGTTGGTATGCAGTGCATTGCTTCCATGGTAACTCTGGGCACGGTTTAGTTGCATAGTGTCTGTATAATTCCCTATCCCCTAAGTTCAGATAAGGGCAATGGTTACCAATTAAGTTGCACTACTGTGGGAGTATAATCTATGAAGGATTTATCCCTGCTGCTCCTTGCTTATTTTGTTTGCCTCTAAAAATGCTGAAAATCACCCTTGTCACAGACAGCGCTCTTCATCAATATGCATGAGTCCCTTCATTTTCACCCTACTTTGCCCTCTGTGTATGAGAGGCTTCAAAAGAGGGATATAGAGAGACCTGGGGCATTGCGAGCATCAGGAAAGGAGCATCTAGCCAATCAAATCCACTTACTTTCAAATTCTCCTTGGCTCCAAAAGCAACTAAAGTCAAATCAATCATGAGGTAAAACAGCATCCCCTTTAGCTCTAGTTCAGCTGGGGGGCTTATAATTTTTTCCCTCTTTTTTCTTTTCAAGACTCTCTTTCTCAAGCACCATTGGCTATGACAATGACATTTATGTCTGTGGCAGAATAGAAAGGTTATGTTGCAGCTTGTGAAATGTTGCTAAATGCATAGCATGCACCAAATAATCATTTAAAGGACAAGCAAAAGGGAAAAAACAATTAGACGTGTACATGATTGGACACATTTGCACTCAAGCTTAATGTGGTGGCTGTAAAATAGTTTTTTTTGGCCATTACCTACTTGACCACTGGACCTAAACTACTCCATTCTCCTCCTAAGTACTTCTGAATCACTGCACAACCCACACACATGTGGATGAGACATACACACACCTATATGGCTAATTTAATCTGCCCCTATATTTTCAGTGCTAGAGCCTCTCACAGCTGATTTAACTGATCTCAGTGCAGTAGCCAGTATTCAATACTCTCTCAGACTAATCCAAGTCTAGTGCTCTGAATGATTCTTTCAACAATTTAATTAAAGTGTTCTAAGATCTCTGAGTGATCTCAGACCAGCAACCCAACTGCAGCTTCCACTGATCACGGAGCACTCAGCTCTGACTGATCTCAGAACAGTGCTGTAAATAAAACTTACTGGTCTCTGAAAAGCACTGAAATGAAATCACATCTTGATTGTTCAGCACTTTTGTTGAGAGGCCTTATACCGATTTTTTTTTTTATCAGTAATTTTATCAAAAATGCATCAAATAGGGCTTGGTTTCAGAGAATGAACCTTGCATTTAGTTTATTTCTTTGACGAATATTATTTTTATCTTAAATATATAGTGCAATTTTGGTAAATTACAACCCAAGAACAAAATTTAAAAAATAAATAAATAAAAATTGTGTGCAGTGTAATCATTTTCCTATCTATCTATCTATCTATCTATCTATCTATCTATTCTATCTATCTATCTATCTATCTATCAGTATTCATTTTGTAAGATCAGCAGTGTGGTTTTATGTGAGTATGGTCCAGTTATGTGTACTTGAATGTACTTGAAAGCGTGTACCCTTTAAGAGAAATACCATGGACTTCCAATGATCTTCATTTTATAAATGAAACTTAAAAGTTCATGATCATTACAATCTCATATTTGCCTCCTGAACATTCATTGCACAGTCCTTCAGATACCTCTGCTTTACAAATCCACTCAGGCTTACATCTTTTCATTTTGTTTGTACAACACCTCCATTATTTTACTCAGCCCAAATGATTGCTCTGAAGCAGTATTGGCACAAGGCCCTTTGAAGATGTCAAAGCCAGTGGGAAGAATGAGGGGGAAAGTACTGTACACCCACACTGGCTTGCACACACAAAAACATACACAAATGTTGCCTAGAGTACATGCATTCTACCTGACTGATATGCCTCTGGAGATGATTGTTGTTTTTTTATGTTTCTATGAATTTCAGAAGAATAAAAATAAAAAGAGGTTGAAAAGAAAAGTAAACGATGACACATATGTTTGTCTTATTCCTTATCAATCAGTAAATCGAATAAATTGCTCTGCTCTATTTTCAGTTTTGCAGCATGCTGCCATCTAGTGGCCACTTGTAGATATAGTTAAAAGGGTTGGAAAAACAGGTGCCTGAAACACAATGCCATGTGAAACATTTATATGAGGGTTAATAGTGTTACAGTAAACCAAAGGGGATCCACAGACATAACTGGGAACGACTCACACAGTGTGACATTACCAACAACCTCTACAAATTGAAAGTGCTCAGATTCTCAGAGGACTTCTTTAGCACTGAGAGCTGTGAAAATTGCTGCTCTGTCATTACCATGCTGCATAAGTAAAGGTTCATTACCACAGCAACAAGACCCATATGACTGTGTGAGAGTATGTGCAAAATAGGCAAGAGGATAAAAGAATTTTCCCTTCTTTTGAGACAAATACTACACAAAGAGTGTTGCATTTCACATGACACAATTCCTTCTGTCTACCCCACTGGCAGTCACGCAGATGCTGTGGCATTCCCTAACTTATATTCTAGTGGGTGGGATAATCAGTCCCACAGACACTGATCATGAGCAGAGATTACAGAAGAGGACACCATTCTGGAAGGGCGTGCCTCCTCACCAAAGTAACCCAATACTGTTTTGTGCAGGTCCGTTTTCTCCATCACAAAACCATTCTCATGAAATGCAACCACAGCTTACAAAATGCATCAGGATAAGAGAAACATCCACAGTATATTCTCATAGCATGGTATATTTAAAAAAAGTAGTTACATGCAAAATTATCTCGAGAAAAAAAAGCGATGAACGGACAGGTAGGTATGAGAAAATGCACCACTTAAAAAAAAACACTCTTTGTGTTTCTGCATTTTCTCAGGCGTGATCTGTACCGTAACCATGGAAACGTGGTCTGCTGAAAACCTCAACTCCATCAGGAGGAAGTCATGAAAAAGGAAGGCATTATTCAATACGCACACTTATGGTGATGATACATCTCAATAGGCTTTATGTTAGAGCGTCACGTGACCAAACCGAAAAACGGGTTTAATCGCATCCGCTTGTCAGAGAAAGCGTCAACGGCCTTAAGAACTGACTACGATATCTATGGATTTTTATGGTAATCAGCTAACCTACCTAGTTCACTTTGTTATTGCCGTTTTATTGGCGTAAATATCTAAACGTTACTGTGAAGAAGAAAAAATATAAAACGTTTAAATATCAATCTGCACATGTGAGGGACATTGGTTATGATAATCTTTGCTCGCTCCTTTTAAGTTATCTTAAGTAAAACCGCAAAAAAATCATGAAGCACATACAAAAGACCAGAACCAGAAGCGAATGAGCACCTGTTTTACAGAATGCGGAAGTAAGTTGTGCATAAAGCCTATTCCTAAATACTTTGGTTTTTATCCATTATATTTAAACCTAGAATTTTTTCAAAGAAAGATTCATAGTTTCCAGGCAATTTTCAGAAAAACTGTAAAATTACTGAAAAACTGAAATAAAAATAAATGAAAGCTAACTAGAACAATTACATAAAACCCAACTGCAAACAAACTGTAAACGAAAACAGAAAGAAATTAAGTATATAAAACAGAATCAATCAGTAAAAATAAACTTAATAGTGTAAACGTATTACACAACTAACAATATACTAAGCTTATTCCACAGCTTGACAAAAGAACGAGGTAAAAAGAGATAAAGGGGCCCCAGGGATCCACACCCTGTGAAATTGAAAAGGTGATCCGCTAAAAGTGTAAGGGCTATTTTCACGTTTCTTTGTTTGTCTGTGTGTGTGTGTGTGTGTGTGTGTGTGAGCTACAACACAGTGGAGAGTCGAGGAGGAGAGAGAAATAGATGTTAAACCAGTCTGTGCTCCTCATTTATCTCTGTCACTTTTACTCTGTCATGTTTCCTACCTACTCAAGGTCCGTTTTTCAACCAACCCACATCACATTTCACATGAAAATGTCAGATTTACTATCTAAAGAGTAGTTCCAAAATGAAAGTTCTGTAATCATTTACTCAGCCTCATTGTTAATCATTAAGTTGTGTGATGGCGTGCAACATCAGGAAGATCTGGCCCTTCCTAGCTGAGCATGCAACACAACTTTTTATCCAGGCCCTTGTAATTTAGGCTAGACTACTGCAATGCTCTTCTGGCTGGACTTCCAACATGTGCAATCAAATCATGATCCGCAATGCAGAGACTCAACAGGTCTTCAAGGAACCCAAGAGAACCAATGTCACACCATTGTTTATCTCTCTGCACTGGCTTCCGGTTGTCTCTCACATCAATTTCAAGACATTGGTTTTTGCCTACAGGACAGCAACGGGCTCTGCACCCTCCTACCTCCACTCTCTCTTATAACTCTTGCCTATTTGTGCTTTCAAAGAACTAGCAGTCTGTGAGCACCGCATGGTACCATCACAGAGAGGCACAAAGTCTCAAAGATATTTTAATTTACTGTTCCTTGCTGGTGATATGACATTCACAAACCTATTCAGACAGACAATTTTGAAGAAACATATTTTCCATGAGCACTGAAATGTATCCTGCTGGGAAAAATAAATATATTTTACTAATTGCTCACCTGTGCTCTCACAATTCTTAATGCCTACCTATACTATTCTGAGCGATGTCTGAAACTTTGTATTATTAGCACTTCTTGAGTTTATTGCATCTTTAAATTAATCACTTGTATTCCTCAATTGTAAGTCGCTTTGGATAAAAACGTCTGCTAAATGAATAAATGTAAATGTGAATAAAATAACTTATATAAATACAATATTAATAAGGAATAGACCAATATTCCTTGGTCTCATTAGCTACATTGCAACCAAATAATCTGTTAGTAATCAGAGTGAGACTGAAAAGCCTTCACGTAACCCCTACAATCGATACAATGGAGCAAATTAAGTTTAGAGTTCATAAACAGAACTTTAGAATCTAAAGTAGTAATGGATTCTGATTGATGAAAATTAAACATACCTATTGTGTCATTAACCTAATTTATAGCAACAAATTTAGTTATTTTCTTCAAAAAAACAACAAACAAAATGTCATGTGGCTTCTCAGGACTTATGTAGATATAAATGTCATACAGCCTCCTGAGATTTTGCCATATTTGGAGAATATGGCCTCTGGTCCATATTCACTTTCATTGTATATTCTGCATAACATCTCCTTTTGATATCAAAACTACAATTATACAGCATTGAGCAAGTACTTTATATTTTTAGGTGAACTACCGCTTTAAAATAAAATGTATCCTGCTTAAAAAGATCACTTTCACATAGTCAGGTGAAATGCACACAATGCAAAGACAAAAGCTAAGTCATGGAATATTTGAGCTGTCTGTGTGACGTTAGCATCGCTCGCAACAAGGAATCCTGAAACCAGCAAGGGTGTCTGACCCTTGAGAAAGAGTGAGAAGAAGCCTGATGGGCCAACACAAGGCATGCACAGATGGTCATGTTTTACCTCCACTGACAGGCTGCCGAGGGTCCAGGAAATGTCTGAATCCACATCCTGGTCCCCGCTGTGCCTAAAAGAAAAACCAGTTGCCATTAGATCACTTTTCTGGAGTAACCATGGTAAAAGACAATAAGAGTGCTTTTAAAAAACAGACAAATCCCCTCACATTATTTATCTCATACAAGTAATTTCATTCATAGCCATATTTTATTTTATCAGGGAACAGAGAAAGCAACTTAGAATTGTTCATTTAAAACCTTAATAATTGGATAATTTACTTAAGCAACAATGCCAGACAGTAATAACATAAAAGCTATATCATCATAACTATAGAAAAGCGTCAGTATTGTAGTTGGTGACTGAAAAGTCACTCAGAGTAGAATAGAGGAAGGCGTGTCATCCTCTTTTTGGAAACATTAAGTTCTCACAGTAATGGGAGTGTCACACCACCTATGTTCAACCACAGAAGCTGTCTTTTTAACTTTCTCTTCACTTGAAACTGCGTTGCTTTGTTTTGTTTTGTTTTTTTGTTGTTACCTGTTCGTGATAATTCTCGACGACAGAAGCCCACGTCGACCAACAGTGGGATTTGATTCACTCGGATCGGGTTGGATGGTGGTGTGATGGTGGTGTTAAGAGCGGGAAAGGTGCCGCGAATTTAGGATGTCTCGAGGCGAATCACGCGTGACAATACCAGGTGAGCGCGAGACTTCATCCTGTCAGGTTTCTAACACAAATCAGGCAAGAAAAAAACATATGATTGTATTTAATAGATAGATTTGCAGATGAAATAGAGATGCTATTTCATAAATTAAGCACAAAAAAGTAAAACAAAGTAAGAAGTAAAGTAATGATTGATTGACAGGTTCAGTGATGTAGTACTGGTTCTGGTCAGTAGGCTGAAATTATTTTAAACAATGTTTAGCTTTTTTGTACATTTATATATACTATCCTCTATACACTCGTATTAATTGGGAGACTAAATGAATGAATAGTACAATTGTCCTATTCTACTATTGGAAATTAAATGAAATTGGAAAATGGTCAGATTAGGCTAGCCTACTGATATAGTTTCCCTTTTACATCAATATTAAATGTAAATATCAAATGGCCAATGAATATGCTAGCTGATGGTGCAGAGATGGAGGGTCACTTTGGGTCAGGTAATGAGACATTGGACAACTTTTAGACATTACTGAGTTTATATTAAGTTATAGGCTACATACAGTTCAACTTCAATACGGTTTTGTTTTGGACAGACAGACAAATAGATAATAGAAACTATTTGTCTATCTCCAAATAGATGATAGATGGATAGATTTAGCCTATGTGTGGGGTTGTCAGAGGTATGGACAGGTGTAAAGCAATCTAGACTATTCTTTCAGCTATGAGTGGAATTTGATGTCAGATTTATCTTGGCCCTTTGCACCCCCAGATTGGCAGGAAATTATCAAAAGTCTGGGCCAGATTTTCTATACACTCCCTTTGAAGAAACAAATATGCCTACATATCTGGAGATTATCAACATGTTAAAATCCTGTCCAACCTGCTTACATTCCAAAAATGACAATAACATTCATTTCTTTTGACTTCTTTGGCCAACAGACTCCTTAGTCTGATTTGTTTTACTTTTAGATTTTAAAATATAAAAGAATGTCTAAACCTTTGGTTTAACAGTCTTTCTCTGATCCATAAAAAGCATGACACATGATGCATTAATACTGTGGTTTTCAAAATTACTCTTTTGCATTGCTTTTCATAGATTTTTCACAGTCAAAACAGCATAGATCATTTCCCCTTTTTGTTCTTCATAACATAGAGATATGTTTCTTGTTGAATAACAAATGTATGTAAATAAATAACACAAATAACAATCAATAACAGATTTCCATGTGAGTTCCAAGGAAGCTCATGTCAATAACATACTTTAGATAGACTCCAATGACTTCTAACATAGAAACTCCCATGACTTCTCCAGACATGTGAAGCACTATTTTACAATTACTTGACATTTCCAGGTTTTCCTGAAGAAAAACATGCTTTAAAGCTTGCAATTTAGTGTTTGTGGCCATCACAAATCATCAAACATCAACACTTTACCAACTCTAAATCCTGATACTCATGTAGAGCAATGAATATAATACATTTTGCAACATTCCACACCACATATTTGTGTAAAAAAGAAAACTGAGGCAAAAACTGATTAGTATATAAAGAATTTATATAACTCTCTTCTTTGTTGTTCAGTTTCATTGTTCCACTGCAGATTACCTCATCTGTGGCCCTTTAATACATCCTGAGATTCTAATTGGAGTGGGAACACTTGAGCTGTTTATTGTTTTCATGTTGAGAAATGCATTTTTTAATTGAGCTCAGGTTGCGATGTTATCACAATTACTGGATGCAAGTGCTTACTAAATGAGCACACGGTACAACCTCTTTACCTCTTGTCTTTTTGAGCTGATTTCTACTTGATCACAACATGTTCAACGAATTCACCATTTGTGTCAAAAGAAGTTTAAACATGGCCAAAATCATTGGTTTTGCTGGTTAGTCACTGCTGGTATGCCATTACATTATGTTGGCAAAAATGATGTTTAATCATTGATATTCAAATGTAGCAGCCATGTCTAAGTATATCATTAAAGATACTGTAAATGGGAAAGTTCGGATAAATTAGACCTGAAAATTGGAAACTAAGCTAACTATAATGCTAATGTTTAGAAAGAGAAAAAATGAAGATAGAGGACATTATTATTATTATTTATTAGTGTGAGTAGCTGAATGAATAAGCAGCCAGACAGATTTGATGAAAGGGACTGCTGCAAGTTGACTGCCACTTTACATTAGACAGAATTACTGCCTCAAGCACACATATAGTAACGTCTGTCTGTTTTGTCCAGAGAGTAGACCAGGAGCATTTCATCAGTCTTATTCAAACATCCTAACACAGCCAATCACTCTCAGTATCTCAGTCTGTCTTATTACTGTAAACCAGCCGCAGACATTTACTGTTTCCTGTCTTTTCTATAATCAAGTTGGGCTTTTATCCCCTTTTATAGAGATGTGAATCACCACAGACTTTTGTGAACTTCTACCCGAAGTACCATTTTGGACAGGGTATGAGTGCACCTTCACTTACCTATCTGCATAAGATACAGCCAGCATTGCTTTTTTCATGGAGAATATTATAGAATATAGAACAATATAGAACAAATACAAGCACAAAAACTTTCGAGTTTTATAGAATATATGTTACTAGAAACTTGTAAACGTTAAAAACAAAGCATGTCACAACAAAAGTCAAATCATTGAACGTCTGTGAAAATCATTGATCATCTGTGAAACAGGATTTTTTTTTTTACCTTTATTTTACCAGGTAAGCCGATTAAGAACAAATTCTCATTTACAACGGCGACCTGGCCAAGATAAGGTAAAAAAAAAGTGCAAGACAACAATAACTTACACAATTAAATACACAAGACACACGAGAACAAAAGACAGTGACACACAGTAAAACAAAACAGGGTCAAGAAAAGAAAAGGTACATGTAATTCTATTGGGTAACCAAATTAAAACACATACAAATTTTTAAGATAAAAAGTATAAATAGATAAAATGATCTTATCAGACAGTAGTGCAGCTGAAAGAGGTCAACTGTACAATGCAGACAAAAAGATTGAAGACAATTAACAGATACATGTATCAGTCAGATGCTCAGAAAGAAGTTGTTTAAAGGCAACAGGTGATATAAGTGCTTCAATCTTTAGGGTTTTTTGTAATTCGTTCATCCTTAGCTGCTGCAAACTGGAAGGATTGTTGGCCGAATGATGTGCGGACTTTCGAGATGACTAAGGCGATATACCTAGATTGAAGACTGCGAGTATTTAACTAAAATAAAATGCCAAAACCTTATATAAATTATTATTATTTTATTATGTTGATAAAAGACTCAGAGGACAGGTTTAACAACATAAATGTGTGTTCAAAACAACAGTGTCATTTTCATTTCAGGTGTCCACTGACACTGAATGAGCAGTAATAAGCTTCGTTCAGTTACACCCTGTTATATAAGACTTTTTCATTTCTTTCTTTGAACAAAAGTGTTTCTTTGTTTTTCTTTGAAGGATGCTTTACAAGCACAACAAGCACCTGAGTGGACGATATAAGAAGTCTGCAAATCACTTTATCTGGCTTCTCTGTCTTTGGCTTCAACTCCTGCCTCAAGGTTAGTACATATAGCTACTGCAATTTTACCAATCTTTATTAGTTTAGAAAACACATAGAAAAATTTGTTTACAAAATAATCTACAAAAGTCAGAAATGCTATTTTTTATGGAGACCAAACGGAAAAAGGTGATATGAAGATTATTATATTTCATCTCGACAGGTGATGTTAACAGATACTAATCTGTTTGTATTGTTTCCGTATAGAGAGATAAAGAGAGTCTAAAATTTGGCTGAGCATGAAGTCCAAATATCCTCCTAAGACAGCATTTGCCTAATTGCTTGCCAGCACTCCCATACAGGTCTATAAAACTGCTTCAAGCTGTAAAGCGATTAATATGAATGGAAGGAGGCTGTAAACTGTGAACGGGAAGTACTGAGTCAGCTGTGTTGTAGATTCAATCAGATGCAGACAAACTCGCAACATTTCTAGGGGGCAGCGTATTTTAATCACATTATGAAATCTGCTCACTAATATTACCAGGAGAATCCACCAACACAACACAGAGCAGAGGGCAAAAAGTGCCTAATTGTTTTCAAATTATTGATTGATTAACTTTATTGTCTGTTCAAACTTACTGAACAGAAATTCATCTTTGACACTAGCTCTACAACCATATTACACACCACACAGTAAAAACACCTAAGACATACATAGTTAATGGAGCTGTATGTAAGAATGTGGCCAAAACTGGTACTGCAATCACTTTCAAATTAGTGTAGAGTGGTGTATCCCCTCCCCCTCCACTCTGACTCGAGGTTGCCAGATAGGCTGCAGGATCCAATTTTTTTTTATCCAACACGTTTGTATCTGCAGCTGTAGTAACTAGAACAGAGCTGGCAACCCGAGTGTCAGCAACAATACTGACTTCGTGATTGGTAAGATCGATAGAAGGTGAAGCATCAGACCAAAACATGACAACGTCAACATCAGTTGAGGGCTGTAACTTCACTTTTAAATGTATAATGTAAAATGTAAAATTTATGACAAATAAAGGCGGTTAACTTTGATTGACAGCCGATATTTGACGTCTGATATTTGATGTTGAATTTGACGTCTCGGCCATGATCATACCACTTCTGTATCCTTTCTGAACTTAAGTATAAGTTCAGCAAAATATACTACTACTACTACTACTACTTTTGTATTTTGTATTTCCCAAGATTTTACAAGATGGCACCACCCATACCCCCATAAACAGCCTCAAAACTGTTCTTCAGAAAGTCAATGGGTGACGTCACAGACGCTTTGTCTATATTTTTTACAGTCTATGGTTTTTTCTCAGAGCAAATCATCACTCAAACAGTTTGCAGCTGTAGTTTTTTTTTTCTGACGTCCATTCGCGTGTTGTGTTCGACGTATTGGCACACGTGCCGTTTCACCTCATTTCCGGTTTGTTTTAACGCTTGATTTTTCGTGACAAAACGTGGTTTGTAGACAAGATAGAATCGTTGGGTGACAGAGTTGTTGTCAACTCGTGTAGTGCGTCACCTCCTGTTGCGTTGTGTCGTGTGGTGTGAACAGCTCAACAACTTGAACACTCCTGATTTCAAAGAGAGCAAGCCATGTAGTGTGAACCGCACAGTTCAGCCCTGACGTTTTAAAATCATGTAGTGAGAACTAGGGTTGAGTATTGAAGAATTGAGTATTGATTGGAACCGGGACTAACTTTCCGTTTTTCCGAAATCGATCTCAGAAAGTTAAAATTTCGATTCCTAGTTTCGAAATTCACAGTCCGCCGAACCGGAAGAAGAAACCGCTGAACAACACCAACGAAGAAGCATCAACCAGAAGTGTTGGCATAGTCGAACATGAGTAGCTTATGTCGGCGGGCCAAAGTGTGGCTTCACTTTTCTAAAAATAACGAAATCTCGGCAAAATGCAAAATTTGTGACAAAAGGAGTATTTGTGACAGAAGGAGTATTTCCTTCAGAAAGACCATTGGTTAGCAAGGTTAGCTAAACTTTTTTGACCCTGCCTCTTAAAAGAATCGGAATCGAAAATCGTTAGGAACCGGAATCGAAACAAGGAATCAAAATCGAAATCGGAATCAGAATCGTTCAAATTCAACGATACCCAACCCTAGTGAGAACAAGCCTTTAGTAGCGTCAGTACTTTTACCTAGCTATTTCACAGCACTAAGACAATGTCAGAATAATGCTTGCAGCATTAAGACTGGACAGGTTAGACAACATATTTGACACACCAAAACAAAAATGTGAGAGTTTTAAGTATAATCTGTTTAGTTTTTTTTTTGTAGATGAAATAACACTGAAAATAAGGATTTACAAAAAGTTTACAGTGCAACAAACAATTTAGATGTGACCTAAGATTATCTATTATAATTAAATATCCAGTAAATTCTCATTTAGAGTTGTCCGCTACAGCTAGTATTATTATGACATAGTCATATGCTCTGACATTTAAGAGTATTCATGGAATGCACACACACACATAATCAACATATGACTGTCAGTGTTACTGATAGGACACAGTGAAGCTTGTTCCTTTCAGGCCAAATCTGGGCCAGCCTGTTTTAACTGGTTGTTTTCTTGTCAAATCACCAAACGCAAGCATTGTGAAACTGACAGGCCTCATGTGGAAATGATGAGTAAATTGGACAGGTCTGATGGATTTAGACTTCCAAGTCAATGTGAAGGTGTGCAAGTTTTGTGAAGATTTAGCAGAGTAGAATATTTTCAGTGTCTTGAAAAGACCACAGGTTACATTGTCTTTATAAATTTGCAGCAGTCTCTTAATAGGTTATATACAGTAAATGTTAGTGGCAATACAGCCTTTGACAAATGTCATTCTTCTCTTAAAAAATAACCAGGTTAAATTCAATTGAGCCCATTTACTTTCTTAGTACATGTTCCAGGTCTTAATTTGAACAATTTGTATGCATGGTAAGGTGCAGTCGCATTTGCAAAATTCAAGTGAAATTATTGCAGGCAAAAAAGGTCCTTTGTCTATTGACTATTTATAGGACTGGCTTTTGCCTACAAACATCAGAACAATAGTAAATATGACTCCACCTTTATTCAAAAGAAGTCTTTTTAGTGTTTTTTTTTTTTTTTTTCAATTGATATCATCAGAATTCTTATTATCCTCAGCTGCATTTATTTTTAATAAAATGGGTTGTAAATCTAAATTTTATTTTATGGACATTAGTATTTTCTAGCGAATCCACTAAACGAACATTTTGGCAAACACAAACCAATGATTATTTATATTTTTGAATACAATAACTGATAAAATTGTATCAGTCAATATTTTGTGAATCTGATTAGAAGATAAAATGACACCAAACATCATGTATACTGAAAACTGTAAATGACTGAAAATGGATTTTAAAAAATCGGTAACACTTTACAATAAGTTTCATTAGTTAATGTATTAACATGAACTAATCATGAGCAATACATTTGTTACTATATTTTTTGTTAGTTAATAAAAATACAGCTGTTCCTTGTTTGTTGATGTTGGTTCACTGTGCATTAACTAATGTAAAAAGGATTTTAATAAAGTAGGGGAGAGCGAGGCACAACCTAACGCATTTTGGTTTTGGCTCAATTAATTAAAAAAATAATTAGGTTAGATTAATACTTTTTACACAAGCAACATACACATCTCTAGGACCTACCATTTCTGTACAGTTGCACTGAAAGTGACAGAAGTGCAAATGTTACAACTTCCCATATGCGGGGTTAATCTGTAACAGACAGAGGAGTCAGTTGTAACACTTGTGTGTAAAACACATAATTCAGTACTATTTTATTTGTATAGTTTGATATTGTTTGTGCATCTGTATAGACAGATATCCATACATCCATCCCTCATCCAATCATCCTTTTGTTATGGATCAATATCATGGATAGAGACATAGAAAAGGGCTGCATAGTTTTGCAATAAATAATAATAAATAAAATTATAAATATTGTAATTGCAATTAAATTAGATTTGTGTGTGGCAGCAACATTGTGAAAGTCTAACAAAGTTAAATGTATACTCAAACCTGAAAAGTTGTGTTGCTCACGTTTTCATTTGATTATCATTGTACACTTGGCAGCTAGTTGTAACACTCTGTTACAACCAACCCCGCTGAATATTACATATTTTAACCCTAGCTAACAGTTGCTAGGAATTGCTGACATGTTTCAAAACGGTGCTATGTTTGAGCCAACAAGACAGTGAGAAGTTAGATTTGGAAACGTATACACCCAACTCAGAAACCAAAAAAAAACCTATGATGAAAAAAATTACTTTCATGGTGTCAAAACACTCTTTGTCCAGTATCTTCACGAAATATAATCAAAACTTTCCGCAAATTCACGAGAGACCGTCTTCTGGCAGCAAGAGAAAAATAGCAGAAAGACAACCTGCTTGATCCTGACGAACTATGTAAACGGTCCGTGTTACATTTAACCCCGCGTTAGGTTGTGCCCGCGCTCCCCTATTAGTAAATGTTGAAATTAATAATGAGATTAACAAATGCTGTATAAGTGCAGTTCATTATTAGTTCATGCTAACTAATGTAGTTAACTAATGTTAACTAATGAACCTTCTTGTAAAGTGTTACCAAAAAAAATAGTGGCTCAGATAAACATTTTATTTTATTTTATTTTATTTAACATTAGGTAGGCTAGAATTTATGATTTATTGTATTGAATACATCAACCTGTTTTCTTATTGAACTGAATCTCTCTCTCTCTCCCCCCAAGTAAATGGCTTCTTCATGTTGGATGCTAAGGCTGTCCTGCAAGCATGTGATGACCACTGGACTTTCCAAGGGCAGGGTCAAATACCTGTGCTCTTTCAAACGACTGTATGCGTGGACGTGAAGGTCCTTTCCCCACGCGGGTGGACTGCTTTTAGCTATGTCTCGGCCCCCGCAGCCCGCTACGACTGGCCCTGCAAGGTGATGACAACAACCTGTACGCCTGGCTGTTCAGCGTGCGCCACCAGTTCAGCTGTCCAGCTGACCGCTCGTCGCTGGTACCACATATGTCTACGGTGGGACGCCCCTAACAAAAGCTTCAGCCTGACAATAGGTGGGAGCCCAGAAGTATATCAGACGGACCGCCATTGCCAGAGCAATTTCCCCTTCTGGACGTATTATGCTGGGTTACCAACCAAATGAGGCCTCACCCAAGGCAAAAATGGCTACAGTGGAGCTCTACCTTTTCCGCATATAGGACGATGTAGGAGAGCACAGGATATGTGGACGGGACTGTGATTGGCTGGGACTCGCGAAATTGGGGCTTCACACAGAGCCCAGGCCAGAGTCCAAGATTACACGCTTCAATGTGGTGAGTACATGGGATTGACAAGAGGAGAGCCTGTTTAACCGGTAAAGGATCGTAGAGGCAGGTTTAAAATAGCAGTGATAATTTGCCAGCGTCAGATCAAACTGTAAACAGCCTAACTAAACTAAAATAATGCACTGTATGTTTTTTTGTGAGTATAACATCTTTAAAACTATTTTAAAGCTTGTAACGAACAGCATGTGGATTAGTTGGGACATGTTTGGTTGTGTAGTGTCATATACATGCATGATGAAAATGATGCATGATGCTTTGATGTTGCATGATGATTTTACTACTTTTAAAACTCACTTTCATGCATGTATTATTTATAGATACAATAATGATCTAAAAAAAAATCCAGCGTTAGCTGGTAGTTGTATTTTAGAACATGGTACTGTGTCTGGTTTCCAACTGGTCTAAATTGATCATTCGCTGGTTGACTAGCAATGTTCCAAAAAACAGCTTGAAAAGCTGGTAACCAGTTTGTTGTTGGTCCATGATGATCTACGTACCAGCTTGTACTAGTAATGACTAGCTATGAACACCTTATGAGCAAGTACCTAATGACTAGCTAGGACTACTTAATTACCACTTTGGATTGCCTAACATCTAGGGATGTGTGCCACAACTAATTTCTATAATGTTTAAACTGAAATTTTGTAACCGGCTTGTCAACTAGTCCTAGAAACCACAAGATAATACTCAAAAAGAATTTAATATATGTATAAGTGATTCATTTCAAATAGGCTACTTTATCTATTAATCAAACAGTCAAATTCCTTACTGAATGCTGCTGAAAAATAGATCATACTGTAAAATGTCAACAATTATATTGACTGTATTTTGACAATATGACTATATTGACAGTTGTCCAATTAGTCAATATAGACATATTAAAATCAACTGAATTAATAGCAATACATGACCAATAAGTACAAACTCAATATTAAAACCAGATTTCCTCAAATAAATGTGTAGAAAATATAAAACATAACATAAATGTGCTAAAACAATGTAAACGACTAGTATTTCCGATGGGGACTTGCAGCAGCAGTATCGTTTAGTCGACTCTTGCACATCCCCAATAACAATAGGATCTGTTGAGAACCAGCAATGGATGAGCAAGCCCAGCTTATTACCATCTTGGATCAGTCAATGACCAATTTAGACCACCTAATGACTAACTTAATGAACATCTTGAACCAGCTAGAAAGTAGTTATCATGTTCTGAAACACAGTTACTGGCTTAAGAATGGATTTTTCAACAGATGAATCACAAGCCTTGCCTGTTCCCTGCATCAGAAGGTATCCATTATTCATGTGATAACTGCCTTTCTTTTATTGTTTTTTTTAACTGCAGTAAACATTCTCTCAAGAAGTATCGATTGGAATAAAGAATTTATACTTGCCTTTGGTCAACTATAAAAAAAAAATCAATAAAATTTGATATACATCAGATCAAATCTGGCTTCTCTGTGCTACAAGTGAATGAGCTCACCATGTAATACACAGGCCTTTTCTCCTCCACAGGAAATTATGATGTCAAATCAATTTCAAATATCCTACAGGATATTGCGAAACATTTCAAAACACATCCAGATGCCAAGGTTAGATTGAAAACCTTGGATGTCTTGATTTAAATGATCGGATCATATTTTGATGCAGGGTACAAGAAAGACAGTAGGAACGACACTCACTCACTCTTGTCTTTCTGTCATTTGTGCATGCAAATTCTATTTCTATATTTCATCTTCTAGGCCTAGGGCATCTACGGATGAAACGTAATGTTGGAACTCCACTCCCATCCATCAGTAAGTGCAGTGCAAGTGTGAATTCAATTTACTGTAGTTTGAAAGTAGTTTAAATGTGTAGTTTCCAAAGCTACAAACTAATTTAAAGTTGCCTGTTTTCTAAGACAAAAACGGTACCAATTTCAATTAGAGTTACAACTTCTACTGTAAAGCAGCTCTCCAGTTTATGCTCTTGCTTTTATTTGCAAACGTCTAGCAAACTCCAAAAGAACTTGGTTTTGGCCTAATTGACCCTTCGCTAAGCCACGCCCGAAAACCGCCACTGGCCAATCGTGTCTTAGCAACCGTAACTATGCGCGGGAGGTCTGGCAAGCTTTCGAGAGAGGGAAACATGCTGAAGCATTGTGCGTATGTATTGTGCAAATCTGATACCGGTATCCTGAAAGTTTGGACGCGGGAGAGGAATAGTTTTCCTTCCAGAAAATCTAAAAGCCAAAGGGAGAAATGATGGGCGTGATCAAGCAGTGGGGAGACCCACTACCGGTAAATGTCGACATGATAAACAAAAACACCTAACGTTATTGCTTGGAAATATTGACGGTTCTTTGGTCATAATGATATAACGTAAAATAAGACGATTAAAGACAAGAGAAAGGCTCACTGACACTTCAAAATATATTTCAGCATTTTGTTAATCGACGTCCTACTAACGTTACCCCTGACTAAGTTACTTTAACCCAATCCGATCGCGGCTCTCTCGGTATTAGTTTTGTTCCACAAGATTTATGGATAAACTGTTTGATTTATAATTATTAAGATTATTTTCACATACCCTGCTGTGCATGAACATAGCTGTTCCTCAATTTGTGTTTCCCATTTGAATGGTCAGCATATGAGGTGCTGCTGCTTGCGCTGGGACAATAACATTAGGCTTTAGCTTCAATTTTAAGAAATTATTCTCTAATCGGTTGCATATAATGTTGTGAATATATCCCTCAAATGCAATACTGCAGTCCCTTTTGTCTCGCTCTCTCAGATATTTCACTTTTTCGCAGAAAATAACTAATTATCTCATTGGGAATGTCTGACACCGGTGCAGACACACTGTAATAGATGGGCCAGCCACGAAAGCTTGACAGGCGTAGCAACAGTAACTAGGGAGAGGCGGGGCTTCAGCGAAGGGTCAATTTACGTCACAGCAATTCGTTATATGATTTAGCTTGAAGTGTATCAGCGCCTCTAAAACTCAACAGATACTGTACACATTACATAAAAAAAATTTATACACCTTTAAAAATAGATTTAACTTAAAAATTCTAAGAAAAAGAATCAGACTGTGAATACGTTAAAATACATCAGGGCCTGTATTCATAAAGAATCTTAATGCAAAGAGTAGCTCCTAGTGTCAAAATTCTAAGAAAATTCTTAGAAATGTGAGCGTTTACTCTAAACAATCCTAGTAAAGAAAAAAGCAGCTTAACCCTTAAAAGGTCTTAAGGTCAAAATTGTTAGGAGTACGGATGAGGACTTTTAAGAGGCTTAAGAATTTCTTTAGCACAGGAGAAAATGGCAGATGAAGAGGGAGAAAAAATATGTTGAAGACAAATGACAGTGAGTTAATAAGAAGCTGTTGAGACTGATCTTATTAGAGACAAAATAATATCTAAATAATATAGAAAATACTATAAAGCAGCAGTGATGATTTGGGTCTGTCACAACCTTCTGAAAGCAGTGATCACACAAACAATTACAGCACTTTCAGAACCCAGTTCATTTAGTTTCTACTGGACATTCCCACCTTGCAGGCTCAAAAAACTGCATTTACACTGTAAAAATAGCTTAATATAATCGAATAGAATTGTGGCAACAGATTACAAGCAATATTATTAATTAAATGTAACAAATTAGAATAGAGTAATAATTGACTGAATTATTCCTTAAATGTTAAAGGGATAGTTCACTTTGAAATTAATTTTTGATATGTTTTAGCTTACCTAGTGCATCTAAGATTTAGGTGTCTTTTGTTTCCTCAGTATTTTCAGTTTTGACATTTTTAGGTCAAACCGTTTGTCTATGAGTCATATAATGGAAGTGTATGGGGTCCACCTCAAAGAGCATAGCACAGAGAAGTCCAAATTAAACATGATTTAATGACTCATAAATGTAAGTACACATTGATGGCCTAAGACATCGAAACGAGCAGTTTGTATGAGAAAATTAACAGAATTTAAATAGATTTTACCGATTTGTAACGACAGTCATGTCCAAGTACTCTGAGGGCGCGGGCGCTTTGTGGCTGTATTTACACGAGGTAAAAACTATATAAATACTGTTCGTTTTCTCACACAAACGCTTGTTTCGATGTCTTAGGCCATCAATGTGTACTTACATTTATGAATCATTGAATCATGTTTAATTTGGACTTCTCTGTGCATGCTTTTTGAGGTGGACCCCATAAACCTCCATTATATGACTGATAGACACGAACGGTTTGACCTAAAAATATCAAAATTGAAACTACTGTGGAAACAAAGACACCTACATCTTGGATGCACTTGAGGCAAGCTAAAACATATCAAAACTAAATTTCAAAGTGAACTATCCCTTTAACCATTTAAAATGAGTAAAGTTTACATTAAAAAAATTAACAAAAATATCTCACTAAAAGACAGACGTCAAAGATTAATTAAGAACTATTTATTTTAAATTGCCAACATTGAAGACACCCGATGTTAACAAGCAGAATCACTGAAGGAGAATGATATGCGCTACAATCCTTTGTGAATAGGTCTTAGTGAGTTAGGAGTCCTCTCGACTTGTTTTAAGCTGTCCCAGACAGGTGCTGCTTTTAGGGCTAAAATGGTTCGTGAATTGCTCTTAGTGAAAAAAATGAAGAATCCTAAAGTTAGGAGTGACACGCCGATTATTTTTAGGAGTTGCTCTTAAATTCGCCAGTTAGGATCTACTTTTAGCCTTAAAATTCTTTGTGAATATGGCCCCTGGAATATATTACATGAGTCTAGTACAAGGGAACTACCTTAAAGGTGCTTTTTGTACTTTTTTGGAGCTTAACAGTAATTCGTCATAGATTTCCATCTTTTAGAAAAGAGCTTGGATAATCTAGACAGGGCACAAAGGAACAAAATGAATGAAATAACTGAATGGCAGGGAAATATTTATAAAAAGTTATTAACCAAACCTGTATTATATATTTAGATTTAGAAGGCATCATTCAACTGATAGTTTTACATAATTAGGATAGTTTCCAAGAATCAATACTTATGAATGTATGACGGTGCTTATCTTTAACGTCATATGTCATTTCCACTGCTCTGCAAAGGCTGCTCTTCCTTTGTCCTCGATCTCATTGGAATGCTGCATGAAATAGACACGCATGTTCTAGGCATGCATGACGCCAACTAATGTTTTGAACAGTGGGCCGGTTGGGTATGTTTTTTTTGTGTGTGTAAATCAACTGGATCTGCACATCAATATCATCTTAAAAGAATCACTATTTCACATTTTGATTATCTTCTTTCACTAGTGAATTAAATGCATTGGTGCTTTTGAAAACCCCTAGTACCAATTGTGGATTTTAAGGTTTAAAGGTTAAATTACATATATAAATTATATATAAATGTATACATATATATTTCAACTTACAGCACCCCAAAGTGAAGCCACTGCCCGAGAGTTTGCTTTAGCTTCTCAAAGTAAGTGTTCCATCTTTGCTTCACCAACAGCAATAGAGGCCTGGGAATTAAATGTGACAATGTACATTACATTATATACACATAATTCATAAGGTACTATCAATACTATCAAAAAATACAATCCAATTAAGTCATACAGAGGCCTATGTATCTGATTAATCATAAATACATGTGTGTGTGTGGGGGGGGGGTTAATTACATTATTTTTTATTTTTTATTTACATTATACATTAGTTATATACACTGTTTCTTTATAATGGAATAATAACTTTTTGTTGTTGTTGTTGTTGTTGCATAAAATACTTTTTACTGAAAAAAGTATTTTGTACTCACCAACGCTGCATTCATTTGATGAAAAATACATTCAATCAGTAATATTGTAATATTTGCTGCTCAATAAATATATATATATATATATATATATTATTATTATTATTATTACAATGTTTTACACACAAATTTTAAGCAGCAGAAACTGTTTTCAACATTGATTATAAGAACCATTGTTAATAATTGTGAACCAATAATAATTGATCATCAAATCGGCATATTGATTTATGAAGAATGATGTGAAACTGAAGACTGAAGTAATAATGCTGAAAATTTTGCTTTGCCATCACTGGAATAAATCCATTTTAAATACATAATAATAAATACATAAATGCATTTTATAATATATTGAAATAGAAAACAGTTTTTTATGTAGTAATATGTCACAATATTAATGCTTTACTGTATATTTGATCAAATAAATTCAGCCTTGGTGAGCAGAATATAGTTGTTTCTGAATTATTCCAATTAGTTAATTATTCCATAATTATTGTTGACCCACAGAGTTTATATATAACATTGTACTTACTACTTTGTGTATATTTGCATTTTGGATTTACATAGAATTTGCTTGCTGCTGTGTTAAATGACAGTTTGTCTCTTCCTCCCTCTAAGGTCCGCTCAACACAGTTTTGTCTTCAATATTTAGGCCTACCAGTGCACAGACAAACACAACCCAAGGTCAGTAAACAGATGTTAGAGGATGCTGCTAATTATCAAAATCTGGGGTGTGCATCAGAGTGCCAAAGCTCCTTCAGTCAGTGAGACATTTACTATGAGTTGTTTTGGTGTTGGTTGGGTCAGGCCAGTTAAATATTCATCCAACAAGATTAGTGAGGTTGACTTGTTCACAGATTGTACTAGCAATAATGCAAAAAGGGCATGAATCTAGAAATGTATATTCTCTGAGAGGGATTTCACATGTTTTTTAATCTACAGAAATGTGCATTAATTCGTTCCTGTTAAAGTACTACAGTCAACAAACCTCAGATTTGTTACATTTACCACCTTCAACAATAAATTTCAAGATAATTAGACTTGTCAGAATTTCAAATTACAATGTTCTACATTTTATGCATAATCTGTAGTACTACAGGGGCAGTATACTATAGGAACAATAGGAACCAGTTACCAGGCAGTCCCCTGGAAACTACATTTTCCCCTAGGGCCATTTTCCTGGTCGCATTATGTAGATACTGTGTAAACTAAGTACAGTAAATGTAAATTGTCTGTTTACACTGCTGGGTGGGTGCAAGGATTTCATATGGCATACGTCACTGGAAAGTGCTGGGTTGGACCCTACTCTGAAGTAGGAGCTAATTTAGTTCCCAAAAAGAAATTCCTACTAAATTATGAATTATTAACAAAAAATTGCCAAAAAGTTGGTACTTCCGCTTAGGGTTGGGTATCAGTTTCGAATTTGAACGATTCTGATTCCGATTTCGATTCCTTGTTTCGATTCCGGTTCCTAACGATTCTCGATTCCGAATTCTTTTAAGAGGCAGGGTCAAAAAAGTTTAGCTAACCTTGCTAACCAACGGTCTTTCTGAAGGAAATACTCCTTCTGTTACAAATACTCCTTTTGTCACAAATTTAGCATTTTGCCGAGATTTCGTTATATTTAGAAAAGTGAACGTAACGTACCGACGTAAGCTACTCATGTTTGACTTGCGCGGTTATGCCAACACTTCCGGTAGACGCTTCTTCATTGGTGTTGTTTAGCAGTTTCTTCTTCCGGTCGCGGACTGTGAATATCGAAACTAGGAATTGAAATTTTAACTTTTGACGATTTACGGGAAAAACGAAAAGTTAGTCCTGGTTCAATCGATACTCGATTCTCGATACTCAACCCTACTTCCGCTACATTAGCCTACCTATGAACATTCCTCTTACTCAAAACAAATTCATTTAATTTCTTTCCCACAGGACCTGGGGTCTCTGCTTCAACCTCTCAAGGCAGAACCCCATTGAATCTCTCTACAATATCTTTACCAATACAAATTCCTCTCACGTCAACTACCACATCAAACACAGCTGTTACACGCGCCACTCATGCTCCGACTGGATCAACCCCTAATAACACAACTACTATGTCAAATACTGATGGATTAAACACATTGCCTTCAACACTGGCCTCACCTATATCTTACGTAACCGCTCAGACGACCCAGAGCACGTCGATATCTACCCAGACACTTTCAAGCAATCACATTAGCCATCCAGTCAGTGGCTTCAGTACATCTGGAACAACAGCCAATCGCATGACAGCAAGCTCTCCCACTGAACCAACTGTCATGACTCAAGTAACCAATCAGACTGCAGTTCTACGAACAACTGACGTCAAATGCATTATTAACAGGTACAGCTATTATCACTGCGTTCTGATTGTCTTTTTTTTCTTCTTTTTTGGAAAAAGATAGATGGCTTCTATTTCGGTGATAATTACAGGATATTAAATTAAATTCCCTACCTTCATTCTCTCATTCTGCCACATATTACATAATTTATACATTATAAAATTAATCTTAATGTTTCAATGCTTTGATGTGCCTTTCCATTTGTTTCAGAGCCATTGGTGGTACAGTGTAACTTTTCCCAATACTGCGCTGATGAATGTAAGAATGTTTAGACAAAGCCTATTTTATTCTCTGAAGACATAATTAAGATTCAATATGGTGATTCCAGAGATTGTGTAATAATATCTCTCTTCTTACGTCACAGCATCATACTACTGGATGCTTGTGGAGGTACAAGGCTCTAATATGACTGAAGGAGATATTCAAATTTGGGTATGAACATGAAACTGGGTTTTTTATTAATAATACTTTCATAGAAATAATAATAAAAGTTATTAAAACATTAAATTTGTATTATCAATAATAATAATAGGTATTATTAGTATCATAAGGAACTATTTTAGAAATAATAAACATATTTTGTGTATGTGTGTGATGCTTCCCCCATTATAATCAGTTTTCAGATCTTGTTAACATGAGCATCTGCTCTGCTGGAGTTTCAACAACAGAAATCGATACTACATCATGTCAAAATGACATAATCTTTGTGGTAAGTAATATTATTTGTATTCAAAGCCTGTTCAAATGTTGCCCAACATTGCATCATTATAAAATGTATTTTTCATTAAATAGACTGCTGAGGTTAGATGTAAAGAGAAGCAGAACATCCAGTAAGTCGATCCCAAATCTCTAAGCTACACAAAAAAAACACAATATCATTGTATTTCAACATTAAGTAACAAGTAACTACTGCCCCCGTTCTTACAGGTGGACAAACTGCACTGTGCTTTTACAGCTGAGCCAGCCTGTGAATACATGCACCCTCCGCAAGTGGGTGGAAAACGGGACTATCGACCAATCAATCCAGATCCAGCTTCTGGGAGATGTAGAAAGAGTGGGTGAGTAAAACAAAATATATCATATATATCAAAATATAGACATAATGGTGACTTCTATATAGAATCTAGAATTCTGTTATGGATCTGTTAGGCTTCAAAATTACAAAAAGAACCCTAAAAGTGGTCCATATGACAATTAAAACCAGCAGTTTAAAAGATAATGCATGATTAATTGATCATTTTTTTTAAATCTCACAAAATGGCTTGTGTTCATAGGAAAAGGCCTTTGCCCAGAGAATAATATCACGCCCCCTGGAGATGGCTTTGTGCACTGCACATCTCCAATGTCTTACAATGGTATCTGCAAGAACCAGGGACCTGTAAATGTCACATGGTACGATATGCTACTGATTATAGACTTGCCACATTTTGGATGTTTTCATTATATACATTAAGATTGCAATATTAATTTCCTAAAGTTTCCTCTTTCTTGCATCAGCTCTTATTCGGAAAATGGCTTTGTTCCTAAAGACTTGGTTGCTAATCAATCCTGCAGTGGTGAGTGTTATAACTCTTTGGACTATTTGTCATAATTTTCTGACTAATACCAGTATGATGTTCAAAATTGAAATTTTGTTCTTTTTTAGTTAAGAACCAACAACAGTGTGAGTGTCACGTTTCTAACGACAACGGTGAGTGAAACAACAATTAATCTATATACAAGTATGATCAAGTACGTCTTGTTGACCAATCAGATTCCAAGCTCTCTTCCCTACCTCACTTTTAGAGACATATTATGCTGTTCGTCTAAATATTACAAGCCCAGACGTTAATTTCACCTACGTCCAGAACATGGTGAGTGTCTCAGAGAAAAGGTTTTAGTTAACCGGTAAAATGGCTATAGAAAGTTTAAAAAACATTGCTATCTAGTAAAGATTTTCAAGGTACAGCTGTGGCTTACCTCAGTAAGTAACAATATAGATATTGTCTTATTAGTTCTCTTGTTCCAACTAATAGGTTGAAAAGTTGAGAACTCCCTGCAACAGATCCATAATACAAGGGTATGTCTGCAATTTCCAAATATAACACATACATGTGTGTGTGTGTGTGGGTGGGTGTGTGTGTAAGTGTGTACAGGGATACATTAAATTGGTCAAAAGTGACAGCAAAGATGTTCATATTATTACAAAAGGTTTATATTTCTAAATAATCATGTAATAATAATAATTCTGTCGATCTTCCTATTCATTAAAGTTGAAGTAAGTCAATGAATATTATATGTTGTTGAATATGATTTCTTTTTTGTTGGTGATGATCAATGTTCATAGGTCTCTGTGTAATTCATTTTCTGAAGTATCCGAGTTGTACCAGGTAATTATTCATTTGTTTCCCATCTTTGTTACATCACATTATGTTTTCTGTATCTGCTCTGAAAGGCTATGTTTGATGCTTTACAGGCAATACACTTGGAATGCTATGGAGAAGGAACAAGGTAATTCGTACTATCATGTGTGTGTGTTTGACTCATCATGCATTTATGTCAGATTAACACATCTACTATTCCTTAGGCTCTACACATGTATGTTGACTCTGCAGCTGTCAAAACAGCTGGATGTGTGTACTGTTAGTACTGCTATTGGCGTTCTTATGAAAGACAGTACCAACATTGGATTCGATGGACCTCTAAGTAGAATAGGTGAGTGTTGAACTGTATGTACTTGTATTTCACATTCACAGCTTATCCAAGTGGTGTAAACACTAAAAAAGTACATTTTTGTTTTCTATCTCTCTACTATATAGCCATATGTCATTTGCCCACTGATCCAGAAACCATTCCTTTCAACTCAACATTTACATGGGTCGCTGTAAATCTCAGTGCAAGCCAGAAAGATGATATCAAAGATTATTTGAAATGGTAAATCTTGTATTCATTCAAGATTTTACACTGTGCACATTTGTGTCAAATTTCAATTATTTACTTATATGTCTAATAGGCTATAATCACACTGTAAAACTAAATTTCAGTTTAAACTAAATGTTATGCTTAAACATTCAAAGCACATTCCAAACAGAATTATGCAGATTAATAAAAAAGAAAGAATTGTTGGCAGTGTGAACATAGCTTGATTTCACATAATTTCACTAAGTACTGTAGGTGTGTCTAGATCCATTTCGTTCTTATTTTAGCAGTATTTAATGGTTAGGATGTTTTTATTTGACTAGAATATTGTCCCATTACTAACAAAAGCACTTTCCAAACAAACTTTCTAATCCTGCTCTGTTTTCCAGTGCACAGGATCAGACTTTTGCTGTTCTTTTAAATGAGAGCTGTGGGATCTCACCTCCTAGAACAATCTCTAAGAGCAGTGCTACATTTACAGAGATTTCTTCTCTATCAGTAACTACGGACTGGTCACTGACCAACCAAACCCAGCCTGCAGTCACACCGTTCCAGAAATATCATCAACACTTCTGATACACCTACAGTCCTAATATCTAATACATCCATCAACAGTACAGCCACTCAAACAAACACTATTTCCCATAACATGACAAGCCTGCCACTCATTCCAATACTTGATATAACAACCCAAACAGTCAATACAGCAGCTACACCAAACAATATAAACAACCTCAATCAGTACAACAGATACAACACTTGATATAACAACCTCACCGGTCAGTACAGCAGGTACATCACACAATATAACAACTTCCCTGGTCGGTACAACAGATACAACACACATAATAACAACCTCATCGGTCAGTACAACAGATACAACACAAAATATAACAACCTCACCGGTCAGTAGAACAGATACGACAGAATATATTACAACGTCACAGGTCAGTACAACAGATACAACACACATTATAACAACCTCATCGGTCAGTACAACAGATACAACACAGAAAATAACAACCTCACCGGTCAGTACAAACAGATACAACACAAAACATAACAACCTCACCACTCAATATTGCAGGTACACTGACACAATATTCCAACTTCCCTGGTCAGTACAACAGATACAACGCACAATATAACAACCTCACCGGTCATTACAACAGATACAACGCACAATATAACAACCTCACCGGTCATTACAACAGATACAACACACATAATAACAACCTCACCGGTCAGTACAACAGATACAACACAAAATATAACAACCTCACCGGTCAGTACAAAAGATACAACACAAAATATAACAACCTCACCACTGAATATTGCAGGTACACTACACAATATTCCAACTTTTCTGGTCAGTCCAACAGATACAACTCACAATATAACAACCTCACCAGTCAGTACATCAGACACAACACAATATATAACAACCTCACCTGTCAGTACATCAGATACAACACAATATATAACAACTTCACCAGTCAAAACAACAGAAACCCCAACAGAAACCACAACCCCACCTGTCAATAGAACAGATACAACACACAATATAACAACTCCACCACTCAATATTTCACCAGTCAAAACAACAGAAACCACAACAGAAACCCCAACAGAAACCACAACCCCACCTGTCAGTACAACAGATACAACACAGAAAATAACAACTTCAACTGTCAGTACATCAGATACAACACAATATATAACAACTTCACCAGTCAAAACAACAGAAACCACAACCCCACCTGTCAGTACAACATATACAACACACAATATAACAACTTCACCAGTCAGTACAACAGATACAACACAGAAAATAACAACCTCACCTGTCAGTACATCAGAAACCACAACAGAAACCACAACCCCACCTGTCAGTACAACATAGACAACACACAATATAACAACTTCACCAGTCAGTACAACAGATATAACACATAAAATAACAGCCTCACCAGTCAGTACATCAGATACAACACAATATATATCAACTTCACCAGTCAAAGCAACAGAAAGCACAACCCCACCTGTCAGTACAACAGATACAACACACAATATAACAGCTTCACCAGTTAGTACATCAGATACAACACAGAAATTAACAACCTCACCTGTCAGTACATCAGATACAACACAATATATAACAACTTCACCAATCAGTACAACAATTACAACACAGAAAATAACAACCTCACCTGTAAGTACATCATATACAACACAATATATTACAACTTCACCAGACAAAGCAACAGAAACCACAACAGAAACCACAACAGAAACCACAACCCCACCTGTCAATAGAACAGATACAACACACAATATAACAACTTCACCACTCAATATTGCAGGTACACTACACAATATCCAAACTTCCCTGGTCAGTACAACAGATACAACACAGAAAATAACCTCGCCTGTCAGTACATCAGATACAACACAATATATAACAACTTCACCAGTCAAAACAATTGAAACCACAACAGAAACCACAACCCCACCTGTCAGTACAACATATACAACACACATTATAACAACTTCACCAGTCAGTACAACAGATACAACACAGAAAATAACAATCTCATCTGTAAGTACATCAGATACTACACAATATATAACAACTTCACCAGTCAAAACAACAGATACCACAACAGAAATCACAACAGAAACCCCAACAGAAACCACATCAGAGACCACAACAGAAACCACAACAGAGACCACAACAGAAACCCCAACAGAAATTACAACAGAAACCCCAACAGATACCATGAACAGAAACCCTGAACAGAAATCACAACAGAAATTACAACAGAAACCCCAACAGATACCATAACAGAAACCCCAACAGATACCATAACAGAAACCCCAACAGATACCATAACAGAAACCCCAACAGAAATCACAACAGAGACCATAGAACCATGAAACCCCAACAGAAATCACAACAGAAACCATAACAGAAACCCCAACAGATACCATAACAGAAACCCCAACAGATACCATAACAGAAACCCCAACAGAAATCACAACAGATACCATAACAGAAACCCCAACAGAAATCACAACAGATACCATAACAGAAACCCCAACAGATACCATAACAGAAACCCCAACAGAAATCACAACAGAGACCATAACAGAAACCCCAACAGATACCATAACAGAAACCCCAACAGAAATCACAACAGAGACCATAACAGAAACCACAACCCCACCTGTCAATAGAACAGATACAACACACAATATAACAACCCCACCACTCAATGTTGCAGGTACACTACACAATATTCCAACTTCCCTGGTCAGTACAACAAATACAAACACACGATATAACAACTTCACCAGTCAGTACAACTGATACAACACACAATATTACAACTTCACATGTCAGTCCAACAGATACAACACACAATATAACAATTCTCACCGCTCGAATACAGCAGGTACACTACACAATATAACAACAGCACAGATCAGTACAACTGATTCAACACACAATATAGCAAACTCACTGGTCAGTACAACAGATACAACACAAAATATAACAACCTCACCAGTCAGTACATCAGATACAACACAGAAAATAACAACCTCACTGGTCAGCACAACAGATACAACACACAATATTACAACTTCACAGGTCAGTACAAAAGATACAACACACAATATAACAACCCACCGCTCAATACAGCAGGTACAACACCGAATATAGCAACCTCACCGGTCAGTACAACAGATATAATATCGAATATAGCAACCTTATCGGTCAGTACAACAGACACAATATCAAATATAGCAACCTCACCAGTCAGTACAACAGACACAACATCCGAATATAGCAACCTCACCAGTCAGTACAACAGACACAACATCTAAATATAGTAACCTCACCGGTCAGTACAACATAACATATCGAATATAGCAACCTCACCAGTCAGTACAACAGACATAAATATCTAATATAGCAACCTCACCAGTCAGTACAACAGACACAACACCGAATATAGCAACCTTACCAGTCAGTACAACAGACACAACACCGAATATAGCAACCTTACCGGTCAGTACAACAGATACAACACACAATATAACAACCTTACCAGTCAGTACAACAGATACAACACACAATCTAACAACCTCACCAGTCAGTACAACAGACACAATATCGAATATAGCAACCTTACCGGTCAGTACAACAGATACAACACACAATATAACAACCTTACCAGTCAGTACAACAGATACAACACACAATCTAAACAACCTCACCAGTCAGTACAACAGACACAACACCGAATATAGCAACCTTACCGGTCAGTACAACAGATACAACACACAATATAACAACCTCACCAGTCAGTACAACAGACACAACACCGAATATAGCAACCTTACCGGTCAGTACAACAGACACAACATCGAATATAGCAACCTCACCAGTCAGTACAACAGACACAATACCGAATATAGCAACCTTACCGGTCAGTACAACAGATACAACACACAATATAACAACCTTACCAGTCAGTACAACGATACAACACACAATTTAACAACCTCACCAGTCAGTACAAGCATACATAACACTGAATATAGCAGCCTTACCGGTCAGTACAAACAGACACAATATTTAATATAGCAACCTCACCAGTCAGTACAACAGACATAACATCGAATATAGCAACCTTACCGGTCAGTAAACATATACAACACACAATATAACAACCTTACCAGTCAGTACAACAGATACAACACACAATCTGAACAACCTCACCAGTCAGTACATCAGAGACAACACACAATATAACAACCTCACCAGTCAGTACAACAGACACAACACCGAATATAGCAACCTTACCGGTCAGTACAACAGATACAACACACAATAAAACAACCTTACCAGTCAGTACAACAGATACAACACACAATATAACTTCACTGTTACAAACAATAGATACAACACACAATCTAACAACCTCAACAGTCAAAACAAGACTCAATATAACAACCTCACCAGTCTATACAACAGTCACACCACTCAATATAACAACGACACACATTAATACAACAGGTACAACACCTGTCACAAGTCTCAATTCAATCCCTCATGTCAGTACAACAGGCACATCATTTAATAGAACAGCTGTGGCACTTGATAAAACCATAACAACTTTCAATTCATCCATCACTCCAATTAATAGTACAAGAATGACACTTATTACAACTGTCATACCATTCAACTCAACTGCACTAAATTACACAACAGCCACGACAACCGTCACTTCTGAAAATGAGAGACAATCTTACACAAGTAGTTTCTCAATTCTTGGTGCAGAGTTTACCAACACAACCTTTCCGCCAAATCCACCACTGTTTAACTTGACAATACCATCACAAACCACATTACACTTAAATGCAACAACATCCCCAATAAACACAACTCAACACAACGGCACAATTACAGAAATCTCAAATAATACAATCCTAGCAAACACAACAGAATCACCAATTAAGACATATGAATCAAACACAACTCAACCACTTGACAACACAACTGAATTCAATACAACCGCCAATCCGTATGACAGAACACAACTTCTAAATAACTCACGACACATGGAGACGACAGATGCTGGAACTGATACCACACCATATACACCACATGTCAGTTCTACAATAAATACACTTAATTTCACTACTTTTAATTCAACTTTTTTTCCTGATGTAACTTATCCCAACATAACAGATCCCCTGTTCAATACAACACAATCAAATACAACAGCCTTTACAATGAACACAACCTTGTTTAACACAACAGATATTCCACTGAATGTAACCATCTTCAATGGGACGGATGTGAATCGTAGCATCAACACAACAGATACCTCCAATAACACATCAGAATTTAACACAACACTAAGCCCTGCAGTTAATACAACACAATCAAATACAACAGCCTTTACAATGAACACAACCTTGTTTAACACAACAGCAAGCCCTGCAGTTAATATAACACAATCAAATACAACAGCCTTTACAATGAACACAACCTTGTTTAACACAACAGATATTCCAGTGAATGTAACCATCTTCAATGGGACTGATATCAACCATAGCATCAACACAACCGAAACCACCAATAACACATCAGAATTTAACACAACAGCAAGCCCTGCAGTTAATATAACACAATCAAATACAACAGTATTTACAATGAACACAACCTTGTTTAACACAACAGATATTTCACTGAATGTAACCATCTTCAATGGGACGGATGTCAATCGTAGCAACAACACAACAGATACCTCCAATAACACATTAGAATTTAACACAACAGCAAGCCCTGCAGTTAATACAACACAATCAAATACAACAGTCTTAACAATGAACACAACCTTGTTTAACACAACAGATATTCCACTGAATGTAACCATCTTCAATGGGACTGATATCAACCATAGCATCAACACAACCAGATACCTCCAATAACACATCAGAATTTAACACAACAGTAAGCCCTGCAGTTAATACAACACAATCAAATACAACAGCCTTTACAATGAACACAACCTTGTTTAACACAACAGATATTCCACTGAATGTTACCATCTTCAATGGGACTGATATCAACCTTAGCATCAACACAACCAGATACCACCAATAACACATCAGAATTTAACACAACAGCAAGCCCTGCAGTTAATACAACACAATCAAATACAACAGCCTTTACAATGAACACAACCTTGTTTAACACAACAGATATTCCACTGAATGTAACCATCTTCAATGGGACTGATATCAACCATAGCATCAACACAACCGAGACCACCAATAACACATCAGAATTTAACACAACAGCAAGCCCTGCAGTTAATACAAGATAATTTGACATCATAAACACAACACAGATAGATACAACAACCTTTCCAACAACAGAAAATATTACCAGTGGGCCAACTAACTCCACTTCAGGGTCTGTCACAACAGTTATTCTCCTTAACACAACACAGTCAAATGGCACAACAAATACAACATTTATTACTACAAATAACAGTACAGTTCCCACAACTGCTCCGTTAGCCATACTTCCAAGCTCTTCTCAGAACAGCTCCACTTCCACAACAACAGCTCTAATTATTGCTCCAACTAATACAACTGAACTCACCACAAGACCAGTTCCAGCTGTAGCCACAACATCATCCATTACCATGGCAGCCACTACAGGTTTGACTCAACATTCCAAAACTGAATATAGCTTCTTGATATTCCTGAATATAAGTGTTTTTTCTAGGTTCATGCATACATAACAGTAGCATCAAAAGTACTGAGGGCCACAGTATGTGTTTTTCATATACTCATTTGATTTGTTCATTTTTCAGAAGCAACAACTAGAAGTCCAGACTCAGTGGCTAGCGATCTTCTGAATAAAACACAGAATGTGGCATCTCTAAATTCAACTGAGGTGAATCAGGTGGTAAACCAGCTAGAGAATCTTCTTTCTGCACCGAATATTAGTCTGGATCTGGGCCAAACAGTGCTGTCCATCATCAACAACTTTCTAAACAGCTCTGCAGATACTCTTGGTGCCTCTTCTAATCGGTGAGATACATGCGTAACACAAGCATTCAAAACAGTCTAAAGCTGTCAAACTTGAAATATCGGATGTAAATATGATATTGTGTTTTGTAGATTAATCAAAGCTGTGGATAATTTGGCTCTAAAACTTGTGATTCGGGAGCAGACTGAGAACATTGTATTTGATTCACTCGCTTTCACTGTGACCAAAGCTGATGGCACCAACTTTGGGGCAACGTCATTCTCAATCGTAGATCCCTTGAACCCACAGGTAATGGCAACTTAGTCTAAAGAAATTCATTAACAGTTTGGATGTTTTTGGAAGTGCAATGACTCAAAATGTCTGGTTATACAGGTCACAAAAGGATTTCAAAGACAAGTCAGGGCAGTAGAAAGTTCCTCCTCACTGGGCAAAATAACACTACCTGCATCCCTGACAGAGAACCTCTCTCCAGAACAAAAGAAGATAGCCTCCAGAGTCCAGTTCACCTTCTTTCAGAAAAGCACTTTTTTTCAGGTAAAACTGGGTTGATATAAACGTCTTTTCTATTCAATTAACATGCATTTAAGCTTCATAAAGGATACAAAATCACCAAAAAAGACACCCAACCCTGACCAGATCATATTTTCAGAAATAAAACTGATGTCAGATTTGATTCTGCCACTTTTCTTCAATTAATTCTTTGGATTTTCATGTATCGACAGGATAAAATCATGACACAACAGATTCTCAACAGCCACATTCTGGGCTCTAGTCTGGCTAACCTGTCAATCAAAAACCTGAGGGAGGGTGTCGAGTTTACTCTGAGGAATAAGCAACCTGTTTCGGTGTGTATGTGTGTGTGCTCACAAATAAACTGTACACCATATGTCACTGCCAGCTGAAAACTGAATGATCTATCTCTTAACTTCTCTCCCACAGGGGAATTATACAGCTTCCTGTGTTTTCTGGGACTTTGACAAAAACGGTGAGATTGCACACCTTGCAGAATTCCAGAGAAATTGTTATTAGGTAAGAGCCTGACCGATTAAGGATTTTGAAGGCTGATACTGATACAAATATTTTTTGGTTTTAAAATTCGATATGCCGATATATCGGCCGATATTTTTTTAACTTTTTTATTTTATTGTCACAACAGAACAGACTGATGATAGTGGCATTAGCTAGCTTTGTGGTTAGCTAGTCTATGATGAGCCATAATTTAGCCAACTACACCGTAATAACGTCAACAATTATTTCTTAATAATTGTTATTCAAGCAATGTATGTCTCGTGACCAACTTAACTAGTGTTGCCAACAGGGATGGTGTAGAGTGCCCTCTGGTGGACAAGCTATACAACTCCAACACTCATGACATGGTTCAAGCGTGTGTCGTCCGTTTTTACGTTTTTAATTTTGAAATATTCATTTATCGGCCATTATAACTGCCGATACCGATAATTTGGAAAATGCCTAATATCGGCCGATAATATCGGTCTGCCGATATATCGGTTCTGGCTCTATTATTAGGCCTAATGAAATTTGATCCGTCTAATTTTTTAATTAATGTCTTGTAATTCCTTTGTGTTTTGGATGTTCTAGGAGGTTCAGGAGGCTGGAATCCCAACGGCTGCTATGTCAAGAACAGCAGTACCGAGAACGAAACCGTCTGCAGCTGCGATCACCTGACCAGCTTTGCTGTGCTGCTGGTAAGTATGTCAGTGTGTGGGATTGTTCCCAGAAATGTCCGCATTTATCCTCTTCAGAAGTTTATAATGGCTCAAATGAATATGATTATAATAAAATCGAGAGTTCTACGTTATATTTTGAGCCTTGAATTAGGTATGCATTACATATCTCTGGGATTGTCATATAATGCTTTCATTAATCTTGTTTTCAAAGGACATTAGCCGTCAAGACCAACCTGACCGTCTACAGGCCCTCATCCTTACCTATATCAGTTACATCGGATGTGGGGTGTCCGCCATTTTTATCTCAGTTACTCTGCTCACTTACCTCGCGTTTGAGTGAGTAATATCCTCCTTCTCAGTGAACGTACTGTAAGCCCTAAAATGAGATCACAATTGGTCATTTAAAAACCATTATGATGCATCTTATAAAGTGTGACAAAAATGTACTTCCATCACTCATTTCCAAAAGAAGCATTTATTTACCAAATTCTTCCTTTTAATTCCAGCAAAATCCGCCGGGACATTCCTTCGAAGATCTTGATTCATTTGTGTTTCGCCCTGCTGTTCCTGAACCTGGTATTCTTGTTGGACCCATGGTTAGCTTTGTATAGAAATGCAGTAGGCCTGTGCGTTTCTACAGCATTCTTTCTACACTACTTCCTGTTGGTCTCCTTCACCTGGATGGGACTGGAGGCTCTGCATATGTACCTGGCCATCGTCAAAGTCTTCAACAATTACATGACCAGATACATGCTGAAGTTTTCTCTGGCGGGCTGGGGTGAGTTCAGCTGCTACATTGGCCTTGTGGTTTGTGGCTGAGATGACTGCTGATTTAATTCTGTGATGTGTTTTTGCAGGACTCCCTTTGGTTGTTGTCATCATTGTGATTGCGATACCCAAAGGTTTATATGGCCTCATTAGCGATGGGAACATTTCTGACGGAAATACGGAGGATTTGTAAGTATTCAGCTTATAATTTAAAGGCACCAGTCTTCATTATGTCTTTGCTATTGATGTTTCTATATTTCTCTTCCAGTTGTTGGCTGAAGGATGACATAGCATTCTACGTAGCCGTTGTGGCTTACTTCTGCATCATATTTGTGTTGAACCTGGCCATGTTTGTGGTGGTGATGGTCCATCTGAGACGAATTAAGCGGCAAAACCCCCACAATAATCAGTACCGCAGCGGCCTGCAGGACCTCCGTAGCATCGCGGACTCACTTTCCTGCTGGGGCTCACATGGGGCTTCGCCTTCTTCGCCTGGGGACCAGTCAAATTGGCCTTCCAGTACCTGTTTTGCATCTTTAATTCCCTACAGGGTGTGAAACAATATTAAATAATCATTTAAAGTCAGCATAATACAGTTAGAAGTATATTTTTTCAATGCAATAATGCAACTACCTTGAGCGCTTGACGAAAAGGGGTCTTGTTTTTTCTTGTTCACTTTCTCTCTCAGGATTTTTTATTTTTGTTTTCCACTGCGCTCTGAAGGAAAATGTCCGTAAACAGTGGAGAATGTACCTCTGCTGTGGCAGGTTACGACTGGCTGAAAATTCAGGTATGTCTTTAACCAAACCTAGCTGCATGTTACACTAACTAGTTATTTTATGGGCATCTTCGTTTTACCTCTCAAATGTGTTTTTTTTCCAGAGTGGAGTCGGACAGCAACACAGAGCAAAAACAACAAGAAAAGTTCAATTCTGACGGCACTTTCATCTAATTCTGGGACCAACAGTGCACCGCGAAGCTCAGTGAGCAGCAATGAATCTGTGCCATCCCTTGGGATCGGTCAGTTCTCCTCACTACTGCAAAAACTGGCAAGAAATGTACAAATCTGTTTTATAAGTCAAGAATATTTTTAACTCTTTAACTTTATGTTACAGGCTCACCAGTAGACGACAGTCAGATCATGTCAGGGGAAGAGAATGATGATGTGGTCCTCAATGAGATCAACAGTCAACTCAGTCCACGACTCAGATCTGTGTAGTTTTTGGAAGAGGATTGTAAACCCAAACTGGAAAATAGGTTCCATGTCTGACAGCTGTTTCTAGCAGGCCTGAAAAATGTAATAACAAGATGAGAATCTAGTGACTCTGATAAAAAAAAGAAGAAAAACGTCTTCTTTCATCAGTGTTACATGCAGTAAAGATAAAAATATCTCCAAGTGTGGAAACGTTATATTACGCCCCACTTTTACAGCGCCAAGGGTTTTAAAGTCCTATATATTTTCAGTGACCAGTATTAAACAACTCTTCTGCAAAATAATAATCATCATTTGAGCTCAGATTATGCCGGTGCATTAAATGGTACTTAAAAAAGGCTAATTTTTTCCTGAAATTCAGTCTTAAAATCCATATCAATCTGTTACATGTGTTGAAGAAAGACTGAAAATTTCACTGTGGGTCCAGTTGTCCATATAGTTGTTTATTTTTTTCTCTTCACATTTTATAGTCATTCTCAGTGTTGTAATCCTCACACATAAGAAGGAATTATAAAAATGGATGCATCTGAAAATGTTAGATGTAATCAAATTTTCTGTTGTCTGAAATTGTCTTTGAGTAGCAGAATGGGGTTCTGTTAAGCCAAAGTATAGTAATGTGATTTACATGTATTATGTTTTGATAATTGTTTTGTAGCTATTACTGTATGTAGTGTTATGAATATGTTAATTTCGCTTTTGCGAAATATATGTTTTATATTCATATATTTTAGAAAGAGTTAGGAATCTGACATTCTAACATAATAAATAATTTATTATACTTTTTTCGCCCTATGATACAGTTTTTGAGTGTGTGCGAGTGTGAATTTTACCACTGTGGCATGTGATCACACATCAAGCATATGACAGTCTTGTAAACTCTGAGCAGGCCAGTTTTCTCTCGCTGAGGAGTATATGCTCCAGTAGATGATATTGAAGAGAAAGTATGCTAAAGGAAATAATATTCTTGAATAGGAGTCTATCTTGTAACTGTTGTTCATGATGTGGTTGACACTTTGGCGGATGGAGCGCCGTCGACGGAGGCGCGTGCCCAGGATTGGAGGGAGGTCAGGTGTTGTGGAGTTGCGTGAGGAGCACGCACGTGTCCATGTTTAGGTCAGACAGCCGAGGAAATGTGCTGAGCTCTATGTCCTGGTCATGGAAACATCCGTCGAATGCCATCGCTTGAGATGCATCGTAGTCTGTGAGCTGTAGGAGACAAAACCTGTTCACTTTTTCTGGTATTTACGTGGTAAGATCTTTTAAAGTACAATATATTTCACATATTATGGAAGTTCAAGAGATTAAAAAATGGCAGGTTTGACAATGTTTGATTATCAAATACCAATGATGTTTGATGTTATTGTGATCCACAAGCGCCATGATTTAAGTGCAGCAAATGTGTTGTATGACTTGAGTTTTAAAATATAACACATGCATTATATGGACTTTCTTCTTTTTTTCCATTCGGGACATGACAATGTAGATAAAAACCATAAGATTTATTTAATCATTTTTTATGCTGTCATATGTCCATTTATAGCTGAATTATGCCTTTGAGGAAGGGGTTCAAAACCTCCTAGAGGGTCATAGCCATGCAGACTTTAGCTATCACCTAATTAAACCCACCAGATCCAAGTATTTCAAGGCTTATTTAAAAATGAAGTTTATGAACTGCATCATAAAATTTAAAATATCTATTTTTATCAAGCTCAAAGTCAATGAACTGAGAATGTCAGTATCTTTAAGGAAACTTAGACCTTTAATTGTTTGAGTTTCTTCATTTCCTCCTTGGTGGTGAAGTAGTTGACAGCTGCGTACTCGATGACGGACAGAAACACAAACAGGAAGCTGGTCCACAAATAGATGTCCACCGCTTTCACATATGATACCTGAGGCATGGACGCTGACACTCCGTAATTATGGTGGACATAGTCAACACTGTAGTGATTCCTGGATTGAACACACATGCAGAGATACACATATTGCTAAAAAAAAGTACTGTACTCTGATGCAGTGTTAAAGGAGTAGTTCACTTTTTAAAAAACTTTTGCTGATAATTTAGTCACCCCCATGTCATCCTAGATGTCCATCTCATTCTCTCTTCAGATTAAGGTTTTTGATAAAAACATTCCAGGATTTTTCTCCATATAATGCACTTCAATGGAAACCAAACGGTTCAAGGTCCAAAAGACAGTGCAAACTGTTCAAAGGGCTTTAAACGATTCCAGACGATGAATAAGGGTCTTATTGGGGCGGCAGTGGCTCAGTGGTTCATGTAGGTTGTCTACAAACCGAAAGGTTGGTGGTTCAATCCCCGGTTCCACCTGACCAACTGTCGAGGTGTCCATGAGCAAGACACCTAACCCCAGCTGCTCCCGACGAGCTGGCATGGCGCCTTGCATGGCTGCTGTCGCCGTCGGTGTATGAATGTGTGCGTGAATGGGTGAATGTGAGGCAAATTGTAAAGCGCTTTGGTGGCCATTGGGTCTATGAAAGCGCTATATAAATGCAGTCCATTTACCATTTATGAAGAGAAACGATCGCTCATTAAAAACAAAAAGCAAAAGCAAAAAAAGTTTACGTTTTATAAGCTCAAATGGTCGCCTTGCTCTGTTCTGTGATGCACGTTCATGACTCAAACTCGTTTATCAAAATGAACAAATCTTTTTTCATGTCATTTGGTTAATTCAACGAACGAAATGAACGAGTTGATTTGGGAAAATATTTGTTCATTTTGATGAACAAGTTTGAATAGGAGAGTTACGAACGTGCATCACAGAACAGAGCAAGGCGAGCATTTGTGCTTATAAAACTTAAACTTTGTTGTTGTTTTTTTAAATTGAGCGATCGTTCAGCTTGATAAGACCCTTAATCATCATCTGGAATCGTTTAAAGCCCTTTGAACAGTTTGCAGTTTGCACTTGAAAGTGTCTTTTGGACCTTGAACCGTTTTGTTACCAAGTCCATTGTATGGAGAAAAATCCTGGAATTTTTTCATTAAAAACCTTAATTTCTTTTCGACTAAAGATAGAATTACATGGATATTTTGGATGACATGGGGTGAGTAAATTATCAGCAAAAGTTTTTTAAAAAGTCAACTACTTAGGCTACAGTTCGTTGTTCAGCTGAATTTTCAAATTTTGCGTGACGGTGAAAGATTTCCCCAGGCATATTTTGTAACGGGGTTAAAGGCTACACTATTGACAATAGACAATGGACCTTTTTTGCCCACCTAATTTTGCTAATGTGGCAGCGCTTTTACTGTTACAAAATGCAGTGCTTTCTTGATCAACATCTTTGTTGATTCCTCCTATACAATAATATTTTAGGACTAGTCTAGAGTTACATTAAATTACATAAAATGTTGATTACTGCCAAACAACCACACCTAATCAGAACAAGTTTAGCAGGATTTTGGACCAATGAGATTTGGTTGGTGGAACTACCCACTCTGACACGACAAAAACAGGATATAGGCTGTTTTCAAATGATAACCAGTTGCATTCACACATAGTAGGTTATAAATAAGACAGGAAACTGCATTTTGTAATCAAACCAAGCCCCTTCGAATTTTTAGAAGCCACAAATGTATTATCATTAAACCTATGCTATAACTATAAGAAACCAAGAAATGAACAAAATGTCTGACAAATTGGCATATGATCGTTTGAGGTGATTTTGATCAAGGACCAAGTCCTGCTTGGCTAAATCACACGGTGCGGCCTTTTCATCTTCAGGAAAACGTTGCGACTTAGTTAAGCAACTGGACCCCAGTCTAAGACTCAATGTCATGCAGACACTACAAGAGTGAATTAACTACAAGACGAGAGATCATTTATGAGATAAACATTTAGCCGAGTGCAAGTGTGTTGACAGGTGTTACGAACCAAGTGAAACACGGGCCGGTACCGCCCGCTGTCGATCCAAAAAGACACCCAGGACAGCACCACCATCAGCATTGTGGGAAAATACGTTTGCAGCATGAAGAAGAATATGTGTCTTCTGAGGATGAAGTTGATGTAGAGCCTGTTGTACCAGCCTGACAGAAACACGTGTAAAGCCTGTAATTAATGGCCTACTGATATTACTAGCAAGAACAAAGACACAAGATTTGTCGTAGCATGAATACATAGAAGCAGAGAGAGAAAGAAAAGAGCCTCTTACCTGTGCTGCTGTACAAGGCCAGCCCGTGTGAAGGGTGGAACTCTTCAATGAAGAACTGAGAGAGGGCAATTTCATCTGTCCTTAGAGAGTCATTGCCATTTTTCCAGTACAACATGAGGTCGTTCTCATTATATGCATCTGAACGGGACAGAAGAGCGGAAGGCGTAAGATAAAGAAAAGAGGTAAAAGAGAGTGTGAGCCTGATTAATTCATGGTTAAATGGATAATATGAAGAGAAATCTAGATTCAATATTAACATCTATAGCAACGGCATTTGTGGAGTAAAGCAGGTTTCTACAGACAAAAGTTGTAGCAATGCACTTAAAATGAAATTAAATGACTCCACAGGTTTAAAGCAGACTGGATAAAGTTAACCATTAGCCAAACAGCTATTTAGATGTATCACTAGCTGTAATGTGTTCTGTGCAGTGTTGGGGAGTAGTTAACTACAAGTAGTGTAGCTACTAACTTAACTAAATTTTTCAGTAGCTTGGCAGTAGCTCAGTTGCTTTTTAAACAGTGTAGCTTTTCCAGTAGCTAACTACTTTTTGCAGCAAGTAGCGGTGTAGCGCGAGCAAAAGCTACATTGCTACATTGTCGAGCCTGCGCGAATCAGCGCGATGCAAGGATATTCTTGTTAGATTACAAACAATTTTTTTGCCATTACCGCCACCTGTTGTTTAATCACACATCTTGCGGCTAACGGTTCACTGACGTACAGAAGTGGGGACACACCCATATTATGATTATATAGCAAGATGTGACAGCAGATTTGGAGGATGAACAACTAACGTTAATTACCCATGGCCTTATTTGTCCAAGTTCAATCAGTATTTTTGAGAAAATGTTCTACATGCAATTTACGTTGATGTATATTTCGTTCTTGCAATGTTGTAGACTATTTGTTGCACTTTTGACAAACAGTCAGAGATATTTTAGTGTTGTGTGTAATAAAACAATACTCTTTGAAATCGTAATTGCATTGCCTTGTTATAAACACTACATATTTTACTTAAAACATTCCTCAGACACTTATTCAGTTATTTATAATATATGTTGTTCAAAAAGCAAAAGTAGTTTCAATGTAGCTAGCTACTTTTTAATTGTAACTTGTAGTGTAGCTAACTACTTTTCTAAACGATAGCTTGACTGTAGTTAAACTACTTTAACTTACGAGTAGCTTGTAACTTGTCAAACTAGAGTTTCAGAGTAGCTTCCCCAACACTGGTTCTGTGTCTGTGCTTTTGTTTTCAAGACTTTTAGTTTGTATTTGGTTCAGTTCCTGTTTCCTGTGTTTCTCTCATTCCCTGATTGTGTTGTTAGTCAGTTACCCTGTGTGTATTTAAGTCCTTGTGTTTTCATTTTTACTTGGTCAGGTCTTATCCTTTGTACTCGCCACACTAGTCTCATGCCAAAATTTAATGTTTAGACCTCTAGCTATACGTTCGCATATTTTAACATTCATTGCATTACTCCACGTACTTTAAATGCAAGCACTTTTTCTGTAACTACAATAAAAATGGTGTATAAATTGTGGAAGAAATTCTTCAAATTCCACGATTTATCCACGACTGTCACATTTTCCCAACCGGTAAACTATCAACTCAAAACAATGAAGTTGGGACTTAATAAAAATGACACAAGAACTGATGATGTTTCTAGGTGGACACGCACAGCTCTCCAGTTCCAGGGAACAATTCTGAGTGTCCAACGGGAATCTACTGAAGTCCATTGAGCATAGCGAAGTAACTGTGATCCTACAACAAATAGAATTTTCCATTAATACAACATTTACATGAAGGAAATGAATCAGCAGAGGATTTGGCTTCTACCTGACGCTGTAAAGGATGTTGCCGTCTGGGTAAACCCTCAGCATTATGTTCTCCATGGTGGTATCATGAATGAAGGAGCGCTTGGAATGGACGAAAAAGACATCAGGCTTCCAGATCTTATTCACCAGCCGGCCATCGAATGTGCGGCTCAGATTGTTACTGGAGGGAAACGCCAAGCGTTCATCCTTCCAATAATGCCTCAGGAACAGGGTCATCGTGAAGTCCTGAGAGAGACCTTTACATTTTACTGACCTTATAGACAAACATGACAACTTATTACGAGCAACAGTGCAGGGTAGTGACTGGCATTTTGGTGCAAATAAAAGTTTTTGACATTTACCAAGACCCATATTGCTGAGATTTACTTTATGAGAAGCTGAAGGCCTGCTTTCTACAGGGCCAAATTGTATATATTTTTAAATATGGAACAAGTTTGCAAAGAATAAATTTTATTAGAAACTGAGAATTAGTATTCAGATCCATTTGTAAAAGCAATAGCAGAAACAAATGATGTTCAGCTCGATTAATGGATTGGGAGTTTTCTTTTTAGTGAATCAAAAGCATGCAGCCCAACTTGTAAGTTCGATTCCCGAACTGAATTAGTCTTATAAGTGGGTCCATTTTAGTGAATCAAACTCATGCAGCTTAAACTGACTTTTAATCACATTTGGATGTTCATATGACAGTGCAGTTAAAGATGCATTGTTTTGTTTTGTGTAGTCATGCAGCTTTTATGCTGCCTCTATGTTTAAAGTCTATGCAATCACTTTCAAGAACTGTTTTATATGCATTTATTATTTAAATCATGCCATAATGTCATAGTTCCAAATATTTATTCAATATATCTACTAAAATATTAAGATTAATTAAAGGAACCATTACGGAACCAATGCTCTATTAAATACAAAGAGAATATGCACTTTTACCATGTTTACTTCAGAGATGCTGTCTATACTCTCCACCTGCACATCAATGCCCACAGGGATGGCAGATCCTGCAGAGCAGAAGACAAAATATATTTGCATATTGGTTCAGGACAAAAGCAATGCCTTTGATATCAATTTACGGAGAATCTGCCTCCTTTGCTCCTACAGAGAAAGCATATGGAGCTCAAAATGTTACTAATCCTATTTATCCCATCATTAATTAGCAGTGGTTACTGACTGAAGGCCGCCATTCAAAGCCTGGTTCCACCTCTTGATCTTCTTTAATCATGTAAAAGAAAGCCTACACACCAATAAACTACTCTTTTATCTAAACATCTCTTCCTCTTTTAAAGTACTGGATTAGAGCGCCACCCTGCTGGTTAAAAGGAAGCAATACAATTATTTATGCTTACATGTACATTGCCACCACACAGTGAGCTGCGTCTGATTTCATTTCTATTAGTCACGTGTATTAGTTGATATGTTAACATGTATGCATTTATAAGAATATTTAAATAGGTTTTAATACTATTTAAAGGTGTGGATGAGACCTGACTGGCCCTTGTTAAAAAAGTAGTGTGCTTGTACTGAATTGTACATAAAGAAAACACTTTCATGGCTGTTTTTTAACACACTTGACTTGTTAATTATTTGAATTGTGAATTAATTCACTTGTCATTATTAAAAAGTGCTCTTTGTAATAATGTCAGATTTAAAAGTGTTACTTTAAGGTACATTTTAAATCACTGTGTTTAATAATCTATTGTCATGCTTTAAAGAAGTACACTTATTTAGGTCTGTTGACTAACCTATTTAAACACATGTAAAATTTTTGATTGTAATTTCAAATATTAAATTTTTTTTTAAAAATCCATAAAATGTAACAAATGTAAAAAAGTTTAACAAAAGTCTGTTTGTTCCATCGCGTGCACTATAATATTTTATAAATTGCATTGTATTTAAATATGTGTAAAAATGATAACATTAGCACTTTTCCATCTGTTTTAACAGGCCTGGGATGTAATCCAGATTACTGTCATCCAAAGCACATCTGTGTCCTCAACACCCATTGTCTAACTTTGTGTTTTGCACAATCTGGGTCATGTTTGAATTTAGGACCACAGTCGCCTGTCAACGTCACCTCTGGCCGCTTTCCCCCGAATAGAGAGATGGTAACACCGCCTCGTTCTGCCCTCTGACACGACACAATGGGACAGCCCATTTTAATCAGATTTAACAAAAAGAACACTCTAATTGTGATTTTCAGGATTGTGATGGTGTGGTGATTAACAATTGGAGCAAATAAACAGTTCATCCTGACCTCCAAATCCAGGTCTCATGGCAAAGTCTTGGTCTTCGATCCTTAGCAGCTGTTCAGTTTTGATGAGGAGGGACTTGGTGCTGTCCTTTCGCTTTAATTTGTAGTCAATCCGTCTGAAAGAATGAGAAAAAGGATCAGAAGAAAAACAGGTTATTATTGCACTTCTGTAGTTATTTCAAAATAACAGGAACATTATCCTGGGCCCTGTGAGCAGGTGGACCTTTGCATTACAGAGAAATAAAACAGTTGGATGTTTTATTTCCACCAAGAACGTGACCATCAAACATCTGCCTTAGTGCTCCAGCTTCTGTAATTTGAAGAGAATTACTCGGCCATTAAAGGGATGATTTATAAAAAGCAGCTTGTTTTACAATAGCGGTTGTGTGTGCCAGGTAAAAATGAACTATTTTCTAAGCCTTAAAGGGATAGTTCACTTTGAAATGAATTTTTGGTATGTTTTAGCTTACCTCAAAGGCATCCAAGATGTAGATGTCTTTGTTTCCACAGTAGTTTCAAATTTGATAGTTTCAGGTCAAACCGTTCTTGTCTGTCAGTCATAATGCAGGTCTATGGTCCCCACCTCAAAGAGCATGCACAGAAAAGTCCAAATTAAACATGATTTAATGACTCGTAAATGTAAGTACACATTGATGGCCTAAGACACAAAACGTTTGTGTGAGAAAACGAACATTATTTATATCGTTTTTACCTCATGTAACCACAGGTAAAAGTGATTTGAAGGGGCGGCACTTTAGTCACTCATTGTTTACACACAAGTAACACGGAAGTTAGGGCTGGGCGATATGGCCAAAAAAAATTATCACGATAATTTTTCTTATATCAGTCGTATATCGATAATTATCATCACAATATATGTTGAATCTTTATTTCTTTCAAGTTTAAAGGCAGATTTTTGCTCCTAAGTGAAAGTTGTATAAAACAGAGTGTTAATTGTGTTTTAAACGACTATTTAAATGTATGTTCATTAACAAAAACAGTAACATCTGTGTTTTTTTAATGTAACAACCACATTTTTATTTGGTAAAAAGTAATATTCTGACTGTTTGAGTTGTATTAAAATTAACCATTGTTCATCCAGTATCATGCATTTAGATCATGATAACCACAGATAAAACCAGGTATAGCCTATAACTTAGCACCTCACTATTATGGCATAACTTTATGGTTTCTGTGGTATTTGAATGAAAAACAGTAGCCTAACAGTTAAATACATTATTAAATACTGTACTTATATTCCATTAGTCATTTAATACATTGTCTACATTAATAATATTATACAATTCAATATGTATATCCCACATTTCATGGTGCAGTTAATATTACTAGGCTAACCTTACAGTAAATCCATGGTAGGCTAAATTGATTCAGTATCAATTCAGATTCTGACTGCATCGTTGCACGCAGTGTTTCTCCTTTTTGTCAGCGGTGTTTCATCTGCCTTTAAACTGGTTTAAACTTGACATTTGTGTTCTTCACTGAACTCAAGCGCTTCTCACTGGATCTTGTGAGGGAGACGATCAGAGTGCGAGTGTGCGTGAGCTCGCGCTGCGCTCAGTGCGCTGCCGTTTGGACTTTGAGCCGATTCGAACGGATAAATGCTCCGTGTGGCGCGCGCTGTTCATATGAGTTTCGTTCCGCTTTTGGCGTATAAACATTATCGAACATTTATCGACCTCTTGATATCGTTTTATCGAGAAAAATCTAGCAAAAGTTATCGTTTTATCGCCCAGCCCTAACGGAAGTGTTACCTTTCACTGTGAAGATCTAATCCTATTTAGATATACAGGAAATCTCAATGGAAGATGATTTTGATATATCAGACAGACAATATTGTCTCACCCGGGTCGAGATCACTTTCCGGCACTTGCGCAGACCGAAGCACCCGTGCCTTCAGACCTCTTGGACGTGGCTGTTGTTACAAGAGGTAAAATGAAATAAATACTGTTCGTTTTCTCACACAGACAGCTCGTTTTGTGTCTTAGGCCATCAATGTGTACTTACATTCACGAGTCATTAAATCATGTTTAGTTTGGACTTCTCTGTGCATGCTCTTTAAGGTGGACCCCATATACCTCCATTATATGACTGACAGACAAGAACGGTTTGACCTAAAATGATCAAAATTGAAAATACTGTGGAAACAATAGACACATACATCTTGGATGCCCTTGAGATAAACTAAAACATACCAAAAATTTATTTCAAAGTGAACTATCCCTTTAAGAGACATGAACAAAAACACGCCAAAAACTAGTGAAGGTCAGTCATACACGTACAATGTTTCCCCTAACATAGACTTCATCTTCATCTTAGTGCTGTAATTGAAACCCCAAATACTGTCAATCACTGCTGTGCTCATTCCATGGCAAAGTTAATTGCACACCGTAGAGCAATTACAAAATTAAACCTCAAACTGAATACAGCATACAACCACTAATGACGACGTGATAGACTCATTTCGCAATCATCCTTACAAAAACACAGCAGCACTAATGACACAATGCATGCTGCGAGATTGCTGCACACCGCTGTGATTAAAATTACAATAATATAAAACATAATTATATACTATACATTTTTTTAAATCACCTAGAAATTTTAAAAACTCTCTTGGATGGAGAGGGACTAAGAGGGAAATGCCCTAGAAAATGTATCCTATTAACCTCTTATTCTAATAGCTTTTATAATTATTCAATGCAATGACACATTATGCATTAACAAAAGCTGTACCTAGAAAACCTGGTTGACACTATAAAAACACAGGCTTTTTAGGGATGCCAAACAGAACTTTGGCTGCTCTCCAAAAAAACAGATGATGGCACCAGGATGGTTTTAATTACAGAATGAAAGGATATTGGCACTCTTGAGGTTGTGTGACTCATTACGCTGTGGTAACATAGAAACCACCAACAATAGATTAAAACCTCACTTTATTTCTCATTTAGACACATAGTACAGAGGAAATTCAATGATCCATGGAACTATAAGCATTTGTTCCTTTACAACTCTTTCTACCCTTTTTTTAGCATTCTGCTATTGTCTAAATTCAGTGTTATTATTGTTAACGATTATTGTTGATCGCCAAAATGACATATTTAACCATTTTTCCTGTATAAAATATTTTTATTCATGCCTTCAAATAGCTTGAGTGTAACGCCACAGCTTGGCTTCATTTAATATACGTGAAACCATGAATATGCAAATCATCCCCGCCTCCACTCACTCACACCCCCTCAGAGATCCACTCACTCAACTTTACAGTAAATGCTACAGTGTTGCATAATATTTTTGTGGAAACCATGCTACTATTTTTTAGAAGCCTTTGAGGAACAGAATGTTTGAAAAGAACAGAATTGATTTGAAATAGCATTTTAGTAGTTCTTTACTGTCACTTTTGATCAGTTTAATACATCCTCGCTGAACAAAGTATTCATTTATACTATATATATAAAATAAAACACTTTATTTTAGTGCCCTTGTTCCGCACTGTAAAAATGAATATGCTTTATCTAATCAAAAAAAATTGTGGCAACAGGTTACAAGCAATATTGTTAATTAAATTGAACAAATTAGAATTGAGTAATAATTAATCAAATTAATTCCTTAAAAGTTAACCATTTAAAATGAGTAAAACTTACAACAACAAACAAACAAAAAAACAGTACATTTAAGTCACCACTATGGTGATCGGTGTTTGTTTTACAATTATGGTTTTCTCCTTCAGTAATTCTGCTTGTTGACATCAGGTGTCTTCAATGTTGACAATATAATAGATAAATAGTTCTTAATTAATCTTTGAGGTCTGTCTGTTATTTAGATATTTTTGTTAATTTTTTGGGTGTAAAAATGGTTAACTAACTGGAATTAATTTGATTAATTATTACTCAATTCTTATTTGTTAAATTTAATTAATAATATTGGATCATAATCTGTTGCCACAATTTTATTGATTAGATCCTTAACTGTCACCGTCCCGTATACGGGGACGCCGTAACTTTACTTCGATTTATTACTATTAAATCCTAATCTAATTATGATAAACTATATATCGTTGGAAAGGTCTAAGACTCCTAAATAGATATTTGACTGCTGTTTTTTGCTACAAATTATGTAGGAAGAGTAAATGATGAATTTTTGACAAGAGTGCACCTCTAAAAAATCTGCCTCATAACAGGAGTTCTGACCTTTGTCACAAAAAGCCGATTGATCGACTTTTAATCATTGCAAATTCTGTTTTTATGCTAAAAGTTAATAATAAAACAAATAATCGAATATTTTTCAATAAAAAAAATTATAGTATAATATTATCCTCTAAAAATTATAATATGTATATATTGTCCTCTAAAAATATAATATTATTTTGTATCGCCTTTTTTATTATATCACATATTTTAGTAGTTATCATAAATTAGGTATCATTTGAAAGCTTATAAACTCAGAATTGATCCTGTGAAAACCGTTTTATAATTGAACGTTGGTGTTACCATAGAAACGATACTTATTTTATCAGGCTCCTCCCCTTTGGGCATCATTATATTTCATAATATGATCAAAACCTTTTCTAATCTTGACAAAACACATATTGTCAGAAAGGTCTGAGTCTCAAGGTTCTTAATTTTGTGACAGAACTGATATTTGGACATAAATGTATTAATTTGTTAAGGCAGAATTGTATACAACTAACTTCAATTGAATTCAATGGCACCCGGTGGCTATTTTTGGTACTACGCCTAAACAAAATCTCATGGGAACTTCAATTTTTGTGATATCAACTTCAAATTTGAAACATAACTTGGTTAGATTTATGGCTTTGATTTTATAGTAATTTTAGTGTAAAAATATTTTGTAAAATACATATTTTATATAAAATAAAAAATATATAGTACAATATATTTGATTTACTGTATATTTAAACTTCCATAACTGTTTCATACTTTCATTTTTTGAAGTGTTTTCACTTCAGCAATAATCTGCTGAGTGTTTTCTTTAAAACAAGACCAAACTTCGGTATATATTCCAAAACATTCTTGAATTACAACCATTTAAGTTTGAATAGTGCATTTTAACCCCCATTCTCAAAAGGGGGTGACAGCGAAGGGTTAACACCCTAATCCTAACCCTATATAGTAAATACACAGTTAATAATTTACTTCATACTTAAATGTGTAATTACACTGAACACAGACACCTACAAATTAAGTGTAACACACTGACCCCAAACAAGCTAAAGAGTTTAAATATTCACGACTCACCCTCTGAATCGGTGTTTGGCGTGCTCAACCAAGTAAACATCCTTGTTTTTCTTCCGGTTAGGGTATGGGTTGTTGAGCAGGGTGACGGGCCAGAGACAAGCAAGGCACAACAGCCTGAGGGTCAGCAGGAATAATTTCATGGCCAATTACGATAATGGGAGACCTGTTCTTCTTCTTCTGGGAGTCTCTGTAGCTAGGGTCCAGAAATCTTCCACGGTGATGGAGCCAAGGCAGGACGGTTCCTGAGTCCTGGCCATCCCCAGCAAACCTCAACGGAGAGGGCGCTGGGAAACGGTACAGTAGTCCTGATGACCTCTCAGAGATGTTCACACGTCTCCCAGAATAATTGTAAATGTGAAACTAGTTTGTTGGATCGTCAGCATCTATTCAGCATCCATCACCACATACTTCAGCTGATTGACTCGGTGGTGCTTTTTCACCCAAACATAAATCAATGGGAATGTATTCTTACGGTAATAAAAAGACTGGCATTAATTCCTCTCAAATCCTCTTATCTAGCTGGTGGATCTACCCTTAACCTACACAGGGGGCTGGGACCATCTCTAATCAGGATTTCCTCGTGCCAGACGTTATTGCTTCTGTCTCTGTTGAAGATAAGCATGTCATACCTGTTCACTCATGCACTTCATACTCTGATGCTGAGAGGTGAAAACCAAACAACGAACAAATCAAAGACAATTAGATGAAGAGTGACAATCTGCATTGATGTAATCCTGTCCTCGTCCACTTGTTCACCTTGTAATGTAATCCAGAAAAGATCTTCAAATTGTCAGATTAGACACCTATAAGAATAAATATCACAGCAAATTAACTTTTAAAGGTAGTATTCCTGGTTAAAACATTGCATCTGTGTTGCTCTGTTTTGTAGAACTCCACTCTGGCATCACCTGATGCTCTAGTTTCAAGCACATTCCATCATTAGTTATTATTATAAAAAGCTCAGAGGCTAACCAATCAAATCACATTTACACAATCAGATTACATTACAGACGCATAGAGAGAGGGGGATGGGAGAGAGTGCAAGATCATAGGATGGACAGATACAAAGAAAAAAAATCATAAACCAATTCGCGGGACTCCCTGTGTCCAGTAATCCCAGTGCATTGCCTAATCTGGCGGATTACGGCCTGATCAGCACCAGACACATCATTACAGATACTGTATCTGCATTGACTTTTACTGGTTAGCATTTCACAAGAGGAGCGTGGCAACATATCGAAGAAAAAAACGGAGGAATCACTTCCTGTAATAAAAGAGACGATCGACCCTTACAAATGATCTTTAGTCTCATTGCATCCACACTGTAAAAAAATAACTGTGATTTTAACGGTAAAATACTGTAAAAATGCTACAGTGCAAAACTGTTAATTGGTAAACAGAAAGTTTCCGTACTATACACGGTAAATAACTGTGATATAATTATACAGTATAATACCGTTAAATTTACAGTTTTTGAAAGTGAAAAAGAACAAATCATTGTATAATTTACAGTGAAAAACCGTGAAGACATTCCCACAATTCTCTGTATGAAACTTCACATTTTATGAATTTTTGTTGAAATAACTATGGTTCCTCATAGTTTTATTGTTTGTTTGTTTTTCTAATCAGTTATGTACATTAGGGTTTATGTTACATTTAATGTTGTTAAATTAATGTTTATTGCATTTTTTAATTTAATGTGTGTTACCACGATGGTGCTTAATGTTTGTGTGAATGACATTGTGCAGCTTCTTTAAATAAATATTGAAGTATTCACTTGTGATGAGCTGTGATTGCTCATGTAACTCTCATCACTGCTGTGATGAATGTTGGTTGTCAGTGTATTACAATGGTCTAAAACAGATATCAATACGTCAATAAGTTGATAAATCCACATTTTGTCAGAAAATAAAATATGGTTTATTACTGTAAATTTTAAGTTAAGTCTGTAAAACCATTAATTTTCCTACCTTATTTTTAACGGTAAAGTTCTGGCAACCAGTGCTGCCGTTTTTTACTCGTAAAATTTACGGTTTATTTTGTTACAGTGAATACAATTTAAAAAAAATTAATCTAAAAGTTTTTTTACTGTGCAAATATTGAAAGATTACCAACCCTATGGGTGCAAGTTGTGCAACAAACATTGGCACCCTTGATAAATATGAGCAAACCTGGCGGTGAAACATTTGCTCTTTCTAGTCTTTCATTCAGAATATTCGCACACATCCTTTAAAGTTAATTTACACAAAATATAAATGAAATAAATATGTTTTTCTCCTAAATACGATATGACAAAATTATTGGCACCCATGCAAATTCTAATAAGTAAAAATGTAACTGAAGTATATTCCCCTTCATACAATAAGTTGTGATTAGGAACCCTTAAGTGATAAGTCATGACATCCTGACTCTGAATATGAAGTGAAACACAGGACAAATTCCAATATATAGCCATTTATCACTAGGAAATACAGTGTAGTGATGTGTGACAAAAGGTTGTTGAGCTGCACAAATTATGAAATTGCTAATGGTTTAATTGTTAAATAATAATATCTACTATCTGGGCAATAATTAATCAAAATTTAAATCTTAAATCAAGATGTTGGCCCCACACACACTGAGGAGGATGGATTGAGTTGCCAAAAGAACTGTAAAGTAGGAGAATTGCAGATGCTAGTTGGGTTGCAAAAAGTTTCCAAAACTATGATCAGACCTCCTCACCTATAAAACCACTACTTGTTTGGCAAGGTTAGAATGAAAAAAAGCCTTTGGTGACATCAGACAACAATCTCATGCACTTTCACAGGGGTTTATGGTCAGATGAGACCAAAATAAAGGATAGGCATGGACAGAATGTACTGTAAAAAAGTATCTCACAGTATCTCACATTTCCCTGGACAACTGGACAACTTGTTAGTACACGGTATCATAAACTCCATCAAATACCAGCAGACCAGCAGGATCTTGCAGCATGACATTGATAGAATACTTCACTGACTACAGAATGAAGGTTTTGCTATGAACTGTTGCTGATCTCTAACCCAAACCCCATAAAAATCCTGTGAGATGAGCTGAAGTAAGCAGTCCACAAGCATGGACCTCTGAATCTGAAGGATCTGAAGAGATTCTGTATGGAGGAATGGTCTCAAATCTCTTACCATAATGTTCATCAACCTTATTACGCATGGAGATGGTCCAGAGCTGTTAATTGGCAAAGGGAGGTTGCATAAAGTATTAAATGAAGCTGTGCCAATAATTGTGGAATGCATATTTCAGAAAGTAAATATTTGTTTAATGATACATTTTTGACTATTTTTTTTAGGTTTATTTAAGCTTAATTAAACATTAGGTTGCATTGAGAGGAGAAATAGCAAAAACAAGTCAACTGTCTGTTTTCACAGTCATTTTTACTCATATTTTCCATTGAGCCAATATTTGTGAAGCCCAATGTATAATGTAGGCCTATATGATGCCCATTTTAACATTAGCATGTTTTGGAGGCAAACATCAAATATTGCAATAATGAGTGTTCACATATTTCATAAGAATATTGTTAATTTTACTTAATTTACAGGTAGTTGACTCCAAACAGGTGAAATCACGTTATAATCATTAAATATTGTGAAAGTTTCATAAGATGTACACTACCGTTTGAAAGTTTGGGTTCAGGTTTTTACTACTTAAAATAAACCTAATTACTAAAGTATTAGTAACTAACTTAAAATTAATGTTGCATAAAGTTGCACTGTAAAAAAATCCGTTAAATTTACAGGAAAACCCTGGCAGCTGTGGTTACCAGAGTTTTCCTGTTAAAAATACGGTAGCAGCATTTTAGGTTTTACAGACTTTGACCGTATTTAATTTTACATCAATAAACCGTATTTCATTATCTGATATAATGTTAATTTACTGACCTTTTGAAGTATTAATATCTGTTTTGTTCAATTGTAATGCACTGACTGCCATTAATCACAGCCACAATGAGAGTCAAATGATCAATCAAAGCTCATCATAATCAGATCTTCCACATGAAAGTTCATACTATCATGTAGAAGCTGCACAGTGTCATTCACACAAACATTAAACACCATCATGGTAACATGGTGAAATTTTAAAAATGCAATAAGTATTAATTTAACAACATTAAATGTAACAAAACCCGTATGTACATAACTGATTAGAAAAAAAAACAAGAAAATTATGAAGAAACAGTTAAAATACATTAAATGTGAAGTGTCACGCAGGGAATTGTGGGAATGTCAATTTACATTTTTTCACTGTAAATTATACAATGACTTCTTCTTTTTCACTTCCAAAAACTGTAAATTTAACAGTATTTTACAGTAAAATTACATTAAACGTACCATTATTTATATCACAGTTATTTACCGTATATAGTACGGAAACTTTCTGTTAACCAATTAACAGTTTTTCACTGTAGCATTTTTACAGTCTTTTACTGTTAAAATCACGATCATTTTTTACAGTGTGCCTATTTTGAAAGCCCAAAATTGATCCAATAGAAATTATACATTCAAAATAAAACTAATCAACTTAATCTAAAACTCCACCCATTTATGTAACAGCCCTAAACTGTCAGGCCTATGCTGATAATACGTGTGTGTTCCTAAAATAAACAAGACAGTCTAGTCTAGTTCATTGTCAGAGAAGAGGCATCCATCTACAATCAAAACACACACACACGTGAGTCTGCCTTTTCAATCATAACCACAACACATAATAAGCATTAGTCTTAGAGGGCCTAAAACAGAATAATTACTTTTAATTAACCAATAATGAGAATCAGTTTCATTATTTTATACTATATGTTTCAGATATTTGTTTAATTGAGTAAAGTGTCTGTTTAAAGTGAATAATTGTATCTTACTTCTTTGTGTGCTTCTTATATATATTACATTTCTTAGTATATGGCAAATTTCTGTCTTCAAATGCACTGTTAAAACGCTGTTAAAAGTGAAACTGAGTAAAAGATTCTACTTTCTGCACAAAAGAAAGAATGTGATCGACAGATTTCACACAAAATAAAAACAATGTGAGGATTAAGCTCTAACTTAACGCAAAATGTCTTTGAAAAAAGGGTACGTCAAAATCATTATATAAACTTCTTTAAATATCTGAACTTATGCTAGTGTTCTCTGAATTAAACATTTGGCTGCATCAGCTAAATTTATTTAAAAGTTTCAATCCTTCTGTTATTTCACCAGGAAGCAATAGTTATCTGGTTAATAATGATTTATTGTTTATATACAGATGACGAAGAGTGCATTAATTTAGTTTAAGCCTTAAAAAACGAGAGCGATGGCAGCAGCACATTCTTGGACTTGTTTGATATTGTTGTGGATTATTGCTGATACATCTGGGAAAATTCCAGGTAATATTCCTTTTACTACAAGACTCACTTTTGTAGGCCAACAGTGCAGCTTCTCAAGATCATTTTTCATAAGAATCCCTGGTTTAATTGAACAATTCATCGTCTCAGACACACCATGAAGTCATTACATACTTTAAAATATGACCATGAGAATCAATGTGCTGAGCTAAAAGAAATTGAGCACAGCGTCTTTCAGCACAGCATTTTCATCCCTGACCATTTGTTATATTTTGTAAAACAACATTTAAATGGCTCTAAAAGAGAAATTTTGTTAAAATCGAACCAAGCACGTCCTAGAAAACTGTCTGACAAAAAACATTGGCCTGATTAATTGTCTGATCTTTATCGGTCACTTGGAAAACCAGCTTTCCAGAACTATGACCTAAATATTTTCAGGTCAGTTTGTAGATCTCAAAATGCAGATCGACTCAGGAAACAAGAACAGACCCATGAATATGATAATTAGGGATATGATCTGTATAAATAGGTTTATGACTGAAGTATTTAATCTTGACTTCCTTATAAGAAATCACTTTCTTTTACAGTAATCAGTGTAAAACCTGTCATTTTCCCCGTCACCACAACTCTAGATGTCCAGGTAACCTGCATGTTCTCAGAAGATTGTGTCCTACCATGTGTCTTTGAAGCAGTTGGAGATGAGATCATATACTGGTTCAGACAGAATGTCCTGATCCACAGTTATAAACAGGGGAGCGGTCTGTTAGATCAGCCTGATCAACACTACATCAACAGGACGTCACTATTCAATGAAGTGATTTCCAATGGGAATGCATCTGTTCATATCCAGAAGAGCGGCCCACGGGACAGAGGGAAGTACAGGTGTCTTGTCACCAGCAGTCGAAAAACCAGTGAGCAATTCATCATAGTCAAGGTAGAAGGTGGGCCATCACAGGTTTATTTTCAAGAGTTTAGCTATCATAAATAAAGTTATATATACAATTATTTTACAATCATCCAACTGTGTACTTTTAACCACAAAGTTTAGGTGTCATATACACTATGGTCTAAATTTATGTTTTTAAAAGAAGTCTCTTCTGCTCACCAAGGCTGCAATTTTTTTGATAAAAATACACATAAAAACACAGTAATATTGTGAAATATTATGACAATTTAAAATGACTTTTTTATGTTAATATATATTAAAATGTAATTTATTCCTCTGAAAAAAAAGCTGAATTTTCAGCACCATTACTCCAGTCTTCAGTGTCACATGATCCTTCACAAATAATAATAATAATAATAATAACTTTAAGAAAAATCTTACCGAACCCTAAACTTTTAGAGTCGGTAGTATGTATAGAGTTTGATTTTTCTAGCAATAACCATTAAGTAAACTTCCAAATTAAGCAGTAAAAAAAAAAATTAAATGGGAAAACTATTTGTGTTTCCTGTGTTCTAATTTGCTTGCTAATTTGTGTATATTTAAGTGTTTCCTATGTTTCTTTGCCCAGTAATGTTTGTTAATGTGTCGTTGTTACTCTGATACTCTTACGTGTATTCCTTGGCTTGCTTATTAAAATACTCATAATTTATATTTGATTTATGCGAGTTCATCTACGACAATAGCATAGCGCCTTATAACTTTTAAACAGTAGATAGCAATGTCTTTGTAATAAGAAAAACGTCAGAGCATTGTGACAATTACAAAACGTTTAGTCTGGATACGTGTAAAGAGTTAACAATACAACATTTAACAACAAAATTAAAAAATGAAGGCAAAAAGAGCCAACCAGTGTTAAACTAGTATACTCAAATGTACTGAAACTACATTTGTACACACAAGGATCAAAATTTCTAAGTACAACCTAAGTGCAACTTTTACAATTTCACAACTTTTATCCAAACAAAGTGCCATAGACACACTCAGGAATTATGTATAACGACGGAAACGACGGAACTTGTGACCATAGTTGGCTAACGATGCTTTGGGAAACGCACCCCACGTCAATGTGTGATCGTCAACGAGTAAATCTCTGAGCTTGTGCAAGTGAGTGGAGGCGGGGCTAATTTGCGATTTTGCATATTCATATGCGATTTTGCATATTCATATTCATATTGGTTTTATGAATATGCAAAATCGATAAATTAGCCCCGCCTCCACTCACTTGCACAAGCTCAGAGATTCACTCGATTGACGATCACACTTGACCTGGTGCATTTCCCAAAGCGTTAGCCAACTATGGTCGAAAGTTCCGTCGTTACCAATAGAGTTCAATGGAAATTGCGACCATAGTTGGCTAACGATGCTTTCGGGAAACGCACCCAGTTTGGTTACAAGGTAGTTTGTGACGTCAGAAACACTAGCGATTTTAAACCACATTGGTTTTTTTGCAGTTTTATCGAGAAAATAATCAGCAATGGTGTTACTTTGCACATTGACATATAAACAACATTAAAAAGCCTGTTTTTCACTACAGGGGACTTTAAAAAAAGGTAATCAGAAATAAAAAAATAACATTGAAATGTTCCTAATTTTATGCCGCAGCAATCATACGAGATTGTTAACTACGCCATAAACAACAACAAATATCTATCATTCCAGCCCCTATCCACTCAGTGAGCCTCGAGAACGACACGTCTCAGTGGTTTCGAAGGAAGTCATATGCTCCACCCGAGACGTCTACCCAGCTCCCCGTGTAACCTTGTTCACAGATCCAGCCGTTCTGCCTGACGCCCTCCAAACATTCACACGCAAAACGGCCGACAAACAAGGCCGGTACTACGGTGGAGAGCAAAATCAGGAAGCTAGAAAATCTGACCTACATCTGCATCGTCCAATCATTCTACAGGTCTCAGACATGGAGGACATCACTGCAGGAGAAAGGTTTGATCTCAGAGTAAATTCAGAAATGTCTGGACATGTTGCACAGCATTTCATCATCATTATTATTATTACGTGAAATTGCATCACCAAATATTTCCATCGCCGACCAAACAATTACATGCAAATAAGAGATAGTGTATCTCCCACCTTTCAAATAGCACCAAGTTAGAATAATAACCAATTTTCAATCAAACAGAAATATCTAGCATCGAAGGTCAGGACTTTAACATATCTTGCACGGCTCCATGGAACTTGCAGAACTTCACACTGACATGGTCCTTCACCAAAGGACACGAGTCCTCAACCGTCTACACCTATGACAGCCTCACACAGCTGAGCTCCAGCGTCTGGAAGGAGAGGGTGCGACTGGTGACCCCCAGGGCTCAGGGTGGGGACGGGTCACTGCAGTTCCTCATCCCGCTGAGACTGGAGCACGCTGGGCTCTACACCTGCATCCTCTCTGCTCTCCAAACCAAGCATGAGGTCCGTACAAGAGTCAACATCATACCGACTGGTGAGATCTCACTCTATGCTTCTAATTTGAATAATTTAATTTCACAAATAACAGCATTATGTTTTACTCTGAAATCCAACACACTCTCATAATTTGTCAGCATTTGACATTTCATACAAATAACGAACTTGTTGCCCTAAAAGGCTTGCTCTTGTTATACCTCACCTTTTAAGCTCTGAAATGTTGTGTTGTAATTTAAGAATGTTTTTTATTATTATAAGAGTATATCTGACTCTAATAATATGACATAAATATGCACTGGTCAAGCTAAGGCACCTACACTTTGTTAATTATAACTCGATAATTGAAAATGAAATGATGAAAATAAAAAGATGAACTTTGTCATTGCTCAGTGGGTGACTGTGAGCAAGTTTACGTTAGAGTTTTACCTTGTTTAACTTTTAACATTTTGATAGCATCCTTAATTTTTCAGTAATTTTATAACATTACTTTTAGAGTGAGATAAACCAAATGAAACTACACAATCACAGAATTAATTAAATCCATTTGTAGTGTACTTACGTATGCTTGTGATGTCACTTCCTGAATGTAAGTGACTTCCTCTCCTCACTTCGTCAGTAAGAAAGTGGTTTAATTATCTGTTAAAAGACAGTACAAAACAGAATGAAAAGTGATATAAAACATAAAAGAACCACTTACTTTAATTAAAACCAAATTCAAATGAAAACGTGTTGTTACAGTGACTTTGTTGGATGATTGTTTTCAGCTAACTAAACGGTTAGCTGAGATGTGATGTTAAAACTTCATTGATCTTTCCTAAAGACAAAATAATCAGCACTTGTTTTTTTATTTATTTAAATATTTAACTAAGAAAGTATTTTCTTTTTATTTCGTTGACGATACATTACGTTGTTTATAGTTTCAGCTGAAAGACTGGCCGAGAGCTCCACCCAGTGGTGGATTCCCGCTACTGTCATTACAGGCCTTGCAGTCTCTGCAGTCGCAGCAACAGTGATTATAAAATGTAAAGGTAGCCTTTGCATTTCCAGAATTGCAGAAATATTTATTTCAAATATCTATAGATTACTTATACTTAAATTCTTTGTCCAATATTTATCCCCAAAATATCTTCCCGAAACCAGTTGGATGTTCAGAATCAAGTCAAACCAATGTAGAGGCTGCAGAGATGCAACCAATCAGAGGTGTGTTTGTGGTAACAGTTCAGTAAGACATATATTCTCCTCACTGCATCACATTCACAGATCATCACTCTATTCTTTACAGTAACTGATGCAAACAGTGGAGCTCCATCTGAGGGCATCTGCTTAATGGAAAGATTGCCAACAGAACTGCATGAGAATACATGATGAGGAACATTTAGAAGAACTATCCAGTGTTGAATTTCTATTCATTTTTAGCCTACTAATTGTACATACTTTGTTTTTATGTGTGCTTCTCTCAAAAAACGGTTTGAATTGGATGTTTGATATGTTGACCATGGTAATCTCACAAATGAAACTGATTTTTTATTTCCTATTTCCCTTGTCAACATTTGTGAAATTTCTTAATATAGTAAATATTGAATGTATTTGTAAAAAACAGTCTAACCTTTAACAGTCTATCTTTAATTAATCAATATCCCACAACAACATAGTGTCGGTTGGGGCGAGTTGAATGCACAAGTTAAAAAGTGAAAGGGATTGCAAGAAGCTGTAATGAACTATAGCCTACTGAATGTTTAATATTTCAACATGATATCAGTCTGGATATTTCATGTTTGCATGATGGTGACATTCTAAAAGATGCTGTTATTTTCTGTTTTTAAAAAGCATTTGCTGTTAATAATAGCCAATGGTGTTATTTAGCCTTTTTTTAGGCCTACTTTTTGGCTAAGAAATATTTAGCATTTTTATTTTATATTATTTCTGAGTGTGTGTGTGTGTATATATATATATATATATATAAAGATATGTTTAAGATATGTTTGTACAACATTTGCCTTCAAATTTATGCATATTTTATGTAATTTTACTTCTGTAATTTTACTTAAGTAAAAATCGGTCTTTACAACTTTTACTTGTAAAGGAGTAATAGTTGACCAGTATGTGTACTTTGCATTGACTTCGTCATACTCGTATTCTTTCCGACCAAAAAATGTTGTGGGCGAGCCAAGAGGTTTTGGGAAGATTTGAGTAATCTGTTACTTTTGTTTCCCACAAGATGGCACCCTGGTCGTATATGCTAAGTTCTTTATACACAAGCAGAAATGTAGTAAGTCTTCCTTTTGTTTTAAACATTATATTTTGGATCTTAAATGTTTCTTATAACACAAGCTTGTCAAGAACAAGAAGAATGGAAAACTTTTGTGTCAATATTATGACCTATTCCTCTTAATATTCTTATTTTTCCACTTTTATTTAGTATGTATCTGTGTTTTTTTTGTTTTTGTTTTTTTGTTTTTTGTCTCTGACATGGTATTGTCTGTATAGGCCTAAATGTTTTATTGTATATTGATGGTTTTTTACGTCTTGTACCCAATGTTGCCTTCAATAGAAAAAAATAAAATGTAAAAAAATAAAAATGTTGTGGGCGGGGTTCGGGCTGGCATCCAGGCTAGATTCCAGGGACAGGGATCAGAGATTATGCGTTTTGTTTTTTGTTAGGAGGAGTTCTAGTTACGATAACCAGAGACTGGTTATGTTAATTATGATATATCTGACAGACTACACGACACACAAATAGTTTAATTTTATGTGATTATGAAGCTGGTGATCTTGCTGTTGATTCTGCCTGTAACTTTAGGAGGTAAGAAACTAAAATATATAAAATGACATTTATTTTCATGACTGATAAGTATACAGATCAATACAGCCTCAAAAGTGTCTCATCTCACTGACACTTTGTACACTCACATTAGAACCTCTGTAATTCAATTAAAGTTACTTTAATTGTATCGATGTTTATTTAACTTGTTATCATGTAAATGTCATGAACTACAGGGTGATTGTTTTTATTGCTTACATAGATATAAATAATTGTTATCGATCTCAGCTGAACTGTAATACCTACATTTTAGATTAAAAACATTTTTTTCTTATTCATACTAATCTCATGATCATTCGTTAAAAGAAAATACTATTTTAACCACTTTCAGCTGAAAGTAACGCAGCAGAAGAACTTGAACTTTGATACACAAGTAAATGATTGCAGACAAGCACCTTTCTATTGAACCCAAAGGCATTTCACAATTGCCATTTCAGCATAACTCTCCATGACCTTATTGAAGTTGTTTTATTCATGATTTTATTTTGAATACACCTGTATAGTCTAATGACGTTATGTTTGTATTTGTTTCTACAGACATCTATGTCACTTGTATGTACTCTGCGGAATGTTTGTTACCTTGCACATCCACTATCCACCTGGATATCATCCACTGGTACAAGGATATTAAACCAGTGCATTCATTCTATTACAATAAAGACCAGTTGGGCCATCAGTCCGAGGACTACAAGGGAAGAACATCCCTGTTACCGGAATATGAAATCAAAAATGGAAATGTATCACTCTTGCTAAAAAACATCAGGGTCCAGGATGAAGGCCGATACAGGTGTTACACTGCCAATGATGACACAAATGATGAGAAGTTTGTGTCTGTGTCTGTAGAAGGTGAGAGGAAGAACTTCTAAAACGTTTAAATAAAAAAAATGTCCAAAATGACTATTTAAAGAACGTCTAGTCATATCTAATGATGTTTCTTTCCTATGTGTATTAGATGCTATACGGTAGTGAAAGAAGAAAATAATACTGTTACTATTTTGTTTTGTTCAGCTCCAGTTAAATCGGTGGATATCACTTTAAAAAATGATACCGTCACCTGCAATACCAGTGGAGTTTATCCAAAACCACAAGTCTCGTGGTCGTCAGGGAATGAGCCAGAGAATACTTTCCAGGAAACAGAAGAAAAACTGTTTATAGTGACAAGTGAACTTAAAGTGGGTGACATCAGTGGTACCTACAAATACACCTGCTCCATAACTAGTAAGGGCAGGACAAAGACAGCTACTCTGGAAAAGCAAGGTAAATTTAAAGTTTCTGGAGTTACATGATATATAAGATTAGGTGAGTAATAAAGGCAGCTCTATTTTAGTTTCATTTTCCACTACTGTGAATTCCATTGAAGGAAATTAAACTCTCGATGTGAAAATAAAGCCCACAGATTCTCATTCTGAAGCTTTTGATTGGTCAAAATTATGTGTAGTGCAGGATGAGTCATTAATGTTTTGCTCTGATGTTCTGGAAGAGAACACTTATACAATTATACAGTTAAACTCTCTCCTCTTAATGAGGAGCATTTGGGAACATACATATGTGAGAGCACGACTGACAGAGGAAAGATACATTATGCAAGCCTCAGTTTCATCAAGAGGTATATCAACATTTCTACTATAGAAAGCTTCAGGTTCTGTTTATGTAAAACAATAAAACAAAAAACAAATAAATAAATATAAACCATATAAAAATGTGTTGAACATGGTCATAGCACAAAGAGATTTAACCCTCTTTCTTTCCAAACAGGTTTTGAAACTGTCCACATTATCGGCATTATAGCAGCCATTGTCATTGTCATTGTCATAGCTATTGGCACTGCCATTTTTATTGTAAAAAAGGTGAGTTATTTTATTTTATTTATACATTTGAAATTCCACCAAAAAAATGCAAAAAGCTCAAAAGAGATAGGACCATTACATTACCAACAGTTTTCATGTCATTCAAATTAAACTCAGAACTATGTGTTTTACTTCAATATGCTAACTTAAACCTGAGCTGCCATGTGTCTTCACACAGAAACAACAAACATCAAATCCAGAGAATGGAACGGAACTAGAAAAGGGGAGGATGATTGAAGTGAAAACGGGAGAAATAAATGGAAATAAAGCGCCAGAAACGTGACATCTCATCAAGTCCATGCAGAGTACTTTGAAGATCAGTAAATTCCAGCACTGTATCTTGCGTATTCTTATTTATTATTCAGGATTTAATTGAATGAGGACGGGTAAAAGCCTGAAGATAAATAAGAAGACTATTGAAGGCAAAAACATGCCAGGAGAAACCAGTGAGCGAAACAAGACCGAAAACATGCTTCTGAAGTTTTGTCTTTGAGTCTGAATCATCATTGAAGCAGTCACTGCCCAGACTCGAGAGTCCTTCTAAACTCACTGCCAGCTCACAGACCTTCAAGCTTTGGGGTTTTACAGTGTTTTCTGTGTGAAGGACTTCTTTTTCTTCTATCTTTCCCATTTTTGAAATATTTTCCATTACAGAAGTGGATAGATCAGATTCTTGTCATTCTGTTGTCTCAGTTCCATGACATGAACATGAAACCGGTTTTAGCAGATTCCACACTAATCCATCTCCTGAATACACTTTCTTAAGAGTACCAATTCTACCAAACCCAACATGGTCAGTCCTTCTATAGCAAGTTAGTATTTTTTTATGTTTTTCTTGATTGTTTGAATTGCTGCTAATCTGTGGCCATGGGAACGTCAACATTCCAACAAATATTGCAATATTTAAGCTGTCTATACACATGCTGATAAATGAAGACACTAAACAAGGGACTTTTGTGAGGGAAATCTTTTTTTTTTTTTACAATCTAAATGGCAGTATTCTTTAATTTAATGAAGATCAAATTAACTATGAAGGTAATGATGTATTGTAAATAAAAAATATTTCTAAAACGAAATTGTTAATTTGCCTCATTCCATAACAGGGCCTGGAAAGTCACTCTTAACTATGTGAAACTCTGAGTCACGTTACGAATCAAGTGATAAAGGAAATCATACCTTTAGCCTGAAACTGAGACACACCTCAGCTATAAAAATCAGAATAAGGTGGCGGAAAATTCTTCTTCTTATATTGAAACTCTAGGAAATTGTTTTACACTAAGCTTTTTATTCCAAATACAGTTTTAACGTTTAAGAAAATAGTTCAACAATGACTTGATAGTCTGTTGTTTGTGATTCACTGGATTTTAATTCACTGTGAGCTGTTGTCATGAATGTGTGGTTTGCCCTGTGTTTTTCTTTTCTTTTTTGTGTTGTTTAGCACTTTGCTTGCTGTTTTTAAATGTGCTATATATCTATAAAACAAACGTGATACTGATTTATCAGTTGGTGCATTAAATCTGACATACTGTGAGAATCTGAGAGAATGTTCAAACACACAGATGAGTGAGATTAACACATGTCTCTTAAAGAAACATTCACACTCAAAGAGCCAATGTGTGGTATTAGTGTGCTGGCATACAGCCACATCTGATTGGCTGACAAACAACCAGTCAAAACTATGGAAGAATGTAAAAAATCAGGTTCTGACAAAAAGTCAAATGCAAAACTGAAACTTGAAACTAGTAAACTATTTTTTACTTATGTTTTATTATTTTCGGAGCTGTATAAACGGTCATTTTTTGTTTTCCTATACACTGTAAAAAATGCTTTTTCAAAGTTGTAAATAAAACAATTTATTGTAGAATATTTTACACACAAAAAAAAAACTATTTCTGTCCTTTCAGAGTTTTGAAAGCTCTGCTCTTGTTCGGGTTTTATTTGCACATTATGTTGTTTTCTACACACTCATTTTCTAAACTAAATTAGTAATTCAAATTTAAACTAATAATTAATAAACATAATTTAAATGGAAAAGTGCACTTAAGAATTCAATAATCAGAAATAATGTGAAATGTGTTTGTTATTGTTGAAGCATTAACAATTATTCTTGTAAATTGAAAAACAAAAAGTGTCGAAAGGTTTACACTGCGTCTGTTAAAACTGTGCTTGTACGGCACCCTCTAGTGGCCAAGGATTAACATTTTCGCTGAATAATTTCAGACTGAAATAATTTCTAATGAATTTAATCCAAAATGAACGCAGAATAATGTTCGGTCTACTATTCATTCATACATAAGCTCATGAAAGTATGAAAACATTTAACATATTAATGACCAAATTTAAAAAAGTACAAATTAAAAGTGACAAAACAGATTAAATAAGTTATTTTCACTTCCATTAAGCGTGTGAAGTGTATATGAGAATGTCTCACAGAGAGAGGTTGGCGGGTGACGTCCTTGAGTTTGCCGCTGCTGAGACTGTGTATCATGGCGATCATTTGTGTGTGTTTGCTCAGATCTTCCTCCATCTTCTCCACCCTGGCCTCTAGCTGGGACTTCTGCAGCTCCAGAGAGGAAGCCTAGAAAATGAGTGCAACAAAAGAAAACACACTAGATCATTATACAGCCTAGGCCTATCTGCCGTTTATATAACAGGTGTAATATATTTGAAGCTAAATTATGAGTGTTTGGTTTAATAGACCGAATGAATTGAGAGGTTTGAATGAGTGTTGTCGAGTACCTTGATGCTGCTGTCCTTCCTGGCTTGCTCTGTCTTATGAAGCTCTTTCCTGAGAAATGGAAATATTCTCCTCCATCTCATGAATCTGCTCTTCTTGTTTTTTCAGCTTATTCTGAAGACCTAATACAGCACAGCAAGACAAATAATTGTATACAAGTGTGTATGATGGAAACAGCACAAAGTGCATTAAACCCATATGACTGTAGGTTTTTTTTTTCTCACCTGTTATATTTCTGTCTTTTTCTCCTGCACGTCTGACTTTAGACCTTTTATCTGCTGTTCTTTTTCTGCCATCTCTGCAAGAGTCCTGAGCAGACAAAAAAAATAATATTTGAAAATCATTTTAAAGGTATTCATTTCTATTAACAGTCAAGTTTATTTTTTTTTAAGTTAATTATTTATTGTGGGTGTAGTAATTAAAGTTTTTTTATTATTATTGTTATATTAATATATTTGTGAAAAATAGTAAAAATAGCACACGCACACTCAAAAAACTGTGCAACATCAATTTAATCTGCAAGCTTTCGAGTCTTGCAGACCTCTTCAGACATACAAACAGAGTGAACATGGCCACACAGAAAATATATAAAGATTACAAAAAATATATATAAATTATATATAAATAAATTCAAGGAGAAAAAAATACACACAAAAAAAATATACAACAACACACAAAACAAAATAATTTCTTTTGTTAAACAATTTATTTTGTGTGTTGTTGTATATATTTTTTTGTGTGTATTTTTTTCTCCTTGAATTTATTTATACATAATTTATATATATTTTTTGTAATCTTTATATATTTTCTGTGATCATTATGCATCTTATGTTGTTTTGGTTTTCTGTAGACCCTGTGTCTAGGGATATTTGTTTATGGGTTATTTTAAACTACATTACCGACATTCCCTATCCCTATAGCCTTAGCCATGTCAACACAGGTGTCTGGCATTACACAATCAGGAGAGGTGATTGACTAGAGCCTTTTTGTATGGCCATGTTCACTCTGTTTGTATGCCTGAAGAAGGTCGCAAGACCGAAAGCTTGCAGATTAAATTGATGTTGCACAGTTTTTTGATTGCTGCGTGTGCTATTTTTACTATTTTCACGATCATTACATGCAGCAGCACCTCTGTATAAGACTTTTTCCGGATAGGCGGTAGCTTCTTCTCAATTCTTGAATATTAATATATTTACAATACTATTAATAGCTACTAATAAAAATTGACATATTACCAGGTTGGTAAACTAATGGCAATAAAAAAAATTGTTATAACAATATATATATATATAAATAATACAGTATTACTATATATATATATATATATATATATATATATAATTGTAATACTTAATATATAATTGTTATAACAGTATAACAATATATATAAATACATATATAAATAATAAAGTTGTACAATTACATTTCTATACTATATATATATATATATATATATATATACACACACACACACACATACATATATAATTGTAATACTTAATATATAATTGTTATAACAGTATAACAATATATATAAATACATATATAAATAATAAAGTATTACAATTACATTTCTATACTATATATATATATATATATATATATATATATATATATATATATATACACACACACACATACATACATATATAATTGTAATACTTAATATATAATTGTTATAACAGTATAACAATATATATAAATACATATATAAATAATAAAGTATTACAATTACATTTCTATACATATATATATATATATATATATATATATATATATATATATATATACACACACACACACACACACACTTGTTATTAATAAAATAATAAAGTATTATTATTATTATTTGTTACGTGTTATATTAATGTCTAATCAAGGGTGGCATTCCAAATAACACAGCTTCAGTGGAAAATACTACTACTACTAACAACCAACAACAACAACAACAACAACAACAACAACATTTATTATAATCATACAATAATTGTACTAATTTAAGGGTGGCATGAAGCATAGTCTAACTTTAATAATAAAACAATATTTGATAAAACCTTTTTATTATTAATAATAATAATAGTAGCAATAATAATAATAATATAACTTTTAAGATTATGATTATTACTAGAATTGGGTTATGCTTTATGCCACCCTTGAAAAATCCCTGACATTCAAACCACCGTTTGAAACACTGACCTCTCCTGTTGGAGTTTGAATCCCTCGTTGATCTTTTTCAGCCCTCGGCCTGCTGGGTAAGAGAGATGTGTGCAACCTGCAGTTCCTTCAGCATCCCTTCACCCTTGTCATACCTAAAATTAGGGAAGGAGAATAAATAGTTTGCTTATCTTTAAAAAAAAAATGAATGGCTAAGAGAATTGTCTCAGGAGTGTGTGAGAGAGGGACACTGACCTACTGAGCAGCTGGTTGTATGTGCCCTTCAGCTCCTGATGCTGGTCAGCCACCGCCTGCAAACGCCCATTGTGTTCCAGGAGCTGCTGGCTGTCCGATTTCAGCCTCTCCACCTCCAACAGCTGATCATTCAACTCCGTCTGCAGATCCTCTTTCCTCCGCTCTATGTCTTTCAGTAGAGAGGCTAATTTACGTGCCTGGAATGGGGGAAAAAGATTGAAAGGAATAAAAACTGAAAAGAGCCAAACAGCAATAAACTAGAGAATAAGGCAGAAAATAAATGTGCTCATGCAGTCAAATATATGCTTTAAAAGTGCTCATGTATGCAACTAAAAAACATGCATAGTTGAAAATGCATTTTGAAAAAAGACAACAACAAAAAAAAACTTGACAAAAAGTGGTGTGGAAAGTGGTTAGCATTGTAGACGGGAAAAGAGAAAAAAAAATTGTCTTTTTGTAAAACCTCAGCTTCCGCCTGAGCTCTCTGGCAGCGGTATTGGGCAATAAGTCGATCAGCCTGTGACAGTGCGAGTGCTTTGGCCTCCAAAAGGTCCTGCAGACTGCTCTCTTTACACTACATAGATAAAAGTACATACAATTACAAATATCTGCACAAGTTAAATAAACACCAGAAGATTCTACATAACTTGAGTCACTTACCGCAAGTGCAGAAAGCTTCTGCTCATACACATCAATGACCTCTGACATGTGAACATCTTTGACCTTCTCCTGTAACTACAACACCACAATATTTGAAATAAAACACAAGTTTGATGCAAATGCCTTTGACGATGTTTGGTTCATTATTCGAGCATGCCACCCACTTGTTGAGACGTTTCTATTAATTATTGGAAATACATGCGACTAAACCCACAATGGAACATTTGCACAAATTGTGGTCACAGGTCACATTGCCAGCTGCCAGACACATGCACTTACCTCTACTCCGTTCCGAAGCTTCTTGATGAGGCTGTCGATACTGTGGTAAGCAGAACCAGAGGGTTCAGCATGCATCATGGAAAAACTCTTCCTGCGAAAGACACATCATCACAAGCAGAACTGCTTCGGACCGACAACTCGCCGTCCCTCTGACGATATGCATTATTCGCAGCAATACTGTCCCCTGAGACTTAAAGAAATGAAAGATTGAAGAAATTAAAAATAGTTTTATTCAGGAAGGATGCATTCAATTGATCATAAGTAACAGTATTAGACAATGTTGCAAAAGTTTCCCATTTCATCTGGTTACCGACATTCTTGAAAACAACAAACGGTTTGTATATTTTGAAACATTAGAAATGTAGTGCACACTGTGGCGAAGTATTCTGTTGACTCACATGACAGAGGGGAAGTCGGGAGGGGGCCGCTTCAAAAAGTATGCGAAGTGCTACCTGCACATGCTCTCTGCAGTTTGAGGTCAGAGCTAATGAAGAGGCGTCACCATGCGCTGATCCTGCATGCAACAGAAAAGAGGTCATGTATAAGGAAGCATTTTAAATCTAATACAGAGTGATCAGAAACTCTGAGGAAGGGCAGCATAAGTCTTGTACCTGCAGGATCCTGTAGAAGGACGTTTCCATGTCTGGCATCTGCTGCTTGAGGTGGCTCATCAGTTCTAGAGTCTTCAACACCACCTCAGAGCACACTTGACTAGAGATACATGCGTTGACAACTTTAACAAACCATAATACCAGTGTTTACCATAGTGTGTTTATTGAAAACTTTCCCTTTCACTCGAAAAAGAAGGTATTTCATTATTTTATTCAGCAAGGATGCATTAAATTGATCATAAAATGTTTAAATTTAATTAATACAAAAAAAGGTATTACTTCCAAAGTATATAATGACCTGAGCTGGTAGTTGGAGGTCGTGTCAGGTAGACCCAGCAAGGTCCTGACAAAAGGAAAGCAGAAGCTCCACCTGTGACACACACACCTCAGGACTGAGCCGCTGAGACACCAGCATCCTCAGAGCATCATCGCCGCAAAGCAGTGAAAGAGTTAAGGATATCTCTATTCTCTACTATTGCACACAGTAGAATCAGACAGATACAATTATACAAATATGACTATAAAATGAGTGGTCAATTCATATAAGCCAAAATAATAAATTAGCAGATTTTTTTAAATTTTGATATCAGTGAATAACAATTCCCCTATTCTAAGTTCTATGTTGACATTTTTTGGTAATTCACTACATAATCTAATTTATTTATAAACTGTCAATACATTTTTTTTTCAATATCAGTAATGTTTAGCATGTCTCATTACTATATATGCCATCGGCTGTGTAGAAATTAACATTGACCTTCGAAAAGCCCATGTTGATTGGCTACTAACACTGATCTCTGATGTGTGTTTGTGTGTTTATTTGTGCTGTAATAATAAAGGATATCTAGCAGAAAGTCAACAATACAGGCCTGCACATAGACAGTGTTTCTTCAGCAGCTGGTCTCCTTCAGTGGAGTCTGGAGACTGCAGCAAAACCAACACTTCCTGTAGGAGGAGCTCCACAAATGACTAAGACTGAGCAGCACAGAGAGGAATCAGATCGCCTCCTGGATGAACACAAGCAAAAATTAATGGAATTATAAGGCGAAGAACATCTCAACAAATTGAATTGTGCATGGAATTCTGATTTATCAGCAGAAAAATATTATAGAATTTATATTCAACAATTTAATAAAATATCTGAATTCTATTTAATTAATATCTTAAATTAAATCTATTAAAATTCTTTGTATTAAGAATGCAAAAATTGTATTGATCAAAATTTAATATTTAATTGTGCATCATACATTAAATTCTCATTTTTAAAAACACTAACAATTTAATAACACTAAAAAGTAATCTTAAAATAAATATCCATTGTTCATACAGTACATTATAAAGTTGTGATTTTAGACATTTAAAATGACTGGTTTTTAGTGTTGGTTTTTATTTAGACATAATGTTGGTTTAAATATCAATTTATCCAACATCAGTTACTTGGCCAAAGTCTGAGAATTAATGAATCATTTATAATTATGGACAGAATTGTGACGTCAGCACATCCCTACTTTGTACACAAAACATCTAAGTGAGTTCTCTTCTCACATTGAGCTTATTTACTCGGGCGTTGGGGAAACATTTTTCAAATAAACTGAATTGAAAGAAACACCAGCATACTTCGAAAAGCTCAGTCAGCAGGGACAGAGCCTGCATGTAGCACTGTTCTGGACCATCCAGAGGTGAAGTGACCCCAGTGTACGAGTGCTAAACTTGGTTCGGACCCTCGAGCCTGGACACCTTTTCTAGTTCCAGGCTGTATTCGAGGGGCTGGAGGTCGGAGCACCGTCTCGCAGACAAGCTTACGCAGGACAGGGACTGAGCACAAAGAAATCAGCAACTCCATAACCTGCACAGACAAGAACTTATGACTATCTGCACCAGTTTGGAACAAGAATTTGTCTCTCATTAACCCCTTTCACACATACAGTCTTTAATGGTAAATTAAATTCCAGTAAATCATTTATTTGTGGCAATGGCAGATGTAACATTACCAGTAAATTAAAAGTATGAGTGAACTATGTGTGAAAGAATAGGATAACTGGTGTGAGCATGTAGAATGGCAGGATGGGCCAAAGCAATAAGTTTTCTTTGGGCCAATCGTAAAGCTTGATCTGAGAAATCAGAGTTTACTGGTATTTTGGTATTGATTTGTAAATGGGATCTTACAGGGGTTATAAACCCCACTTTCTCCATAGACCTTTAGATCTACAAGTGAATGATTAACCCTCTGGGTTGTTCGGACCAAATGGACCAGAAGCATTCAAATAAAAAAATGTTAAAAATCACAGCTTCTTAGGAATGGTCTAGAAATTTGGTGACTTTGTTGGTATTTGGTATATGAACACCCCAAAAAATTGGGGACAGGATGTGAACAGTCTAAGTGGTTGTAAAAAAAATAGTCACACTTGGGTGTTCGGGTCCAAAATGGACCCCCATAGGAAATGAATGGGAAATTGGCAAAAATGTGAAAAAACTGAGTTTTTTGGTGCGTACAATCTACAAATCAGCCACAATCCATAAAAAAGCACACAACAGTGAAGGGGTGAATCTATAAAACATCAAGAGTGCAAAACAGACACAGCCACACACACACTTTTATACACTTTCACACTCATAAATTCAGATTACATAAATATGTTTTGAATTTTTAAAAATCACAGCTTCATTGGAATGTTACGAAACTAGGTGACTTTTATGGTATTAGGTATGTGAACACACAAAAAAATTGGGGACAGGATGTGAACAGTCTAAGCGGTTGTAAAAAAATAGTCACTCAGGACCTTCGGTTCAAATGGACCCCCATAGGAAATGAATGTGAAATGGTCAAAAATATGAAAACTGAAAGAATTGCATTTTATTAAGTTAGAATTAAACATTGGGTAACAAAATGCTTTCCATTTGTTCTCTTTCCAATGCAATGTTCAGATTTGATTGTATAATAAATTAACACTAGCACTTCAAATTACCATCTAAACCATCTAAACAAGACAAAAATAGTCTTTGAGAATCTATAAAACATCAAGAGTGCAAAACAGACACAGTTTAAAAATCAACAACCTAAAAAAAATTGGTATATATTTGCAAAAATCACTAGAATCCCCAAGCCTTTATACAGAGAGCTGTACTGTAAATCCACTATAGTGGTAAAAATGTGCTATTGCGTGATAAAAATGCTCAGTGTGTCCACCAGATGACATCTATCTTTTTTAAAAATTGCTTTCATGAGGCCTAGGCTTCACTCTAAAATGTAATAATTTGTAAAAAAAAAAAATTTTTAAATGAAAAAAAAATTCTATTATGTTCAATGGGAAGAAATGGGTCATAATTATTGCATAAATATTAATTCTAAATCATAAAATTATCTCAAAACACTAAAAAAGAAAAGAAAAAAAAATTATAAAAAACAAGTAAAAAAAAATATATGATTTTTTTTTTAAATATGAATCCTGCCCTTTGGGTCCATTTGGACCCGAACACCCCAAGTGTGACTGTTAAACGAACAACCCCAGAGGGTTAATGAATGAAAATAGTATATACTTAATGCATAACAACAAACAAAACACACAATGTATTTCACCTTTGATGCAGTATCAGGATCTTTGCTGTGTAAGAGCCCGAGAACCTCGGACAGACAGACCGATAGGTGTTTATACCTAACGTGAGAAAAAAAAACATGTTCACACACTCCTCCTAAAAATACATTTCAAACAGTGCCATCAAACTCAGTGGCACAACACATACTTGGTCAGGTAATCAGCTATTTTGGGGTTTTTCAGGAGATCCACTAACAAATCCACAGCATAATTCCTGGTTAATGTGCCATCTCCATTGACAGTGATATTAAAGATTAGCTGAAAGGTCTGATGAATGTTCTTTGCATTGAACAGCTGCAAAAGAAAAAAAAAACATTCAACTAATACAACCTCAATACCACACATGCAAACAAGAATAGGTCTGTTTTTATCCACAAGACAAAGAAAAAGATATCCAACATAACCAACAACAGCTCTCGGTGTCTCGAACAGCTGAGTATTTTAACCTACCTTCTGCCCAACCTCTTCATTAAGAGTCAAACTTGATAAGATGGACAGCGCAAAGACGACCACAGTCAGACAGTTATGACCCAGGAAATTAATCAAGGCTCTGTAGAAAGCCTTCACATTACTCTGCAAAGAAAAAGAAAAGTATGCATAATATTTATCAGCAGGTTAGTTTACGAACAAAAATGATAAAACTTCGTATTGAGAGTTTATATGCAGAGCTAATGCCGATTCTCACCTGAGATTTGATGTGTGACTGCACTGAGATGTCATGTCGACAGAGGTTGGCCATCAGGCCCAGGCATGCCTTTACAGTGTCATCATTACTTGACTGGCTAAAGACAACCATAAAAGCATGTATTTGAATACAATAAAATTGTTCTGAAGCATTTCAGTATTTATTTATTTTTATATACCTAAAAACTAGTAAAAGGAACAATTACAGTTCACCTATACTTGCTCTAATCTGGGGTGTACACAATTCTGTGACATTTTGCATGTGTAAGCATTTCTGTGACCATAGTTTATTGCATCTTGCACCTTATAAGGAGTGTTGGAAGACAGACAAGACCCCAAGATTAAAGGCAAAAACTAAGCTTCAGTTCAGTTGTGTGGTTTTCCACTACACAAGCCTGTTTCCTCTGAATGAGAAATCAAAAAGCTATTTATATACAAGACCACTTGTCAATATCATGATTTTATTCGTGGCCCTCATTGACATCCCACAAACATAAATGGTTTTAGGCTGAGTTTTAATCATTTATAACCTGAAAAAAGCTCTGACCATAATACTGTGAAAATATTGGTGCATTACGATAAAAACGCCTGCTAAAAAAATGCATTTGCTGCTTTTGTCTAGAATTGTTTATTTCACCACTGGTTTATTAACCCCAAACTTTTGAACATTAGTGTAGTTATACACACCATTGATACATTTACAAACAAAGAATACTCTGCTAAAAAGTGGCTGCAGCCATATACATCACACATCAAAACACAAAGCGGAAAAGTGAATGTTGTAGTACTTACACGTGTTGCATTAGAAAGCTGATGAGTTCGTGGATGTGAGAGCACAATGCAGAGTCCTCATGTTGTAGGTCAGTCGCTGCAGCACATTAAGGCACTGTGGAGACCATCAGAGACATTCAGATCACCAAATTAAATAATCCACAGGGTAATGTGTTTGTATTTTTAATCCAGTCCGTTTGGATAACTTCAACCCAACTTGAAAAACATCTGTGCAATCAAATGGCATTTAATAAAGTAATTCATACAGTACACTGTTTGAGTTTTTGTTGAAAGAAATTAATACTTTTATTCAGCAAGGATGCAAAAGTGGATCAAAAGTGACAGTAATGACATTTGCATGGATACAAAGATTTCTTTTGAACTTTCTATTCATCCAATACCATAAAATAATTTAAAATATTAAGCAGCTTGTTTTATGTTTTCAAAAATGATCACAAATCAGCATATTGTAATGATTTCTGAAGAAACATGTGACACTAAAGACTGGAAAATATAGCTTTTGCCATAAGAGGAATACATTAAAACGGTTATTTTAAATTATGGTAACACTTTACAATAAGGTTCATTTATTAAACATTAGTTCATGCATTAACTAACATTAACCTAATGAACCTTATTGTAAAGTGTTACCTAAATTATAATAACATATTACCATTTTTACTGTATTTTTGATCAAATAAATGTAGCCATGGTGAGCATAAGACTTCTAAAAAAAAAAAAAATCTGGCCCAAAACTTTAAATGAGTAGTGTAAGTCACATTGAATAGGAATCAAAACACAATACTGGTCTTGGCTTGTTGGTAAATTGGACAGTTAGGTCATCTTAAGTTAAGACCTCATGTCCATGTTACCAACAGGCCAAGACCTGTATGTGATTCTGACGCATTTCAATTGCAGACAAAACTGCGGGACTCTTCACCTGCAGCACAAGAGGCTCTTCTGGTGTGGTTCTGTTGCAGTGGATTATAGCTGCCAGAGTGCCAGGGAAGTTGTAGCTGCTGTGAGAGATTCTTTAGCCTCACCATCAGAAGCTGCTGGGCCATTAAGAAACGTATATGCATGGGTAAACAGTTGGGGATGTGTTTGTGAATAAAGTATGTACTGCCTGTATAACCATGTTAAAGAGTTTAGTACCAAACTGTGCAAGCAGGGATATAATGGTCCCTGTCAGAGCGTGATTGGTGTTGGGGTTCTCCAGCTACTTCCATGAGTCCACTCAGACACTCGCTGGGAAGCTGCTGACCTGAGAACAGCACTCCACCACATTTTAGCCCACAAACATCCTGTAGAATTAAAAAAAAATAGCGGTTCAAGTATAATATATTTTATATATTAAAGTAAATTATTTTTATATTAAAAGAGTTTTTTTGTCACTTCTGCCCACACTGAGTTAAAGTGCTTGATCACTGTTCTGAACAACTTCATTTTCCAGTCATTTGTTTTTACAGAATAAAGACTGCAGGGAAGTGCTAGGGGTCAGTGGGGAAGGGAATGAAATAATAAAAAAGAATAATAGAAAAATAAAATTATATGATGTCTGATTTAAGTAAATAAATACATTAATAATGCATCCAAGAGTACAGTATTATAGCAATTAAAAATATGATAAATAAAAAATAAGAATAATACAAGACACTAAAATATTGTTTAAAATATTTATATCTATATTACACACATATTTATTTTACTCTACCAAGTTTTTATAGTCCAAAATGAAAATATATATAATTGCTTTTTAAATGTAAGGATGGGGACAAAATTACTATGAGAATTACAAAAAAGCATATAGCGCTAATGAGCTCATGATAATATTTCTGAGCCAGCGGAATCTAAAAGATTAAAAATATTTTTTACAGCATAACTAGAAGAAAATTATATTGACTATAACAATTTATGCCCTTCCAAAAGCATTAAAGGTAAAGTACGACAGCCTCTTTCACCATTCACTTTCATTGTATGGACATTGTATGAATGTTTACTGAGACTGTACAAACATCTCCTTCTGTACTTCACAGAATTATAAAGTTATACGACCTAGGAAGAACGTATGGGTGACAAAAAATGACAGAATTATTAAATGAATCACACAAATAAAACAAATTGTTTTGAATTACCGCATTGAAAAAAGTTCTCACTCACTTCAATGTGTTTCTGCAGCTGAAATGTGTTTACAGCGCTTTTGTTATTCCTGTACTGACGGATAGCCAACAGAAGAGACTTCAAACAGGTTGATACATCCATCTTTACCCACAAAAACGGTCAATGGAGGCCTTGAACAAAAAACAACAAATAACGTTAACTATCTAAATTGTTTATATGTAACGTTAGGTTTTTGTAAACATACGGTGGGCTATGCTAACTTAGTTGATAATAGACGATGTTACTGAGCTTATAAAACGAATATATCTTAAACTCTCCCATACAACGTTTACATCAAGCATTTAGGTTTCTTATATTTTAAAATGACATTTTCTAGTATTTAATTTTAGATAGTATTTACTTTAAAGTTTATGAGTTCCCCACAGAACAATCCGATGCTACAACAGCAACTTCCTCCCGCTAACACTTCGAATCGCTGGAAGAGTCCATTATCCGAAAGGGATAGGGGGGTTTGCTGACGAAATTTACAAATGTCTGACTATTTATTTAGATTTAAGATATAGGGTGTAAAGTAGTACACATATAAATTAAAGAATTATTGGATACTTCCTCTTTATTTTTTTTATATTAGTCTCTTTTAATGCTAGCAGGAAAGCTGATAACCCCTCAATCTAGAGAGAATGGTTAAGAGACAGAATGCGACGTCGCACTGACGTAACTACGTTCATTTACCCGTGAAGCGTCAGAAGCATTGGTTGTTGTTCTCTTTATTTTCAGGACATTTTTAGATATAGAATTTACTGAGGTTGGACATTGAAATTGTAACACCTGGTTTTAGACCACAATCATTTATTAGTATGATATAGGGCATCCTTTAGCCACCAATACACCATAAATTCATCTTCGGTAAGGACTGATACAGTCTTTCACAATGGCCAGAGGGATTTTGAACCATTCCTCTCCCAGAACAGTGGCCATGCTGAAGGTAGACAGTGTTTTTACTTGGCTCCTCCAAAATGCTAGCCAAAACACAGCCATTTTGGCTTAAAAATTATCCATGGCCCAAAATTTGCACTGTTAGCACCAATGAAACTAACATTTGTCATTGGCATGGGTGACCAAAGATTTGGCTATCTTTAGCAATAGGATCTCCTATAGGAAGTCCAGCTACACATTTTAGATGGGCAACTATGGTTGTATGTATTTTGGATACATTACAGGTTAGTACCTAGACATCCTTTTTCAGAAATCATCTTGCGTCGACAGTTACTCCATCATGTCATGGTGTGCATTATTCTGCCTGCATACCATAGCTCTTGATACACTGTCCTGGTCACAGGAAGAGCCAGCGAGACACGCACCAACAGTTTGTCCTCTGAAATGTCTCAGATTGTTATGTGGATTGCAACATTTTAGGCCTACAGCTACAGAGTTACTGATCTGTTAATTCAACTTTCACACTCTGCACTAGATTGGTCACAGGGCCACGAATGGTGTGAAACCTTAACATTATTTATTGGCCAGTGTTTCTTTGTCTGTACTTGAATGGTATATTTGGAATCATTTGGTATTTTCTGTTCCTTAAACAAACAAACTTGAACACACTCTGCTATACAAAGGTTATTCCTGCACTACAGGAGGCTGCAGTATACAAACTGCAAGTAGTTAAAAAATAAATTTGTTTTTTGTTGGTTAAACCATTAATATAAATCCTCTATAATTATACCCTATCTGATAAAACTTATTAATAACCTTTAGTAATCTGTGACCAGTTGCATAAACTACCTTCACTAGTCAAACTGTAAATTAGTCATCAATTTATTTCTTTAATTTTGGTCATACATTTAAATCAGTTACAAATACATAAAAATGTAATCAGTTAAATAGAATCTGAAAAGCAAGAGTCTGGTTGGTCAGACTAGATTTTTAGACACAGTCTTAACATGCTGGGCTTATGCAACTGGCCTCTGCTCTTTTAAAAGAAAAGAAAATCTTAGTTTGTTTAGCCTTAAAAGAAATGAAGCACTTGGAGAAAAATAAAACTGATTTATTAAAAGACAACCAACCAAATTTAGGCAGTGACATCAGCTCTATCTTTGACCATATGGAACAGTGCATAGGAAACTGTTCTTATGTGGGCCCATTTAAGTGGTAAAGTAAATGGAATATATTTACATGTAAAAACCGCAGTATGTTCATTAAGAACAAAATATTTACACTACATACCTTATTATAGACTCTGACACAAATATAGATTCTAAAAATATAGAATTGCCACAAATGTTGTGAAATAAATAAACAATATTTAGCACTATTTCTTAGGTTTTTAAGCACTGACCGTGTGAAATCCTCTGTGTATTAAATATATATCTGGGAAAAACCAAAATTATTATAATGAGAATCAAATTTATAATGACATCAAAATCCACAACATTGCAGCATTGAAATACACATCCACGATTTATGCATTTACCAAGCACAAAATCATACAAATGAGTTAATGCAATTCATGTAATGCGATCACATGAAATGTCCATATCCAAGGTAAAAAAGCCCAGAAAGTTCTTGGAAACATTACGAGAATTGCATATCTATATTCTTCATGTTGGCTGATCCTAGGTATCCAGGCCGAACATCACATAAATCATACTGGTAGAACAACGACATAGTCCGCTGAGCAATCAACATCTGAGAGAGGAAAAGGTTCACAGTTAGTTAGGGTTAATTCTAATTCAAAAAGATGATTCCTGTTCAAATATGTTACTGTAATTGTCGAATGATGTTTTGCCATTGTAACGACCAGTGTTGAAGACAATAAAAAAGTAACTGCGTTACTCTTCTGAAAAAGTTATTTTTCTGTAAATTAAACAGTAATGCATCACTTTACTAGTTACTTGAATAATCTGATTACATAACTTAAAAGTAACTTGTGTTCTGAAAAAGTTATTTTTCTGTAAATTAAACAGTAATGCATTACTTTACTACTAGTTACTTGAAGAAGTAAACTGATTACATAACTTAAAAGTAACTTGCGTTCTGAAAAAGTTATTTTCTGTCAATTAAACAGTAATGCATTACTTTACTAGTAACTTGAAGAAGTAATCTGATTACATAACTCATGTTACCTGTTAATGCATTACTATCAACATTTGTAATGACATTGGTAATGTCTCATGATTGTTAAATCTCTTATTTTTTAACAGTTGACACTCACTTTCATATTCATTTTCCTCATTTTGCACAGGTGGTTCTGGACATTGATTGTTGAAAGACTGTTCTAGCAGTGTTTTTCTTTTCAGCGAACGTTTTAAGTGTGTTGCAAGTCCTTGATTCTTTTGCTTGTAATGACAAATAAGATCCTTCATTGTCTTGAAGAACTTCTCCTCTACTCCAGAGCTAGCCTGAAACAGATAGTGTTGTGACATTTTAATGACTTGTAAATTCATTTATTCATGTATGTATTCATTTTATTTAATGCAAAAGCTGTTGTGCAATCAGTTTAGATATATTTAGTGTTATGCCGAAGTTATCCACCACAGAGATCTTATTTTTGTGTGTCTTACCTGTAGAGTGTAGGATCCAGAGTGGCTTTGAAGGATCCTATAAGTATATACCACTTTTGTTTACTGTAAAATGAATAAATAAATAAAGTAAGTAATTAAAGTCACCATGACATGAAATAGCTCAACAAAACAAAGGTTTCAAGTGGTTTAGTGGTTGAATAATTTCTATTACAACTATAATACCCTGAACACCCTGTATACCCTGAACCCTCGGTTAATTAACTCAAACCTTGCTCAGCTCGGTCATGTATATGTTCAGTCGAACACGGAGCATAAACAGAGCATGGAAACGATAAGAAGAATCGATCCATTCTTCTTTGTTTAATGATGATTCACATTCTTGATGCATTTCACCATGCACCTCACAGGGAAGTTGTGCAAACATTTTTATTTTATCCCTAATCATTAAAGGAATAGTTCACCCAAAATAATGTTTATTTTGTTGAAAGTTTTTTCATGTATGACTATACATCTGTATGAGTTTTTCTTCTGTTGAACAAAAAATATTATATTTTCAAGAATAATAGTAACCAGACAGTTGATGGCACCCATTGACTTCTAGGGCTGTCAAGTGATTAATCATGATTAATCACATCCAAATAAAAGTTTGTGTTTACATAATATATGTGGGTTCACTGTGTATAATTACTATTTATATATATAAAATAACTTATATATATATAATATATATATATATATATAAAATATATATATATAAATATACACACACATGCTTGTATATATTTAAAAAATATTTTCATGTATATACTGAAATATATTAAATATTTTATATATAAATATTTTTTCTTCTTGAATAATATACATGCATGTGTGTGTATTATATATATATATGCACACATACACGATAATTATACACAGTAGCACCCACATATATTATGTAAACGCAAACTTTTATTTGAATGCGATTAATCGTTCAGACAGCCCTATTGACTTCCAGAGTAGGAAAAACATACTATGGGAGTCAATGGGTGCCATCAACTGTTTGGTTTTCCAATTACATTCTTACAAATATTTTCTTTTGAGATATATAGACAAAAGAAACTGATGTATGTTTGGAACAAATTGAGGTGAGTATTGTAAGTGATGACAGAATTTGAAATTTTGGGGTGAACTATCCCTTTAATCCATTTTTTTATCACTATGAACTAGAATTATATTGTTTGTTTGATGTTAATTTAACAATGAAACAGTCAAACAGAAGTAAACTGAACCCTGGAACATAAGCAGCGCCGGAGCAGGTTAGGCCAACTATGATACTACACTACATAGACTATAGTCTTTAATAAAATATAATGAATTTCAAACCTGAAACATATTTTTATTCAAAGATCTCTTTAGTCTAACAATAAAATTATGAACCCACATGTGACTGTGAAAAAGCCAAAACAGTGCGTAAATCAGACCTAGGCTATAGCCATTCATATTTTTTATTGCAAATTAGCTTTTCAATGCTTGTCTTAATTTGAATTTGGGGTTCGAGACAACAGCTTAGATTTCGGGACGTCCTGAATTTTCGGACGTCTTGTCACCCTAGTTTCAATGGCTACTTTTATGCCCCAAAAGTTGAAATGTTAGGATATAGCTAAGCTTTTAACTTGCATTCTGGAATACACCCCTGATAGCGTGTTTACTGGCGCAAGAACAACCGGTCACTCACATCACAGCAATAACAAACCACGGACGCACATCACAAAAGGGAAGAAAAGAGCTCAGACCATTGCAACTTCCGTTTTATGCTTACTAAAAGTAGAAATTGTGTAGCATATAGGCCTACTGATTGTGAAAATATCATTGGTTAGGTTTTTTAATTTCTCCTTTTTACAGCTTTTTAGACGAAAAAACAACAGTTATGGTAACTGTTAAGTTAAAGGTAAAGTTACCCTCAGGACGTGCTCTTTAGGTAACCAGAATCACTGACAAGGGTTTACAGTCTATCTTCATTGAGTTAGGATATTTTAGTAGCTGATAAAAATCTTATAAAGCTTAGGCCTACTAGTAGCCATGCACTTTAAGATTACCATTTAAAGTGTGTAGTCTATATATTATTCAGTGCAAAGTCTCTTATCCTGTGAATAACTAGAACCACCGCTTCTCTTTTACCGCAGATATCTTGAAGACCTGCTTATGTTCCCTTTTGTAAATGTGCATTTGTTAAATTCATTGAAACGCAACAAATGCATTCATGAATGTAATTTATTATCAATTTTACTATATATAAAATAGTTGTGCTTTGTTGGGAAGTAGAGCAACATTTTGAGGAATAAATATCTAATTATATTGTGTTCGTGACTTTCCAGTTAGACAACTTCCTACAATGATTCTGTCATTATTTTTTTACTTCGTTTATGAAAATAGCCCTTAAAATGTTTTTAAAAATCTGGGTATAATTTTTATGAAGAGGTTAAAAAACATTTAGAAAACTGTGAATATTCTAAACAGTATTGTAACTTGTTTTTTGTTTTTCATATAATTTAAGTGTTGATAGCAAGATAATTGGTTTGATTCTCAGCTAAATAAACTGGCCTAAATTGATACAAATGTGACTGCAATGCAGTGCACCTTTGTTTGGATAAAAGTGTCTGCCAAATGTATAAATACCTTTAAAGGATATGGGGGGGGGTCTATTTTGGGTCTGTGCAGTGGCGTTAAACAATGAAATATGAAAAATATCAAATTGACTTACATTTTTATTTTACATTCTAATTTATTTGCACGTTCGATAAAACATTAGTGTCAAAATTTTTGCAGCCATTGTAACTACCCTAAATGACAGAAAGCAACAAGATTATTTCCGTTAATAGGATTTCCTGAAAATTTGAATGTGTCATCTGTACAAATTTAAAAATAATACTGCAGTGAAAATGCACTTCTAGGAATTACAATTTGATTCACTGCTTAATTATTCATATATTTTCTGGTTATAAGAAATTGATTTAAACATATTTATAACAAAACATATTCCAATTTACAAAATATATTCCAATTTACGAACCCTTAGTTTTGAAAGTAACAACATTTCCTCTTTTAATTAGAGATAATCATATTATTCTTGATACAACTTAACCATTTGTTTTGATTTTCAATTCAATTTACATTTATTTATATAGCGCTTTTCACAATCCAAATCATTTCAAAGCAGATTTTAAGTTATGCATTTTCCGGAATGTACATAGAAAATCACAGTTAGCAAAAAAGGAATTAATTTAAACAATGTAAAAACAATGCAGAAACAATGAGCTCACTCATTTTCTCTATATTTTATATAAAAAATAGTATTTTATTTGATAATCACTCCCCTCTGCTAAAACCACACGTCATCTTATACAAGTTCACTAGTAGCCAATAAAGTTCACTTAGGTTTATATGCCTAAGTGAACTTTATAGGCTACTAGTAAACTTGTATAATAGGCTATCTTGTATTATACTTCTATATTAAAACCTTTAAAAAGGGTTATATCAAAGTCAGCCTTTATTCTAAAAGACTGCTTTCCATATTTGACCTTCTATGAAAAAAACTTTAGTGAGTTAACTTGGTTGTTTTTCTTTGTATTTTTTTTTCTTTTTTTGTTCTTTGTTTTATTATATATATAATTTTGGCTAATCACGCATAGGCTATATTTTTTATTATATCAACTCTGTTCCAAAATTGGTGAAGAATATGTCTGGGATTTTTCCATAATAGTAAGTCAACAACTTAGTAGTCAACAAACACACGTAGCTGCTGCATTTGTGTCATGCAAAATTAAGTTATTTTAGCAAACACTAACGGTCATTACTGACGTGTCAAATTTGATGGTGGTGACAACTCAACTGGTAAATCAGAAAAATCAGCTTGAACCATCCTGAAATCTCAGTTCATTAATTCAAATAAATGCTAGGCTATTATTTTTGTGCCTGATGATGGTAAATCATTACCATTTGGATTATCCCCAAAAGAATAGGCCTACATATCCAAAACTTTTCCTTGATAAAGTATTCAATTGTCAGTCAGTAACTAAAAAATAGTGAATAAGAAACAGTAGCCTACTTACTATACACACAGGCAGAGAGCTCCCTGAATGGTCTCACTGTCACGAATGAGGTATGTTCCGTCCTTTTGCTTTCTTCCCGAGCAGCTCCTCGCATCTTTGTTTGCTTATTGGCCCATGATACGCTGGATGGTCCATGTTTCACATCGCACATGAGGAGCGTGTAGTCTCACTCAAAATACGTCTTCTTCCGCAAGTCCACAGGCAGATTAGTGGACCAAATCGAAAGGAAACTTCCTTGATGCCCACACTCAGAAACTATGAGACACTTCAAGGCATCGTGTGAGCATTTTTCCGTCTGAGGGTATAAAATAATGCAGACGCAAACCAACTAAAGTCACACCGGAAGTCAGTTTGCGGTTTTTGTATGAGTTTAAGTAGTAGTGGTCATAGCCAAGGAAGTGTCACACTGTGTGATATGTCAAAAGTAACAAGTAAGATCACGACTGAAGCATTGCAATTCTTTAATTTAACTTATGAAATTGTCTTTATCTTATAGAGATAGCTAGAATATAGATAAACATAGACAAGCCGGTGCCTACTAAGTATCAAAGCTAAAAAGTAAATGTTAGTGCATTGTTTTATTGTTGCATTGTTGTGTAAAACTTACAGTACCTTATGCCTCTGAAATCTATGCCTGCTTTCTTACCCTTATATAAATATTAAATTTATTTCTAGAACACAGTTCAGTAGTGGGATTAAATGTGAGATTGATGTGTGCATTCAATAACGTCCACAATTGTTATCCCAAATGGCTGTTCCCTCAAATAGAGTGCCCTGAAAAAGTAGTGCCCTACTTAAAGTTTTTGGCTTCTATGAATATGTTATTCTTACTGTTATGTTAACTATAGGTAGTGTCCCCTAAAGCTAATTTGCATTTTAGAAGACCAAACCCAACTTTGAAAATGAAAATCAGGTTGATGTCAGAATCCAATGTTAAATTGACATTAATCTTCAACGTTGGGCAGACGTTTTATTGTGGTCCAACATCAGTCGGGTTCTGACTGTCAACCCAACTTTCATTTCCAACCCAAATATAGCGTCTGTCCGACGTTGCATGTTGACGTCAATTAGACGTTGGATTCTGACGTCAAACAGAAACGTGAACTACTATTGAAATCCTGCCAATAAGTGGATAAACTATCCTTTTAAGTTCTCCCTTTGAAGTGCTGAAGGCTTGAGAAGGTCCTTACTGCAGAACATGAAATCCAGGGGAGGAGTTGGATCCAGATCCAGCTCCTCCCACCTTATGTTTACCTACCTATCTCTGCCCTCTGATCCCTAACCCCACCCCTAATCCTACCTATTTCCGCCCCTGATCCCTAACCCTCACCCCTAATCCTACCCATCTCCAACTCCTGGATCCAACTCGCCCCCTGGATCTTGTGTACAACAATAAGGTGCTACTGGAAGGCTTTGGCTAATTATGTTTATCTCTTAATCATTTACTGTAACTTAATAATATCATGTTCAGAAGTGAAAATAAAACAGATTTAAATTTGCTTATCTTGCTACGTTGCTATTATTCGGTCGACTTGGAGACAAATGTATTGAGTGAATACTTCAATGATGCGCTTATTACACTCACGTCTTGTTGACTCCCGCATGGCACAACATGTTACTCTCAGAAAGGGTCACTATGAGGTAATCTTTTTTTTAGTTAAGTGATTCAAAATATTCACTTGCTTGGGAATCAAAACCACTACCACATGTGTGCTTTTAAGCATTTAATTTCCGTGGTAGTATAATAATAAGTCTCCAATTTCAGCTCTTTACTGCAACAAATGCTGAAATGGATCACACTCATTGGTGGGGTCAATAAGTCAAAAGTGTCCATGCTCTTCAAACATTACAAGCTATATCCACTTGCAGTACTGGAGGTGAAGTGTCCCATCTGTTACCTGTCTAATGGGGATAGAGAGGGCGGGGTAATCAGCCCTGACCGAGAACGTTTTAACGCAAGCAGGGAGGAGGATAAGGATTGTAATTTGAGTTTAAGAAGATTAACTTAGTAGAAGAGCTCGCTCTCCATCTGCAGTTTGCCTCACATATTGATGTTAGTATAATGAGCAAATCATTGTTATCTTGATTTAAATCGTGTGTTGATGCCGATTTTCTGTAATGATTTCACGAGGAGTTATGTTTGCTGGATTAGCTTGGCCTGGATCGGTGTTGAATTGTCATCGTGCATGCTAGCGCTGAAACACTTTACTAGAGGAAATGAAGACACGACCCAATGGGAACACCTCTAACGCCGACTGGATGGGCTCCCTGTGCCCTGCCCTCACATCAATGCCCCTCAAGCACCTAGCGGTTCCTGGTGAGAGAACTTCTCTGACCTTTGACATTTCATTTAAATTAAAATTTTGACATTTCATTTAATTCAGTGGCAAATTCAAAAGTTGGCCATTTTCCAAATAGATGTAGATATAATAGTTTAGGAAACAACAATAATTATAGCCTAACACAGTGTACTTTATTTAGTTAAAAGAGTGACTAAATGCAATTGTAAGGGTTTTCCTTGTTCCTATCAAAAGATACCAGTTTTGTCTTGTCCAAAACCAGGAAAACCAGTCGACAGCAAGTCTTACTTGGTCATCGAAACTCTATTAACAGTCTTCTATCAGCCTGAGAGTTTGGCTGAGAAAGCCAGGGAAGAGTAGAAGCAAGGGACAAAGTGATGATGATCGCGCCATTCTCCCACGGCCCTCGGCCTCGTACTGCTTGCCACATAGGGTGAATTAAGGATGATTGGGACATAAGGTCGAATGGGACATATAACTACACTCTAAAAAAAAAAGGTTCTTCAGGGGTTCTTCGCGTGGTCATGGTGCTATATAGCACCACTAAGCCCAGTTTGGTTCTTCAGCGGTTCTTCAGTGATTCTCTGGGGTGGTTAACATGCTCTATGGAACCTCTTATGGTTCTACATAGCACCATATGAAAAGGTAAGTGCTATATGGCACTTAAAATGGTTCCCCTATGATTACGAGCCAATGAACCACTTTTAGTGCTATTTAGCACCATTTTTTTTTAGAGTGTATACAGTGTTTATTTTCTCACTGGGTGAAAATAAAACTTTTTTTGATGAGCCTAGATGTGAGAACAACAGTCAAAATCGGATGCTCTAATTGGTGTGACATCCTGTAGGGGTGGGGCAGGCATCAAAAGTTGACATTAGCTTTTGCACAAACTATATTGCTATATTGTACAAACTTTTGATGGAAACACAAATATGATGCACTATTGACACAAAATCTGTAAAACATTTGTTATGTTTCTATTTTGAGAACAGGTTGTTTTTACTTTGTCCCATCCACCCAAACACAATTTGGGTGGATGGGACAGCATGATTTTGGGTGATTGGGACTGTGCTTTAAGGCTTTTCTAATTCAAAAAATGATTAACCTTGCAATAGAGAACCATTGTTTATGATCTGCATACTCTAAATCAGTGGTTTCCAACCTCTTTATTTGAGTAAGCCCTAATCAACCACAAAAATATTCATGAACTAGCTAGAATTTGCAAAAATAATACGACTTAATTATGAAAATTGAAACATTATAGTAAAAAAAAATGTTTTACACATCCTTTCATTAAAATATAAACGTTATTCCTGTTCAAATGGATAGGTAACATATTCAGTGTTACAGATATGTACCATGTGTTGGGCTGATGTTTTTAATTTATGGCAAGAAACCACTTAAAAACTGTCCCAATGACGCTTAATTCACCCCATAGCACAAACAATGGAAAAATACTGCTTCTCATCATCGCCCTGTGACGTTAAAAATCTTATCTCTAACTCATTTGAACTCCATTTCCCTTCTGGAACCACAAAATCATAAGATAACATAACACTGTAAGAACAAGGAAGTCAAATATAAAGTAATATAGAATATAAAACATGGATAATGAATAATATAAAATGATGAATAAATAATTAAATATTAATAATATATCATGTAATAATATTAATAAATTATTATTAAATCATTACACAGGTTGCTATTGAGAATCCCTAGAACCTTCACATTAAATGTTTATTTTAATCAAATATATCATTTCTATGTTTTATTTATTTCTAAATGTATTATATTTTAATTATATTAATAACATATTAAATATTAAAATATATTACACATTTTGTTATTTTATATTTTTATTTTTAAGACCTAAAATATTAACAAATTCTGTAAACTAAAAAGTGAATTTTTTGTGTGTTTCCTTAGGACAGTCTTAATGGTCAATCCTGTTTATGTGTTTTATTTTAATAGTCAGCAATTGATTATTGAAAGCTGTTTTTTCGAATAAATCTTTCTAATAATAACTTATTGTCAGGTTTGTGGTAGTAGAAAGGATGAGGAATATCAGGAAACGGATTTATTCCACAAAATCACAGAAACCACTGCTAAAAATTAACGAGAACCGACAAACACTCACTGGACAGAAGGAAACTAAATACAGAGATCAATGAACACTGACAAGGTGAAAACAGTTGACACAGATGATCATTACGAGAAACTGGTGGCTAATGAGGAAGTGAGTTCAGGTGAGGAGACAAGCGGGATCTTGGGAAGTGGAGTGATGACAAAGACAAACTGGTGCAGACTAACATTGTGACACTTATAGCAAAATTAACTGCAGAACTGTCAAGTTACATTTTTTAAACGCATATTGAAATGTTTGAATTTGTATTGATTCTGCCCTTGTGTTCATGTTTTAGGGTCTCATGACTCCTTCAGCTTCTGGGTGGATGAGCATGCTCCAGTCGGCCCAGACCAGAAAGCATATGTGAAGCACCTAGCCTCTACTTTCCGCTTTCTTGCCAAGAAGGTGATGAAGAAATGGTCCATGACTCAGAACCTCACCTTTAGGGAACAGCTTGAGGGAGGAATACGCTATTTCGACCTGCGTGTGTCCACTAAACCAGGAGAACCAGGCCACGAGATATACTTTATACATGGGCTTTTTGGACACAAAGTACGTGATGGCCTTAATGACATTAACCATTTTCTGAACGTGCACAAGAAAGAGGTTGTTTTTTTAGATTTTAATCATCATTATGCAATGAGCGAGGAGCATCATCAATACCTAATCAAGATGCTGAAGGACGTGTTTGGTCACAAGCTCTGCAAGATTGACGTGGTGGAGGAGATCACTCTAAACTATCTGTGGAAGAACAGGTACCAGGTGAGCTCAGGACGTAGTTGCCAAAGCGTAGACAGTGTCAGTGTCAAATGAGGCGCTTTAGTTATGGTAGGTTTAGGTATGGGGTAGAGTTAGGATTAGACCACTAGGAGGGCGCCTTCTGCCCCATATATATCTGCGTTTCATTTGACGCTAAAGGGTGCCATGTGTGTTGGATGTCTACGCTTTGGGAAAAGCATCGTATATGACGCCTTGGGATGAGAACGGGCTCACACATTAGACACATCTGATGTTAACAATGAAGGCTTTACGTAAAGTAAAAATCTCGAGTGTGATTTGACGTGAAGAAAAAGCAGCAAAATAGTTGTAGCCTGATGTTTAAAGGTTGTGGGTTCAGTCCTCAATAGAAGGAAAATGTAGGTGGGGGAGTGAATGAACTGCGACTCTTCCACCCTGAATACCCACAACTGAGGTGTCCTTAGTCCACCCAACCCCCATTGCTCCAGGTGTGTGTGTTCACTACTCACTGCTCCTAAATATGTGTGCATTAACTTGGATGGGTTAAATGCCATACTTGGCCTTCATACATCACGTCACTTTCAATGATTAAGGGTGGTATTTATTAAGTGGATATATATAAACACTTGTGATAACAGTTAGGGCCCTTTTAATGGGGGAGGGTAGCCTCGATGCCAGCCCGAACCCCGCCCACAACATTTTTAGGCCACGTTTACACAAAGCCGGGGTATTTAGCAAAACGAATATTTTTCTCTGTATTTCAAAAATAACATCGTTCACACACCCACATAAATATGCCGTCGAGCGCCATCATAACTATGCCAAACCTATTGGCGGCAGTGTAGGGAGAAGGATAAAGCCATGCAAGCCAATCAGAATCCTCAGAATCGACAAGAGAGAACCTAAAACGTTGTTTCTCACAGTTCACACGGCAACACATAAACAGCGTTTTCAGAAATCTCCACTTTGCCCGGAGTTCTTAGAAGTAATAGTTTTCGGTGATAAAAACGGCGTTTCCGTGTAAATGGAGGGCAAAACGCAGAGAAATATCTGCGTTTTCCCATTCGTGTAAACAGGGCCATAGTTGGGAAGTTTGGTCTGGACTCAATACATTGAGGAGTAATTATGATCAGTCAAAAATGTTCAGGCCAATCAGATTGCCAGGGTGGGCTTTATACGATGATCTTCAGGGACGTAATCACCACGTTATCAAAGAGTGCTTAACTGGTTTCCCTCAGAGATGACTGCAGCTGGAGAATTGAGATGTATAGATTCTGTTGTTGCATCTGTTCTAAAATAAATCGACAGCGCATTAATTTTAATAGACAAACAGAAAACTGCAATCAAGGCATTTGTCTGATTGGAAAGATATTTTTGCCATCCTTCCTACATGATTTGGCAAAAGTGGAACTTATCAGCTGGCTCGCTAAGAAGAAGGGACGTAATGAAAAGCCTGTGGTCGTTGTGGTTTCTCCTTTGGTCGCACTCATGGAGGACCAAGTAAAAGAAGCAACACTTGTTATTTTACTTCTATAATAAGTAAGTTCTGTTTTTGACAACTGTGCTATGCAAAGTAGTTGCCTTACTGCGTTGCTCTGATTAGTTGTAGGTCCACTGACTATCCAATTGGGTGCAGAGTTTTTTTTTCCTGGTTCGGTTAAGACACGCCTTATAATGAAATCCCTATTGAGCAGTTTCAGACTCATATTCTGACTAGAATATGAGTATGACTGAAGTCAGGCTAGGGGGAGGGGAGACAGTGACACTAATAAGAAGATGTTGAATTTTTTCAGCACTTTAAAAAAGATCCATGAAGAGATTAGGTGATCAGTCATACTGAAACTCACTAAAATAAGTTGAAAAACAGCTGTCAAAAACTGGAAAATTAAATACCTTTCCTGTTACTGATACAAATGCCAGCTCTGTCTCATAGCATCAAATAAACAACCTGACATTAATTCAGTCAGTTTATTGATAGATAAATGTGTGTTTGATCTGTCATAAGATGGACTTAAGACAGAGATCAATATCAACTTAGTTTAATAAAACAAAAAGGCAGGGTGCATTAACACAAAAAATACCAGACAACAACTGAACTGAAAAGGAAGATCTTAGAAATACACAGTGGTGATAAGACAATGACAAACAGCTGTGATAAAAGGGTTTGCGTCATCTGAAGTCCTTGCATGAGTTGTTGCCGCCTCTTCACTTGTGTAATGATCATCTGAATTCGTCATAATAGGCTGGATCCATAAAGGCTATTTCAGAGTTTAAGAGCCAAATGTGAAAACGCTCTCCCTCCTTAAGTGGACTTAGATATTTTAGGTACTAGTAAAAGCTCTACGTTTTGTGACTATTAAAGAGCGTGATGGATTGTAGGGCGATAGAAGATCAATTAAATACACAGGAAGCTAAACCGTTTCAGGGCCTTATCTGGTCAGTAGCAATACTTTGTAATTGATACAGAGCTTAATAGGTAACTCAGTATTTTATTGCATTTTTACTGCATTTTGGAGTAATTGTAGCTTGTTTGAGAATGAAGGACAACCATCCAGTAATGCATTAGTAATCTAGTTGGTCATGAAAGCATGAACTAAAGACTATGGAAAAAGGGGAAATTGTGGGTTTGCATTTGACTGTTATACTGAAACTTGCAGTTCAGACTGTTTTTTTTTTAGCATCTTGCCTGTGACTTAGCACTGACGTGCCAACTCTTTGTGTGTCCGTGGTGTGCTGCACCAAAAGGTCATCTATTCCTGCTGTGTTCTGACCCTAATCACTGTCGGATTAACGTCTCACTTCCACTCTGATGGAGGAAGACAGGTGTGCAAATGGCAAAAACTGGACACTCGCATCCATGCACTATTCTATTTGTGAACACCTTCAGATTAGCAGATTCTCATGTTAGTCTTTGTGGGCATACAGGAACTGGTTAGATTCTGCTAGATAACAGAAATGGTGGTGAACCAAGTTCTTAAATGTTCAGAGTTGCTGTTTACATGTTCAAGTATGTTTTTTTAAATCTTCTTGAAATGTGAGTGGTGTTTGCATGTGTAGTAACAGTTCCATGAATGAAGGAAGTGGTTCTTAAAGGGATAGTTCACTTTAAAATTAATTTTTGATATGTTTTAGCTTACCTCAAGGGCATACAAGATGTAGGTGTCTTTGTTTTCACGAGTCATGTTTCAAGTTTCATCAGATATGTAAAAAATGCTGGGTTGTTTTTAACCCAATTTTGGGTAAAATATGGACAAACCCAGCCAGTGGGTTAAAAATGTAATTTAAAAATTTAACCCAATGGCTGGGTTTGTCCATATTTTACCCAAAATTGGGTTAAAACAACCCAGCATTTCTTATATAGTGGGTTTAGGGGGTCCACGTCAAAGAGCTTGCACAGAGAAGTCCAAATTAAACATGATTTAATGATTGTATGTAAGTACAGATTGATGGCCTAACACAGGAGCGGTTTGTGTGAGAAAACGAACAGTATTTTTACAGTTTTTACCTCGTGTAACCACAGCCATGTCCAACTGAGCTGAAGTGATTCGCTTGCGCGTGTATGTCACTCATTGTTTACACAGAAATTTCACTGTGAAGAACTAAACATATTTAGATATATCGAAATTGTCTTCCATTGCGATTTCCTGTATATCTAAATATTTCTAAATCTTCACAGTGAAATCAAAAACGATATAAATACGGTTTGTTTTCTCACACAAACTCGCTCGTTTTGTGTCTTAGGCCATCAATGTGTACTTACATTTATGAATGATTAAATCTTGTTTAATTTCGACTTCTCTGTGCATGCTCTTTGAGGTGGACCAAGGGTGGACCCCTAAACCTGCATTATATGACTGATAGACAAGAACGGTTTAACCAGAAAAATATAAAAATGTAAAATACTTTGGAAACAAAGACACCTACACTTTGGATGCCCTTGAGGTAAGCTAAAACATATCAAAAATTAATTTCAAAGTGAACTATCCCTTTAACCAGGGGGGCTCAGCAAACTTCTAAACTTGGAATTAAATTGTTAAAAAACAAGCAATAAGCCAAAATCTTTTTAGAATAAGCCAAAGTCTAAAAACCAGGAAATTTCTTATTTTAATTCGTCCTCTAATTTCATTTTCTCTTCAAAGAACCCAGATTCCCACAGTCTTGAAAAACATATAAGGAAGCCTTTAGCATAAAGTACACTTGTGTTTGTATGCGTACGCCGTGGCAAATTGTCCTCACCGATTTTTGTAACTTCAGTCGGACATGCACACTGCATTGTTTCACAGTAGAAAATGAAACTAAAGAGACGTAACAACAACAAACAAAATACCAGAGACTGCAAACACATCAGACACCCTCATTGACAAGCACTTGTGAGAGGTTGTTATGTGTAAAACTTTAGTTTTGCATACAAATACATTTTCATCTGCCAAAACTTCTGGAGAAAATAGTGCAGACAATGGACAAAGATGAACCTTCCTAGAGCGCATGTGTCGACCGCCTTTGTTTGCACATGCTATCATGGTGTCTGCATCCAAAAATCACATCTTGACTAGGTACTTTTTTTGAATTAGTAATTACTTCACGAACAGCTAAAGTATGTTTAGTATGTTGAATGTTATCCGTACGTACTAACTTTCATAGGTATTTTTTTTAACAATTATACAATTTTTATTTAAATATTTTTTCAGGTTGTAAATGCATAAAACATTTTTTATGATCTTTAGTCCTTATCCAGTAAATCACACAAAACTGGAAAAGTCACAGTGACAGAGCCATTGGATATTGTTGGACAATAAAAAAGTTAAAAACACTGGTCTAGGATGTTGTGGGTGGTTTATATATGATTGAGGAGTTTTTTGAGTGGTTTTACCAAGTGGTTTATGGTGTTTACTTAAGTGCTCACTTGCTGAAACCCACCATCAAGTCTCTAACTGGTCACTAGATAAGGCTTTGCCTACTTCCACGTAAGTCTAATGATATTTTTTTTTGGTCCGTTTTTATAGTCCAAGAGCAACAGCACACCTCTCCATGATAATTTGATAATTCATGACTGTTGTGGAAACTGCATGAGATATGCACCATAACATAGATTGTTCACTAAGATCAAATATGAGCCATAGCAAGCATTTTAGAAGCATCACTAATAATATCATTAGAGCCCATCATGTCATTTTGACTACAGAATAATGGCTCATTCAGTTTCTCAAGTTTGTGTTTGGTTTCACAGGTCCTAGTGTTCTACCATCATCCATCTGCTGAGGGCTGCCCTGTGATGTGGCCTGGTAGTAAAATCCCCGCTCCCTGGGCCAATACCACAGACACTACCAAGCTCATCCAGTTCCTGGAGACCACGCTGGGCGAACGACCCAAATACGGCAGCTTTCATGTATCTCAGGCCATTTTAACCCCACGTGTCAAGACCATTGCCAGGGGCCTGGTGCGGGGGCTAAGAAACTACCTGGTGGAGAGGTGAGTATTTAGGTTGAGGAAACATTTTTCATTTCATTTAAGCTGGATTATTTAGGATGTGTTCACACTTTTAGTTTGGTTCTCTTGGTTCTTTTGGTCTGGACCAGAAACAGAAAATAATACATTGAGTCCTGGGTCATTTTTAAGACCGAATCTAAAGATACAAAGATGCAAAAGCCTCTAAATGCCATTTGAAATTTTCTTCTAAAATGACCATTTTTATCAAGCTTGTATATTTAAGTTCAGTAATTTCACTTAAATGACAATTAATAGGTAATCTTCATTGCCATTAAAGTGAAATTACTGAACTTAAATATACAAGCTTGATAAAAATGGTCATTTTAGAAGAAAATTTCAAATGGCACTTAGAGGCTTTTGCATCTGAACTCTTCATATGGATATTTTAAATTAACGAACATCTAATATATAAAACAATGCTGTGTTCTGGGCTAAATGCACTCATAGTATGTGCATACATATGATGATATTTTGACCAGCTGAAGAACTTGAATTTATAAAATGTGTAAAGGAGTCAAAACAGTGCAAGGAATTCCTCCGTTGGAAAAGAAAAGATCTGGAGCAAACAACATTGATCCTTGTATACCAAACTGTAAATGGCAATTTAGCTCCTATGCATAAAAAACCCAGGTATCCTTCAGCATTTTGCCCTTTTTAGGGTCGCATTTTGTAACATCCCAAGGCAGCATCATATACGATCCTTTTGCCAAAGCGTAGACATCCAACGCACATGGCACCCTTTAGAGTCAAATGAGACGCAGACATATATTGGGCAGAAGGCGCCTTCTAGTGGTCTAACCCTAACCCTACCCCATACCCAAACCCACCATACCCGAAGCGTCTCATTTGACGCTAAAGGGTGCCTTGTGCGTTGGATGTCTACGGTTTGGCAAAAGCGTCGTATATGACGCCTTGGGATGAGAATGTGTTGTCACTTCCTATCTTTGGTTCTTTAGATGTCTTTAGTCCTGTGTTCTGACGATTCATGCTACCCATCGAGATTACTTACTTGTTATGCTCATGTGCAGACTCACAGTTTTTTTTTAACAAAAGTTGACTTCTTAACAAATTAATCAATTTAATATAATATTAATCGACAATCTGTGATCGGTTAGCATTTTTCGACAAGGCAGCACAAATCGTCAGAACACTGAGTCATGTTCTTAAAATCAAACCGTACCAGAGTTTGTTCAAATGAACCGAAACTAAATAAACTAAAATGAACTAAAACTAAATAAACTAAAACTTAATACAACCTAAATATTTCAAACATGTTTAAAAACAAAAACTAATAAAAATGCCAAAACATGAAACAAAATTACTAAAACCTTAACTAATTTTTTTTGTATAAAAATTATAATTGCATAATATGATAAACATACACACACACACACACACTACTGTACATATTGGAATAAACTATCAATGTTGCAATAATTCTAAAATGATCCACTAGGTGGCAGCCCCATATTTGGTAAGTGTCAGGAGGACCAGAGTGAGGAACCCTTCTGAGCATAAACATAATCTGTCATCACAATGATGGGTCCGCTAAAGTCCCAGCCAACTTATTGAACCCAGGCTGAAGGGGGACCCTCTTCAAAAGAAAATCCAAGGCCCCTTGAAATGAAGTATTGACTTTTGAGCAACGCATACCTCATATTTGCATATTATGTACAGTACATATAGTATTCAGACTACATTTTGTATACTATTTTGAACATGTCCTATATGAACTTCCTAAATGAGTCAGAAGCTGTCTGACTTAATATGACATAGTGGCACATATACAGTACTGACCAACACAGAAGTATAGAACTTGTGCTGTGTCTTAGCGGACATCCTGAGACAGCCGTCTCGGAGGAAGCTGTTTAACTCTGCCTGAGTGTGGATGTTGGATTGTTTATTATTCCAGGAAAAACACAGCCTGAGCTTCCCATTTCCTGGTTTTGTCCTGGCTGCTGCTGTAGATGTGGTGCTTGGGAAGTTTATTTCTAGTCTGAGCTGAACTAACTCTGTGATTGCTAAAACTACATCAACTTCCTTGTAGATGAGTGTGGTTTTGAAAGTGTGTTTTTAAAGAAGTCTAATGCTCACCAGGGTCGAATTTATTTGATCAAAAATGCAGTAAAAATGGTAATGTTGCGAAATATTTGTACTATTTAAAATAATTCTCTATTCATAATATATTTAAAATATTCTACATAATTACTGATTTGTTGCTCAAGAAACATTTGTATTTGTTTGTATCATTGTTAAAAACAGTCGTGCTGCTTTATGGAAACTGTCAAAAAAATCTAAATTAATTTTTTGATGAAGAAAGAACAGCATTTATTTGAAAGAGAAATATATTGCAATCTTATAAATGTCACCTTTTATCATTTAAATGCAGTATTAATTAAAAGTATAAATTTCTTTCAACAACAAAAACATCTTCCTGACTCCAAACTTTTGACAGGTAGTGTAATACCATCTTTCATTAAAGAGATAAAGTGGAAAATGAGTGTAAATACGGGCTTAATTTGTGTATGAGTACTATAATGTATATTCTAATAACATGCTTATGTACTCAATGCATCCTCCCTGTCTGTTCTTACATGCACTTCTGTTGTTTCTGTCACAGGAACCTTCCAACCATTATGACATGGGTGGGGGCCCAAAAGCCAGGCATAGATGGGGTCAATATCATCACTTCAGACTTTGTAGAACTTGTGGACTTTGCAAGCACTGTCATTAGTTTAAATAACCTCCTCCTTCCAGATCGGTCAGGCACATGACATTTTCTTTGACCACCGCAAAGACTGAATTTGTGCTGACCACGAAGAACTGGGATCACATGAAGTTCACTGCATTATCAAGACGGGACGGATACCAAATACGCCCTAAACTGGCCATTTTTTTATATTTCATTCAACAGAGCTTTAAGTGCCATTAGTCTGATCATTTTAACGCAGCACGTTTACGTACTTGTAAATATTATTAATATTTTAGAATGCATTTCAATAAATATTAAATGTTTATTCTGTCATATAAAAGTAAATATGATATCACAATATCAGGGCGAGAATTAGCTCATTGAGTTTTATGATGCATCATGAAAAAGAAAGTTTCCTGTGTTCTGTATCTCAGCACAGACAGTGGAAGATGTGGACCATGGTCAGAGTTTTTGTCGTTTCTGTTGCCTCAATTTTCTAAAACATTCGGCACTATAAATACGGCTATGATGAATAACCATTTAGAATTTAATTAATACATCATTATTTTTTGCTCTTATGAAAATAGTTGTTAAAATAATGGTGATTTTACCAATTAATTCTTGTTGGTACAAAAAAAATTATAATTGCCTCAGATATGCTTAGAAATTTTTCACTGTAACAAATACTGCCATGGATGATAATTTGATTAATACATCACTGGGTTTTTTTCTCATTAAAGTTGTAAAATAAAATGGCATTTTAACCAATATATAGATTCTGTAATCTATTTACAGTATAGATTCCTATTGCTACAAAAATGTAATTTATAATTTTCCTTGAATTGTCTCTGAAATTTGGCACTATAATAAATACTTACATGATGGATAATCATTTATAATTAAATTTTTTCATTGGGGGGTGGTACCAACATCGGGAATATATATATACAGCTATGGAAAAAATTAGAGACCACTGCCAAATCAGCAGTTGCTCTGGATTTATTATTTATATTATAAATAATAAATCCAGAGCAACTGCTGATTTGGCAGTGGTCTCTTAGTTTTTCCATAGCTGTATATATATATATATATATATATATATATATATATATATATATATATATATATTATTGTATATATATTATGTATATATATATATGTATATATATATATATATATATATATATATATATATATATATATATATATATATATATATATTTTATATATATATATGCTGAAAATCTTTTAGGAGAATTAGGTGTAATCATCTATGGTTAATCTCAGTTCATTTTTTTGCTCTTCAGTATTTAAAAAACTGTTCCTACCAGTATTCACAGAAATGATGTGAGCGGCTCCACATAAGAGGTTCACAAGAGGTTCTTCCACACCTGCGCTTCCCTGTGACCATGTCCTCATTCAAGTGACTGTTTTCTGTGGACTCTGGGATGAGAAGGACATCAGATAATGATCAGGACCATGTGAACAAGTCCACACAGAGCATTTGAATCCAATGAAGGAACAATTATGTGCTCAAAGCATGGAGGTATTTAGGAAAGAGAGAAAGAGGAGACAGATCTAATCAGCACATCTGCTCTCATTCTCTTTGGCTTTGAAATCTGTTTTTTTTTGCAGTTTTGCAGTTTTGCAAAACAAAAATGCAGTCCGGTTTTGAATCAGAAGACACACCATGGTCCAAATATCTACAAGTGCAAATACTTCTATGCATTCACTTCTTTGTAATTTCATCACAAATTATTTACACGTAACAATCATTAGAGTTGCAGTCAATCTCTCTGAACTGAAATAACCTCAATAAGTTTGAGAAACATGTGATCATGTTCTCCAGGATGATTTGAGATGTCCCAAAGAGCATATTGAGCTTATTGAAGCAAGAACAGCTGACTGTCTGTATAAAGAAGTTAAGCTCAATTTTTAATGTCCTAGAAATAGTGCAGAATACTTCATATTTCATTTTTATTTTACATCATACACTCTTGAAAACAAGGTTCTTTGTGGTTCCGTGAAGAACCTTTAACATCCATGGAAACGTTCCATTCCACAAAAGGTTCAGCAGTGGGGAAAGGTTCTTAAGATTATTACACTGTAAAAAATGCTGGGTTGTTTCAAGCCAAATTTGGGTCAAATATATTTTAACCCAAATGTTGGTTTTAAAATGTAATTAAAAATTGTACAGTTGAAAGTGAAAGTTTTAAGTTGGGTTGAAATTTTTAATTATATTTTTTAACCCAAGATTTGGGTTTGCCAATATTTGACCCAAGTTTGGGTTGAAACAACCCAGCATTTTTTAAGAGTGTATTCTTCAAATTAAAAATGGTTCTTTAAACTGTTCACTAAAGGATATTTGAGGTACCAAAAATGGTTCTTCTAAGGTGAAACCCCATTGCAGTTTGGAAGCTTCATTTGTAAGAATTTACTTTGTTTTAAATGTTCCAAATTTTTGATTTTGAATATGTGGATTTTCAGTGGTCAAGACTTTTGAACCCCTCTATATCAATGATTTGATTAGTAAATCCAAGCCTTAAAAACACAATGCTGGATTTTTGAGAATCTCAAGACATGGTGACCTGGCCAGCTACATTTCCAAACTATGAGATTCTTTGTTCCTTCCATGAAAGAGTGCACCAGTGGTCTTTTTAAGACCTTGACAAACAAAATTCTTTCTCTCCATCCTTTGTTTCACACTCCAGGCTCTCCCTTTCTTCACTCCCTCTTTATTTCATTCCAGATTATGAAAGAATGTCAGGGGTTGTTTTTTTCATGTCAGCAGAATGCAGTAACTTAAGTAAAGGGACACTTGTGTAATTAACTTGTTTAATTACACTTAATTAACTTAACAGTAACTTGTGTAATTACACACCACTGTGGCCTTATGGGTAACGACTGCTACAGTGGACATGCTGCAATGTTTTCTCCATCTCACTTAACACTCGTAGCTTCTACCTTTTTGTTTGAGGGTCCTCCTGGGCTCCAGGGTGAAGGGAGGCTGTATGGGCAACACTGGCCATCTGTGAACTGACCAAAGGTCATCCAGTTCTCCATTCCCTCCGTTTGTCCAGCTCATTCGGGGACTGTAAAGAGTAATGATAGATTGTTTTGATTGGGTTTTAGGAAAATATACATGCAGAGAGCAGGTGATTCCAAGACACTTTCTTTTAAAATGACAGCATTTGGAGTTTTATAAAACATAGCTATTATTCTACACTCTTAGAAAAAGGGTTCATTGGGGTTCTATATGAAGCGTAGGGTTCTTTACTCAACTCCAAAGAACCTTTAATGCTAAAAAAAGGTTCTATAATGACAAGAAAAGAACCCTTTTGACACAAAAGTTCTTTATGGGATACTATTCATACATATATTGCATTACTCTGCAACATTTTGTATAGTTGTAAATAAATTATTGTTTTTTAAACTGTTGTACAGTAACTTAATATCACATTTAAATCATGCTGATTTTTGGAGGAGAACTAAATGGCACTCTTCGTGTGATATTGATTATACATAAAATGATATAAATATATAACTTTTCTTACCCCACATCTTGAATTTTGTGTTCATTCACATGCATTCACTAATACATTTTACACAAAAAAAAGGTTCTTCAGGGGTTCTATGCGGTGGTGATGGTGCTATATAGCACCACTAAGCCCAGTAGGTGACGAGTTGGGGTGAGAATGTGTTGACTGGGGTGGTTAACATGCTCTATGGCACCTCTTATGGTAAGTGCTATATGGCACTTAAAGTGGTTCTCCTATAATTACAAGCCAATTAACCACTTTTAGTGCTATTTAGCACCATTTTTTTTAGAGTGAGGGTCTTGATGTTTATCAATAATATGAAATATTTAATCTGGAAAGGACAAAACAAATGATAATGAATGAACCCATAAAGGTTCCATTTCGAACTTTTTCCTGGTTACAAAGAACCCTAAAGGGTTCTTATTATTGAACCTTTTAGGAGTTCCAAATACGTAGCACAGATAGAACGTTTTAAGGTTCTATATAGAAACTTTTTTTCTAAGAGTGTACCATTGCAGACAACCTTTACATTGAGAGCTTGCTTATTTATTTAGTAAAAGGCATTGGTCTCGTTTCTGAGATAAGAAAAGTGTGAGAGGGAGTAGCATCCTGTTTACTGAAGAATTCAGACACATGTGACCTCTAATCACAAATTGGATGTTGGGTGTGAAAGACAGTGGGTGAGAATGAATGACACGCATTGTAGACTCTGTATGTTAATTAAACAAATAGTTTCTCAGTGGATATTTTGAGTTAACAGCTGTAATTAACTTTTAGATAATTGTGAGTGGAGGAAGCTGCATGAAATGTGGTCTATGAGGACAAAAATGTGTAGACTGACTTGGGTATTTTCACGTAAACATTTTATGAGGACACTGTCGTAATATAACAGTGTTTTGTTTTGTTTTTTTAATGCAGAAAGTTTTTTATGTGATGGGAAGGTTTAGCAGTATGGGTTCATCACTGTAAAATATAATCAATCAACTGGTACTTAAATGTTTAAGCTATTTCAACTTAAATTAGGCTAACCTAAAAAACTAGTTTAATCGTTTGAAAAAAGTTGAAAATAACTTATTTTGATGAGTTAAACCAATGTGTTCTATCACTAGTCTCTGGTTAATTTCAAACTGCTGCTTTTTTTAATGACAGATGAATGTTTTAACCCTTTGTGTCAACAAACAGTGCACTGTCAGTGCTGGCTGATCTGCACGCGCCAGGGGCTCCGATGCGCACGCGCACATCAGCGAACGGTCGAGTTCCAGCTGTTCCAAAGCGCATTCCACAACACAGCGGAGTCGCCGCTGGCCAAGAGCAACAGGACAGCGCCTTTCAGTCCCCAAAGTGCGACAACACTGCTTTAATTTCTTTGGAAATTTATTATTTTGGTCTAAATGATTCAGTTGTTTTCATTTTTATCATCAACTGTCGGCAGAGAGTTGGAGTTTCAAAGAATAGGAAATATTGGCTTTTCTTTCTGTCATTGAGAGCGCGCAGGATATTTGGCGAAAGAGCGCTGCGCACCTTCAGTAATAATAAGTGTCTTTGGAGTTCAAGATGACAGACGTCGTTTCGGCAATGGTGAGACTTTTTATCATTTACACAAATAAACTTTGAAGTAAAAGTCTGTTTAGCCTATAAGCGCACTGTTTCTGTATATAATGAGGGTGATTCTTTACTTACTGTTGGGACGTTTACCGATAATATTGGAAGATTAAATCTCATTATGGATTTTTTAAATAATATTAAAGTAAAAAATATATAATGTTGCTGAATCAACCTAAATAAAATACTTTATATACCAACTAAATTATTTTTGTGTTAAATCAAGTAAAAACAGCTTACCATTTTACAGTGCATTTTCATATCATTAATGTAAATTAAAAAAAAAAAAAGTATCTCTGCTGTCCTGGCAGATGTGTTCACTTATGATCTATTTTATCACTTTCATTTTCACCATAAACCTTAAAAAAAATGTTGTGGTGGTAACGACAGCAGTATTGTGACTTGGTCTTCTCTATAAATAAGTATACATATAAATATCAAATGAATTAAGAAATATTTTGTGTCTCAACTGAATCACTACCTGTACAAAGTACCTGTTTGGTGATGCCTAATGGTTAAATAAACTACTAAATATATCTGATAATGTTTATTTTGGCTGCATTCTTAACTTATTCTGATCTACTTTTGGCACATTTGATACAAGTTGTCTGTTGAATTCATCAATGGCACTGAATCATGACTCTGAACTGAGAGATTGGCATCAACATCAGAGACAATGACAGCCTTGTTTTAAACCAACCTGAAAGAAAACAGGTAAAGAACTTGTGCCATGAGGTGGGATTTCATTGTGTCTGACAAAAAAAGAATCAATCAAATTGAACCAAACAAACAACTAATGGTTTATAGTTGTTATTGTGCATTGTTTTGTTTGTTTGACTTAAATGACCTATTCTCTGTGCAAAAACAATAGCAATAGAACCCTCAACCCAGATGTTACGGTTGTAAAAACACTGTCTATGACACTGTCTATGATAAGAGCAGAAATTATTTCATGAGTCACTGCGAGATGATGAAAAGATTTAAACATGCAGGGAGACGAGAGGGATGCAGATGCTGCATCCAGGTGCTATGGTTGTGAAAACATTGGACCCGTCACTCAACATTTTTACAGTCTGCTCAGGTGTGTTAACCTGTGATTCAGCTGACTTACAGAGCTTTCAGTGGCCGACAGGTGTGAAATCATTGTTGATATGGTGCAGATGTTACAAAGACAGTAATTGCATGTGTTGCGACAAGAAAAAAAGACATCTGCAAAAGGTCTGCCAAGAAAGTTTAAATAATTAAAAGAACCTTTTGTACAGTGAAAATGTCTCATGGATGCAACAGGTTTTTATGAAACCATAGATGCCTGTAAAAACCTCTATTTTTAACCCTATGACATAAAAAAAATCAGTTTAAAAGTTTTAAATTGTTACATTTTTTACTTCTTCTAAATGGTTTAAAACTTGGTGGCTTTTACGGCAATTGCTTTATGAACTCATACAAATTTGGACATGATTAGAAAAGGCTGAATTGACAATGAAGTAGTCTTTGATATTGCCTAAATATATATGCAAATGCAAAAACCTATTAAAAGTAGGCTTAAGTAATAATGTCTGAAAATACTCTTAAATGCAACTTACACAGGTCTGTAAATATATAGGACTAAGGTTTTTAAATACCAATGCTCCATTTTTTACTTAACCACTGCATGAATTAAAAATTAAATGATTTTATTTGTATTTTATTAAATAAACTTTAATTTGTAAACTGAACTATTAAAGTAGCTTTACGAGTAAAAAGCTCTATATGATAGTAATGGCTTCCTCAAAGAAATCTTAGCTTGAGAGGAATACTGTTAAAATAATATTACGTAAGGTTTTGCAGCCTAATGTGGATTTCCTTACGGTTCTTATCCTGCAGCCAGATCCAGCTGTAACAACATTCCACACTCTTTCATTTGTTAACTTTGGAATTTGGGACTAATGACTTAAAAGGTCTTAATATGTTTTTAAAGACAATTTTAAAAATCCTGCATTATAATGGAGCAGGCGAATAATTATTCAGTTCCTCAAGTCGTTTATTAAAAAGCAAAATATCTGCCACATCACATGTGCCCTTTACTGCAACAAACTCTTCCAAATCGCTGCCGTAATTACAGTCTTTATAGCTAACTATTGTTATTTTTAAACATAACAGCAATAATATCATCCTCCTTATGCAACATAATGATTTTTAGTGGTCAGTGAAAGACTATAGAAGGAGAGGGAACTCAGAACAGAGAGTGGTTTGTCTACCTAAAAGATCTTGCATCATTGAGTGTGTCCAGGGGAAGCTTCAACCCTTGTTTATGAGCTGCATGCCATGAAGGGAATCCCATATTAAGCTGAGGTCCAGGCACAATGAGATCATTGTCACATGTGACAGACTGGACTAAATAAGCAGCGCTGCTTTGTCACCTTCGAGAGATCAGATGGGCTTTCTATGCTGATATTGTTAAAGATGCGAAGTGTGTAAACTGTAATCAAAAGGTAATGACCATTAATAAAAGGTAAGCATGTCATGGCATCTCTTTAACATGACACTATAAATTCAAAGCCAGCACAAAGCCTGCATTCACAATCTTTTAACATCTCTTATTTGACTTGTTTTATTTCCAAGATAATAACTGGACCTCAGTGACATGTGATGAGGTCATGTAATAAACTTTTTCAACTTTTATATAGCTATAAGGCCCAAGAAGCCTTGGTTTACAGTGAATTTAAACACGGCACTGAGAGGAGTGCCTAAAACCTTAGTTGTTCTAAATTCACTGTAAAGCCCGGTTTCACAGGGCTTATTGCTTTTAAAAAGGGTTAGTCAATACTATCAAATATTTTAATGAGGTCACAGCCAGTTTGTGAGTCATTTACAACGGCTTCAAACGTAGCCCAAACAATCAGAATCAGGGATTTGTTTTATAATGTGCTATAATGCGTAAAATTTTTAATTTTGAATAATCATAGAAGAACCATTTCGGGTTCCCCAAAGAGCATTTCAGTAAATAACTCTTAAAGGAAGCATTTTTCATAGGGTGATAAAATTTTTAGTAATCTAAGAACCTTGCAATGGAAAGGATCCATCTGTGTCAACAAATACCTTTTAAAGGAGTATTTCACTTTAAAAAAAAACTTTTACTGACAATTTTTACTTAACCCCATGTCATTCAAGATGTCCATGTCTTTCTTTCTTCAGTCAAAAAGAAATTAAGGTTTTTGATGAAAACATTCCAGGATTTTCTCCATATAATGGACTTTACTGGTAACCAAATGGTTCAAGGTCCAAAAGACAGTTTCAGTACAAACTGCAAACTGTTCAAAGGGCTTTAAATGATTTCAGACGATAAATAAGGGTCTTATCAAGCAAATAGATCGCTCATTTAAAAAAATAACAAAGTTTAAGTTTTATAAGCTCAAATGGTCGCCTTGCTCTGTTCTGTGTGACTCTCCTGTTCGAACTCATTTATCAAAATGTTCATTCAACGAATTGACTCTGGAAAAGATTCATTCATTTTGATGAACGAGTTCAAACAGGAAGAGTCACAAATGCGCATCACAGAACAGAGCAAGGCGATCATTTGAGATTAAATCCTGGAAGAATCCTGGAATGTTTTTATTAAAAAACCTTAATTTCTTTTCGACTGAAGAAAGAAAGACATGGACATGTTGGATGACATGGGGGTGAGTAACTTATCAGCAAACGTTTTTTTTTTAAAGTGAACTACTCCTTTAAGAGTGCCAGTAAACAGTAAAAAGTTATTTTCCATTTTGAACATTGCCCCTATATGTAGGGCAAAAAGATGAACCCAGCCATCACAACCAAGACCAGCCTACATCAAACGCATTTGGAAATGACCTGGAAAGCCACCATGTTTCTGCCAGAGTTCTTGTTAGATCTGATGAGGGAAAGGAATGAAAACAGGGGGAGGTTGACAGACCGTTTCCCTTTTTAAATCTCCCACCCGTCCGCTGAAATGCTAAACTTGTGTGTGGCTGTCACCACCCGTCCTGCAGCGTCTGAGTGAGACTATGAAATGTGGGATCCTTCTTTGATCGTCCCATGTGCGTTACAGCTGAGCTGATGGAGTTGTCAGGAATGTCCTCCCACATCATGCCTTGCGTAAAGCAAAAGGACTCAAAAAGCCCTTTGTGTAAGATTTTGGCCTTTTCTGCTCCTTCTGTTTCTTCATCATAGATCTGACGTCTCAATGTTCTCGTAACACTTCTGTCTTTCTCTCCACAGTCTTATCTTTCATCCTGTCTCAGTGGCTCATAAAGCAAATGTTGTTTTCAAAATAGCACTCTCCCCCTTTACTTGATTTCTTTCCTGCATGTTAATAACCCACCGCAGTCTTTATGAAAGATCTGGCTTCTTTGTTTGCTGTGGATGTCTGAACATGCATGAACATTGCAGATTTTACCTGCATCAAGAGGTCTTGACGATTAAAGCCATAGTCAGGGTCACCGAACAAAAGATCCGCCTGTGTGTAAACAGCAAACCTGCTCTTATCGCCCACAGTTGCCCACATCTATAATCCTAAGAGCTGATTGGACGGAGAGGTGCTAGAGAGGAATGCTGGTATTTTCATCCTGGGGTGATATACCCAAATAGTTCTCAAAGCAAAACACTGGGACATTCCTGCAGGAGCATGCCTGTCTACCTGTCTGGAAAGAGGGCAAAGAAAGTTGAGGAAGAGGATTATTGTTCACGTGCAGTTGTTGTTGAGCTATAAAGTGGGTCATGTTATTGTCAAGTGCCCCCTTGGGATGTGGCCAAACGGGAATTTAGGGTCTAAAAGTTCTTCAAGGACTTAAGTAACATAAAGTTGACCTTTTTCAGAGAGAATTAACATTAGTTTGAATGCAGTGAAGGCAGTTATGTTTCCTTTCTGTTTATTTTAAATCAAGAGAGTTCATAGTATTAAAGGAGTAGTTCACTTTTCAAAAAACTTTAGCTGATAATTTACTCACATTTACTCTTTCTTTCTTCAGTCGAAAAGCAATTAAGGTTTTTGATTAAAACATTCCAGGATTTTTCTCCATATAATGCACTTCAGTGGGAACCAAACGGTTCAAGGTCCAAAAGACAGTTTCAGTACAAACTGAAAATTGTTCAAAGGGCTTTAAGCGGTTCCAGACGATGAATAAGGGTCTTATCAAGCGAAACGATCGCTCATTTAAAAAAAAAAAAGTTTAAGTTTTATAAGCACAAATGCTCACCTTGCTCTGTTCTGTGACCCACGTTTGTGACTCTCCTGTTCAAACTCGTTCATCAAAATGAACAAATCTTTTTCAGAGTCAATTTGTTCATTTCATTCGTTGAATGAACCAAATGAGTCGGAAAAAGATTTGTTCATTTTGATGAACGAGTTCGAACAGGAGAGTCATAAACGTGGGTCACAGAACAGAGCAAGGCGAGCATTTGTGCATATAAAACTTAAACTTTTTTTATTTATTTATTAAATGAGCGATCGTTTCGCTTGATAATACCCTTATTCATCATCTGGAATTGTTTAAAGCCCTTTTAACAGTTTGCACTGAAAGTGTCTTTTTAATACCTTGAACCGTTTGGTTCCCACTGAAGTGCATTTTATGGAGAAAAATGCTGGAATGTTTTCATCAAAAACCTTAATTGAGTTTTTTTAAAGTGAACAACTCCTTTAATAATCCTTTACACTGAACGTTCACTACTGAAAGAAATGAATACTTTTATTCAGCAAGGAATCATTAAAAACTTCTATAGTATTTTCAAATAAACTGTTGAACTTTCTATTCATCAAAGAATCCTGAATAAAATATCATGTTTCCACAAAATGATTTCTGAAGGATCAAGATGAAAGTTACAACATTTTGAAATATACTGAGACAGAAAACTGTTATTTGAAATTTTAATATTTCACATTAATCTGTTTTTTTTATTAAATAAAGGTTGTTAAGCATAAGAGACTTTTCAAAAACAATGTAAAAATCTTACAGACCACTAACTTTAAACAGTATAGTGTACCTACGCAGGCCAAAAAGTTGACAAATTTCTCATTCCTTGCATGAATTTTTGTTAAATATTTTATTGAGGCAAATGTAAATGTCTGTTTTATTTTTTTTAAAAAAGCTTTAGTATGCTAAATAAAAAAAATTAAAAAATGTTTGACCACTTTAAAAAAAAACATCATAAATCTTACAGATTCTGCAAGGGGTGTGTAAACTTACTAAACTTACTTACTGTAGCCAACTGCTAACATGTTACTAATATAATAAACAGAAATAATATAGAAGCATGATTGTAGGTGCAATCTGATTGGACCCTGGCGTGTGGATTGGATATTAGGGTGTTTGAACAGCAGTGACCTCATTCAGGAAGTCAGTTTTGTATCTGAGGAAACGGGAACAGCGTGAGGCGGTAATGGTCAAATATTCCTCTCAGGCTCAGTAGAAATAGCACATTAAAGTATGGAATGGCTGTTTTCAGGGCTTGAGAAACCGAAAAAAAAATTTTTGCACGTAAGAAACTTATATTGCAAAATATCAATAACAAGCACAAACAATCTTTTGAAGCAAATATTTCACAAAAAGATGTTTCTAGGGTTTAAATTGTAAAACATAAAGGAAACTAATTTCATACAGTACATCCTAAAAATCTTAATGTAACTAATTTAAAAAAAATGGCTCAGAAAACTGAGGTTAGTTCTGCTGTCTAGCATGGCATCTGGAACCCCTTAGTTTGATATTTTGTTTTGAAATTATTACATTAAGTGTCTATATACATTTTGGGGCATCTGTATACATGTTTATCTGTCTGTTTGGGTGAGTTGGGTTAGCTGCAATGTACTGTATGCGGGCCCCTCCTCTCTATGGTAACTGCAACTGCATGTCAGCAGTCAGCACCAAGGCAAGTTAGTGGCATGGAATGCCAAACACTCCCCAGTGACTCATGGGAAATAGTAGACATGGAAAATTCCTGCCTTTTCCTCCCACTCTCTTTTTTACCCTTTTGGAACTGTTTTCACACACATTCCAACCTATGTTACGTGTGGCGGCTAGATTAGAGTGTGTGAGTATGTTCACTCTGATGTTTATGGCCCTCAGGGGCTGTTTGTGAGTGTCTATGTGGTATCTATCTTGTTACTGGACTGCCATTAAAACATAATAGCTTTTTCCTTACCTGGATACACTCAATAGTGTTTAAACTAGAGCTGAAATATAACCAGCAATTGTTTGCTAATGTAAACTTCACATGATCTAAACCAGCATTTTGCAGTATTAAGTATAATTCTCTGAACATTATAGAAAAGTCTCTTCCAAGGAACGCAAACACATTTTTAAAGAATGTTCATGTTGCTTTTCTCCATATAAAGTACTTTTGAGCTATAAAAAAGACAAAAGCACAATATAAAAATGTACTTAAATACTTTACTTATTTACTTAAAATTTTTCCCTTCCACCAGACTTTCCACTCATTTTTCTTTAGCATCAAATAGAAAAACGTTATTTAAAATGTTACTAATACTTTTTTTCTGTATTTTTGGTCAATAAGAAACTCAAAAAATCTTCATGACCCCAAACTTTTGAATGTTGTAGAAAGAATATAAAACTTTTATGCATTTTTTGTAGCTTGACAGTGTCTACATTTACTTTTATTGTATGGGAAAAGAGTAGATGCAGCTAAACTTGTATTTGTGTAACAAAGTCTCTGAGGTGGGATTTAAAGGGACAGTTCACCCAAAAACGAAAATTGTGTCATAGTTTACTCACCAACATGTCGTACCAATTTTTTTTCTTCTGTTTAACATAAAATATATTTTAAAGAATGTTGGTAACCAGACCGTTAAAAGCACCCATTGACTTCCATATAATTTTTCCCAGCTATGGAAGTCAATGGCTACCGTCAACTGTTTAATTGCCATCTGTAACACAGTTTGTTGTTGTGGGAAGAAGGAGGCTGGAGCCGACAAACAAATGACTTAATAAATAAACCAACAAATTTAAAATGAAAGTAAGACAGCAGCCCCTCGTATCCTGTCACATAAAACACAACATAAGTTCAGGCCTGTTCCTCTCTCTATCTTCACTGTCGTCGCTCATCTTTTATGCTTCCGTTCCTCCGTGAGAGATACGAGGCCGGTGCATTGCGACATTATCAATCACGCCACCAGCCTCGCGTCGTTCTCTCACGACTCTTCCATCATTCTTTAAAATATCTTATTTTGTGTTCAACAGAGGAAAGAAACTCATACAGGTTTGGAACAACATGAGGGTCAGTAAATGATGACAAAATTTTTATTTTTCCGTGAACTATCTCTTCAAGTCTTTAAAGCCGTTGACGATTACATTTAAAGTATGTGCATGTTTAAAATGTATCATCCCTTTGTTCTCCTTGTGTGGTACAGGATACACAGTCAAACTGCCCAGCGAGTGTCCTCGAACCGGAGTCAGATCAGAGCCTTGGTTCTCCTAAGGTTAGTGGACCAATTGTTCAGCTATTCTTTTAGGTCAGAACTGTTAATGCTCTAATGCTCTGTTTTAGAGTCCACCACTGGACCTGATTGACACAGGTAAAGGACTGAAGGTACAAACAGCGACCCCTCACCTTGTCAGTCTGGGAAGCGGAAGGCTAAGTGTGGCTATTACTCTGCTACCTCTAAAGGAGGGTATGTGTTTTTTTTTTCTCTGTTTGATTTTGCCTATCTCTCGATCTCCCTCTCTCTCACACACACAACCACAAATAACCATGAACAATGGCCTGCAAAGAATAGATCTGTAAATAAGACCCTCTGTTTATGTGTGCCTTCATGAAACATGTGGCTTTTATTGTTAGTGCATTTAGGTTATCATAGGCAAGATGGTGGAATGATGAAGATTTTCTGATGCAAATATTCCCAAAGCAGGAACCCAATATGTCTTACTGAATCTTTACCTTAAAGACACGTAAGGCGCCAGGAAGACAGGTCCACTTGTCTCTGATCACGTACAGCTGTCAGGCTTGTCTTAATGACACAACATCTGCAAACATAAAGCTCCCACTCATTCCTCGTCCCTCTTATCATGGTCACCATGGTAAACGCTGGAATTCCATCTCAGAATGGCTCAGGAAATGAAGTGTGCAACCTATCAGAATAGAGACAGGACAAGGAGTCAATCTGACTTCCTCCCAGTGGGACTGAGTAATAAAATCACAAGTATTGTGAGACAGTTCTGACATAGTGCTGGACACACACAAAGACTTATTTAAACTTGCTATTTTAAGGCAGTCTAATTATGTTTTGATTTAAAAAGAGCAAATAGTTGAACAGATCCGTAATAGACTGTGAGGTGTTGAAGTAAAACTGTATGAGGGTGATTCGCATCACTGGTTGAGTGTGTGAGCCAGCAGAGGTCAGAGAAGAGTGGAAATGTTAAACAAAAAAACACACGCACACCAATCATTAAAATAGTATTATATTTGTGAGGTGGTTGATTTCAGGTTGATGAAATCATCAATTTTAGAGCTCGAACAATATCCTGCAAATAATATTTGCAAATAATAGAGCGATTTTTATTCCCCTAATAATTTGTGTCCCCTAATAATGTTCCGTAATATGTACTCGAGGTTTGTAGGATTAAGATTAGGTCCTAATCTATTTATTGACCGCTTTTTCATCGGACAATGCAAATAAAAATACATATTTACAACAGTTCTCTTATGTGAGGTTTTTCATATTGCGTAAGTTAGCTTACACTACGGGAAAGATTAATCTTTTTCGAGATACTGAAGCCAAAAAATGATCCTTAATTTTTTTATTCATTGTCAACGCAGTGCAGCAGCTAGCAGACCGCTATTTAGCGTGCTCATTGGCTGCCTTGCGCGAACTGCAGCAGCCTACCACTGAGTCCGACGTGACATTGCATCCAATGGGTGGTTGCGCCTTCACAGGGTCATAGCCCGCCGGAATGGGCGTGGCTTAGTGTAAATAAGCAGGGCTCGGAGGCAGTTTCTCTGGTTTTCATCGACAGAAGCGAAAGTCGCTCGTGGCGCGAGCACGGCAGGTTACGCAAGAATCGTTCCCTTTTCTAGAGAGAACCGAGGTTACTTTAGGTAACCGAAAAAAATTTTATATTCTAAAAATCTATTATTGATTACTGTTTAAAATATTGAGGTGACAGTGACAAAATCCTGTGAGTAAGGGGCCGTTTACAACTTAAAACTTTTTATGTTTTGGCCGTTCATTTACACAACAACAGCGTTTTGGGGGCCAGAAAACACAAACCTTTGATTCAAACTGCACGTGAAACGATTTTGTAAATGATTCTGTTATTGTCGCCACGTGAATTACAAAAACACAAATTTATGATATTTATGATAAGAGTAACATCATGTGCATGTGTATTATGTGTTCAGTCGTGTAGTTGTTTTTTTACAAAGTGAGATCGCCACCTACTGGTCTGGCATGAACAGTACAGCATTTTTTGTTGTTTCCGCTGATCCATGTGAACAGGATCATTTTGACAACATTGTCGTCTATACGCAAAAACTTTTCTGTTTTTAATACATCGCTTTCGTGTAAACGTATTCCTAAATAATTAAAATATTTTTTGCTAGTAACTGTCTCACAGATGAACTGATTTAAACTAGCTATCCACACTGCATAACTACAAATGCATTTATTTACAGTCTTTTATTTCCTACATTCCAGATTAATTTAAATCCGCAGTAAATGCTTCATACTTCATATTTATTTGATTTTCATTACAGGAGTGACACGCATAGGCCGTGACGATGCCCCTGTACCTCAGGACATCACTATTGAGGGTCCCGGCATTGAAGCAGAACACTGCAGGATTGAGAACAGAGGAGGGTTCGTCACTCTTGACCCATGCGGACACCTGTGTTCGCTCCGATGGAGTCCCTGTTACCAGACCCACACAACTCACGCAAGGTAACCACAACAGAATTATGACTGCAGCACTTCGGCACATTTGAAAAAAGTGCAAATGCATTTACAACAAAGAACCATCCTGCATTGCATGCATGTTTTTGTTAGTTTCCTTTGGAAAACAGTGTCTGAGTAAATGAAAAGGGGAAGAGGTTTATGACCTGGGAATGAAGTGCATTATAGTGGAAATGCATGATGTGTCTATCCAGCAGGGTTTTGGTTTTGGACGTAAATCAGAGTTTAATTGGTGTGGTTTTGGATCTTTTCTTAATGCGACACTGTGACTCAGAGCTTCCAGAAGCGTCAGAGTAAGCTTCCGAGCTCAGCTTTTCAACCAAAGGTTGTATTTTCCCATAATTCCTGCATTCTTTAGCCTCACCGAGTTCCTCAACAAATGATCCATCATTCTCCATGCACATTTTCTTTCACATCTCAGTTAGAGCGAGTCAGATAAACATTTACCAGACTTATTCTGACACTCTTCATTCACGAAATGCAAATATTGACAGCATTGTGAGATAGGTCCTCAACTTCTGTCTTTGTTTCTGTAGGAGGGAATGTCAACAGCCACGACTGTGATGCAAATTAAAACAAATTTCTTTTCGTTTTTGAATGTTTTTAGGAGAGACCCAGTTGTGACTCATATTATACATCTGCATTGCAACAAGCAGCCACATGCTAGTTAAAAGGATGCTCTGCTGTCAATGAGAAAAAAACTAGCATATTTGAGGCTAACCTCCCGTAACTCTAAATGCTTTGAGCACAGAAGCTATAAGACTGGTAATAATCAGCAGAGCTCAGTTAGAGGTCTACTCTCCACCTCTTACAATTGCAAAACTTCATTTGATTGGTAAATTCTTTGATTGGTGTCAGACTCAATTTATTATTAGACTGTTCCAGACTACGTGAGTCTAAGGTGTCTGGTATGTAAATAGTTGAAACCCTATTATTAAAAACAAACCGCCGAGTGCATGTTTTTAAATGTCTTACTATATATACTTTGTATAAAAAAGATGGTTTACTTCAAAATGTTCATAATCATATGCTCAAGATCAGTTTTTATATTTTCTAGAAAGTTTTTCTTCATCACCATCTTCTTTAGCTTTCGTGCCGGTTGAATGGTATATTTTTTAATAACAATATTAATTGTGAAAAGTGCTATACAAACTACAATGTTTTAATTGTTTCTCTTGTAGGCTATTCTAATAATATTTTTATGAATAATTCCAACCTTATTTCCTGGGAAAATGTAACAGGCTGTATTTGTATGTATGTTTGTTATGAGGAGGTGATTTCATATGAATTTGTACGTTGTGAATCAAAATACGAAAACGTATGATTATTACGAAAATATTTGATAACCAGTCATATAGAGATATATGGCTGGGCTCTGATACGAACAGGCCACCAAAACGTAAAACAATAACGAATTGCCTTACTATTATGTTGATAATTACAATCATTTATTTTCAGAAACAATATATTATCTTACAGTTATCTTAAAAAGATCTGTATACACTATGCAGTAAATTCAAATAGGCTAATAGATGCATCTATACAGGTTCGTCAAATTTGAGGGGTTCTTGTTATTAAAAAGTTTGAAAACTATAGAAAAACCCTCTAATTTTATCAATAATTGTATATGTACATCATACATTTTGTGCAACTGACTTGAGCCAGACTACATTTCACAATTATGATTGATGAAGGCTGGGGGTTTTGTGCTGACATCCCCATGATGATGTGGAGAGGTCGGAAAATGAATCAACATTATGTTCAATCTTGTGTAAGAGGGACAATTGATTTCTGTTTCAGTCAGAGTTGCACAAATTATTACTCAACAGACAAATCCTGCAGAGGGAATGGAAAATATCTTGGAGAATGTGTTTTGATAAACATTTCTAGTAGCCTATTATTTCATAGCGTTTCTTTTCCTCTGAACATTCCATCAGGTAACTTTATATCTGAGTAGGTAGACAAAGAAAATGGAGGGGGTGGGGTGAAGTCACCTCTTTCACTAAACAAGTGTTTGCTTTAACAAACAGAACAACTTTCAAGACTATCAATGTTCACGTTATGCAACTTTGAAAGACAATAAGCTCACCTACTTTTAAATGCGAGTTCAAATGAGTTAGTTGAAATAGCTGGACTCCCTCCTGTGTTGTACTTGAGTATGTAAAGAGGACCACCCCTTTAGGTTGGGTTTGGAGCGTTTGCTTTATTCTCACCATGATTCTCACTGAGTGAGTGACCTCAGAGGGGAGGAAAGTGAAGCGGTCGCGTGAGACGCGCGCGTGTTTGTATCAGTGAAACGCACGCGGGTCATGGCTTTCGGCGTGAAATACTAATTGATTGCAGAACTCCGCTCATGCTTGGAGGTACTCGCTTAATGTGACTTCCTGAAAGGTTTGTTTTCTTTCTTATGTATCGTCTTCTTCCAGCTAATTGATTAGATATGTGGTTAGACTTTTACATTAAATCTACACTGCAGGTCAAAGACGCGAACCGAACGGTGATCAATGAAGCCGCCTATGCGTGCTCGTTCACGGCATCGTAGCGTCACGTCATAGTGGCACTTATTTTTTTAATTAGAAAAACGTTTTTTTTTTATTTAGCTTGCAAGCGTAAGCCTACTAATAATTGTCTTTATTTTTTTGCGATGTCATAATTAAAAAATAAATAAATATTTAAACTGTTAATTTATTGGCATGGGTAACTATGGAGTAACTAACCATAGACGGAAAAAAGATACACAAATCGCCCTTTTTTCGCTATGTGTATCTGATTCTCACATTTACAAAATACAGGTTGGCTAGTCTAGAAATCCACAGGTTGGCTCTTTAGGTAAATGATTGTCAAGTACAACGAGTGCTGTTGCCTAACACCGTCCGTAAGGATGGGTTGTTGTATTTTGGATTAATTTAGTGTGATAATCAAATTAAAAGTATACATTTGAAATAACACTTAAATAATTATGCCACACCCGTTTCATTTAAATTCAAAATGGAAAATGTAGGAGGTATAATTATTTAACATTAATGACATTTTTGATGCCAGTCAAAGTTTGATTACTGCATGCATAGTTTTAGAGTCATATGGTTGGGTGTTGTATTGTTGTTTTCTCTTAGTGGTGTTTGCATGTCAGCACATGAACTGTGAAGCTATTTTATGAGCAAAAGGCCAATTATGGTTTCCTTCTTCTTAATTTTCAAATAACATTTACCTAGAATCCATGCTATGATATTTACTGTTTCTCCTCTCTAATTTATAGCATTACACAGATATATTAAATGTTTTATTGTACCAGAAGATTGTTTCCTTGTGGAGCAGAGTTAATCCAATAATTTGAGCAGGGAACTGTTCATAAAGGAACATGCACATTTGATTATGCGATCAAAGGGATCTTATTTTTAATCCAAGCCTGACTTTAAAAGAGAGAGTTTATATGATGAAGCAGCTGTGTTTGTGGATTCATTTGTGGGGCAGAAGGGCAGGAAAAAAACTTGCCATAAACTTCAAGTGCAAATTTTCATGAAAGTCTTGGAAACATTTTTATGAACCTACACAAATGTATTCTGCATGGAAGTACATGAAACAGATTTGCAATACAGTCACCTTGGTTGCCAAGCTTAGATGTGTATTTGTTCTTTTGAAAGTGTATTTATTTAGCCTTAGGATCGAGCACAGCTGTGTAGACTAAACACGTACGAGTGTGTATGTGTGTGTGCGGACACGTGTGTCTGTTTATGTTTCTGTTTCATGACTGTGGAGTGTGTTGCTCTGGACGTGTTATGCCTTTGGAAGTGACTGACTCAGGGTTTTATTTTCCTGCACATTGTGTCCATCTGTTGTTATGAAATCAGTGCATCCCACAGCTCAGTATTTGTCCATTCTGTGACACATTAAAGGGAAGTCCAGAGAAAGCTTTGAAGAAATGTTCTGCCAGTGTACCAAACCCTAGAATGGTGGCAGATTTAGGAATGTCAGGGGTTTGGCATTTAATGAATCCCAAACCTGGACGTTTGTAGCATCAGTGAGTAAAAGTGCTGGACAAACACATGCACTTTATAATATTTTCACATTTTCCAACTTAAAAGCTTAAGTTCAGTTGCTGCATTGTATTTAAGTGTTATACAATTAGCTGTTCAAGTCATTTCAAAATGATGAAATAGGTTTAGTTTGATTTAAAGTATTGGGGAAAAAACATAACGCCATGACTTATTGATCATATCATGTTTTACAATGTGCTCTTGTTTTGGTGGAATTGTTTTCTTCTTAGGCTCACACAAGTCTGTCTGCTTTTACATCCTCATATCCAGCAAAAAAACACTGAGACAAATATTTTGGGGTTTCACTGAGGAAGAAAAAGAGGTCCTACATATTTTCCATGAGCTGTTATTCCGCTTTCTATGACTTTTTTCTGGGCTCGCATCCATCTACTGTTCTGTGGTCTCTGATTTCAGATTAGTGGAAAGAACAGACCCAGACCCTCATGAAGTAGTACTATACAGAGAAAATGAGGGGAAAAGTCAGTTTGTATGGTGAAACAAGCTTTTCAAAATCAGTATGTGCACCCATGCTGAGTAATAACATAAATAATTGATTGATATGGTTGAAAGATTCATCAATGGTTCAATGTTTTGAAGATTTCAGTGTTATTTCACAGTTCAGTGTCCCTGTGTCTTCTAGTGTTGTCTCAGTGGACTGTGGATTTGAGTGACGTGAACACACAACTTGTCTTTCTTAGATTGATCTCTGTGCGTTTATTTTCCTCTCTCTGCAGGTTACACACTCTGTCTTGGCAAATCCTATATTTTTCGCTTTAACCATCCCGAGGAGGCCAACCGTATGAAAAGCATGCTTCCTCAGAAGAGTCCCGTCTCTCCGCTTGTGTACAGCACAGGTAACTTCTCCTTCTTCCAAGTGTTCCAACTTATCTTACCATCAGCATCATCTTTCCTTCATCTTTCTTCTTTAACTATCCATCTTTTGCACCCAAACCCCCTCAGGAACCGAAACCACTGATCTTTTGTGCACACACACTGCCTGTATCCCATATCACAACATGCCAGCTCACCATCCATGGAGGATCTTCTCCTGTCTGTGTGTGTGTGTAATACATGGTTTCAGTTATCTGTCACGTCTCCTTTTTCCAGTCTGCAATAGGATCCTCTAAGCCTTTGATGAAGCAGAACTCTTTTAGGGTTGCTAAACGTCTATTTTACAGGCATCTTTACACAGCTGAGCTCGGAGCAATCTCTACTCCAAAATATGACCCACCTCAGCATTTAGTATCAGATAAAAAAAAAAAAAAAACAATTCTAAAGAGTTTTTAAAAAATCACTTTAAAAAAAAAAATATTTTGTGCAAATGCCTTTAAGCTACGTAAATGCATGGCTTAACTGTAAAATTTAATATGTAATTTTATGTTTTATTAATTTATATAGATTCTTTATTCTTAAATTAATACAAAACAACAAAATAATACCTAACTCAGTATCTGAAATATGTAAATACATTCATGATTTGTATATTTGTATCTATAATTTCATTTTTTTATTTTTAGTATTCATAATTTCATATTTAAAACATTCATTTGTGAAACAGTAATGATTGTGTGAATATATTTATGTCTTTGTATAGCATTAAACTGTAAATGTGCATAATTTCATGGTGCATATTCAGTGTCAGAAAAACTATATAAAGTTGACATTGAGAACATACAATAGACTTTTATTTTAAATTAAGTTAATTACAATTGCTGCACCAACTGTAACCCAAACACTGAAAGAGAATTTATCTATAAATGAAACCCTAGAGTTGTCTAAATCTGGTAAAACGTGTGTGTATATATTGTGTGTGATAGTGTATATATGTGTGTGTATATATATATATATATATATATATATATATATATATATATATATATATATATATATATATATATATATATATATATATATTTGCCAGATCTAATATGTGTTTTGCCAGATCTAGCTAACTAACTCTAGTATATCTAAGCAAACCCAGACACACTTAGGGAGCCAGTCTGTCTCATGGAATGTGTGATCTGTAAACAGATGTGGTTTGGATTCATCCCGTTGATTGATTGAACATTTTGAGTGAGGTGTAGAGAGCGACATAAATCATTGCCACCTCCTCTCAGTCTTTCTCTCGCTCTCACACTGTGTTGCTAGACAGCAGGAATGAATCTTCACATAAACAAAAGTGAACCCACTCACTCAAAGTGCATCGTACATAGCAAACCTGGGAAAAACACACATTCTGGGACTGACTTTGCTCGCTATAGTGGTATAAGGTAAACTTTAAACCTTATGTTACTGTCTAGTTGGTTTATAGAGATTAGAGTTCACCAGAGTGGTATATATATATATATATATATATATATATATATATACATACATCAGCAGCTTGCATCAGTTTCTTAAGGTAGCCATAAAAAGTGAGCTTGTTGCTAAATGGTGAGCCAGAACCTCCCCATGTATGGTCAAAGTTTGTGTGATCTTGCATGCCTTTCCTTTAACCTTTCATCCTTGAGATATATCTTTCAGTTTCTGCTTTATTTCCTTCTTTACCTTCACGTGTGTGATTCTTCTATGATTAAAGTTCTGCTCCAGCCAAATACGCACACACACACCTTAAAGAGATAAAGGGATTTTTCTTGGCATGTGCAGGTTTATGTGTTTTATGAGTATTCACGTCAGTCATCTGAAGCTGGATTTCTTTGATCTTCGTTGTCTTGGCACGTGGCGGATTGAAACTTAACTCTCGTCCAAAAAGCAGATGGGAAAATTGTGTCTGTGAAGGAGGGAGGATAGAATAGCAAACCTAGAGGCCAAATCAAACATTTCTATCTTTTATCCAATCTCTTCTTAGCCTGTGCTGGATCATCTACATTATTTTAAATGACAGTTTTGAACAAATTGATTATTAAGGAAGTTTTTTGTGACTTTTGCACTCCTAGCTTTACCTTATTGTGCAATATTTTGTAAAGAGTGGATTGGTCAGTTTCCCTTTGTTTCTAAAAAATGTTGGACTTTGGTCAGTATCTATTTTTAGATAATGTCTTAACTAACCAGGTTTATGCAGGTTTAAGCTGTAGAGCCATGTGGAATATTTGGGCTTTATTTTTATTTTATCCCTAAGGGAAAACTGATGATCTTTTTGTTCCAGTTCATTGCAGGATTCTCAGGTACAGCAGTCAGAGCTCCCTGTACTCCTGCAAACAATTAAAGCAATTCCAGGAGTTAACAATCGCCAAGCAGACAGTTATATAACTCCCATAACCACTTTCTCATGCTTGTAATTGTCTGACTTTTTCAAAATTGAAGCTGCTAGTTAAAAACTCTTGTTTATTGTTCTGAAGAACCTTTCTTGTGTTTATTTTTAGATTATCTGAAGTTCAGCAGTGACTTCAGTCACTGTCTGGGTGGCTCTGGCTCAAGAGGGATGCGCTCAGTCTCTGAGCTCCGCGATTTGATGGATACTTTACAAAAAAAGAAGCAGGCGTTGGAGAACAGCTTGCGAGCCAATGGAGACTCAAGCCCCTCCTACTTCAGCATGACACAGTCTCCACCCACCACACCCAATTTGCTGTCACCCATCACCTCATCCTCCCCAATACCGTATCAGGAACAAGCACCGCCGATTGTACAGCTCCGAACGGCCACCGCTTGTGGCCAGAGTGCCAATGCATTCATCCAGCAGCATGCCTCCGTCTCCTCGCAGTTCTGACCCTCGAGATCGCGACGCGTCACTTCCTTATTCTCGACCCATGAGCCGGAACCAATCTCAGGATAGTCTGCTCCTCAGTACGTCAGACAGTCGCCATGCTGCAACCTCAGGCTCAGCACTCTCAATGTGGAACGGCTCGTCCACCAGTGGGACTGATTCCCTCCCTCCAACACCAGGGGCAGGTAGTGGTGCAGCTAGTATGCCTTCCAGTCCCCGTCTGGCTCGTCGATTCCACACCCCAGATGCGGGACGTAACGGTGTACTCGAGCCCACTCCACGGCAACGAAAGTACTCCGCTGGGTCACTTACAGGAATGAGCTCGCACAGTCGCTCCCTACCACGCCTCTATAGACCCACCGATGCCCAACTCACCCTTCTGCCAAGCAATCGGTCCCCGACGGCCATCTTTCACACCCAACTCGAGCCTCTGATCCCAAACACCAGAATGGTCATACTGAAGTAGTTTCCATCTCACTGTCCACCAGACCTACCAAACACACTGTAGATCCTCCGGATGTCACCATGACGTCAGAAGAAGCCACCAGCCCACGGCAAGCCAAGAAGGTGAGTTTGACTTCCACCAGCTCCTACTCAGAAGTGGACAGGCAAGCTATGCGTGGTCCCTCACAAGCTCTTGAAATCGGTCTCGGGGAAAGGAGGCAGTCGTTCGGAAAGGCAGGGTTGGGTCCGCCGAGTGGCTTCAGGGAGAGAAAGGGCAGCATCAGCTCTCTCAGTGGAAAGGAAGAGCTTCAAGACTACCATCAGAGACAGAGGGATGAAAGATTGCGGGAACAGGAAGTCGAAAGACTGGTGAGAGACTTTTGTCACTTTATGTTGTTGATGTGTTCACAGTCTTGAAGCATGTTATTGATCTTTTTGTGAATGATTTATCGATGCATTTGTTTTTGTGTTTTTATTTGTTGAGCTCATTTTAATCAATGTCATAACGTGACCTTTGACTGATACAATAGACTTCACTTTGGTGACATATGCAGGACTTATGTGTATTTATTGGCTTAAACCTTGAATCAATGAATGACCAATGAATCAATACTTGAATCAAAATTACTATTTGTACTTACAACAGCATACTACTTTAAAGGGTTAGTTCACCCAAAAATGAAAATTAAGTCATTAATTACTCACCCCCATGCTGTACCAACCCCGTAAGACCTTCGTTCATCTTCGGAACACAAATAAAGATATTTTTGATTAAATCTGAGAGCTGGATCACTCCTCCATAGACTGCCTAAGGGACTGCATCTTGACGGCCCATAAAGTCATTAAAGAAAATGTTTAAATATTCCATGTGCCTACAGTGGCTCAATTATAAGTTTATCAAGCGACGAGACTACTATTTGTGCGAAAAAAACATAAATAACGACTTTATTCGACTATTCCATTACTTCCTTATGGGCGCATGCGCGAGAACTGAGACGAGGACGTTCTCATTCGACTACTTCTTGTTACCGGCTGCTCCACCGCTTAGGAGTATTACCGCCCCTACCGTATAAGATGATGATCCATATATATAAGCGCTCCGGATTATAAGGCACACTGTCGTTTTTTGAGAAGATTAAAGGCTTTTAAGTGCACCTTATAGTGCGGAAAATACGCTAATTGAAAAGCGTATGTACAGCGCGCATCTTCCTCTGCTTGTAAACAGAAAGTTTTGCGCTTCCAGCTATATCAGCACATCATCTTATACGGTAGGTGGCGGTATACTCCTAAGCGGTGAGCAGCCGGTAACAAGAAGTAGTCGAATGAGAACATCCTCGTCTCAGCTCTCGCGCATGCGCCCATAAGGAAGTAATGGAATAGTGTTTTTTTTTCGCACAAAAAGTAGTCTCGTCGCTTGATAAACTGATATATAATATATAATATAATCAATATAATTGAGCCGCTGTAGGCATATGGACTATTTCAACATTTTCTTTAATGACTTTATGGGCCGTCAAGAGCTAGTCCCTTAGGCAGTCAATGGAGTAGTGATCCAGCTCTCAGATTTAATCAAAAATATCTTTATTTGTGTTCCGAAGATGAACGAAGGTCTTACGGGGTTGGAACAGCATGGGGGTAAGTAATTAATGACTTAATTTTCATTTTTGGGTGAACTAATCCTTTAATTCCTAACGATAGTTGACCGTACTTTAATGCCGATTAACGCTTATCTAATTAAGTACTGACTTCTATCTGTGATGGAATGACCACCTTTCATAATCCAATCAATTCCTGATGACTGAAATCCCACTTTTTGTCTTAATGTCACATTCGGTTTTAAATTCTGTTTCATATTGACTTTAACACAAAATACGCATATAATTTTAGAAGAATTCAAACATTTGCATGTCTAATCATCCGTTTCCTTTTTATTTTTATTCTTTATAAGCGTAACATTCTTCTTAAAACTCACCTAATAAAAAGAACATGATTTCTTCTAAAATATTTAACATTCCTCCTCCATGACCCTGTTTTCGTTCCTCATTGTGAGGGGTATCAAGTGAAAACTGGTGATATTTCAATTCTTCTTGCAATAAGGGATCTTGAGGGAGCTCAGATACAGGGGATCCCACCAGAAGTATAATTAATCTCCCCACTAAACCTGTGCTCTGGCATTCCACACAGTTATAAGAAACAGACCATGTGCAGGAAGGCCCCTCTTGTTCTCTGTAGTGGATGCGGTGGAAGACCCAAGCAGAGGTGTGGCTGTATAAACCTCCTATTAATAGACAGCTTGACAGCCCAGAACCACATCCACTTTCATTGAACCCGGCCTCCTGAACACACTCTCTCTGGGAGGGTGCCCGCAGCTGCAGAAGATGCTGGCAAATTGCCTACGCTAACATGCTCCATTCTTGCTTTTCAGCTGCTCTCTGTGGGGTTCAAATGAAAGGCATCAGAGTTTTTGTATGCTGTGGTTAAGGGAGGCCACCTGTGGCGCCGCCCTGCTGGGCAGAGGCCAAACCATCAGCGTAGGCCGCCCACTCATTAGTTAGCACCACAACTACAGGCTGGTGATATTTACAAGGCCACAACTGAGTGAAAACAAGGCTGCTACAGGTGGAGATGTATATCCACACATAGACTTTCACAGGGTTTCTTAGAAAAACATTCTCAGAGGAATGTAACATTACAGACTTTAACCCTGGTCGTACATGATTTTTTTAAAAAAACCACTCATTTAAGCATAGCATGTGTGGTTGTTTTTTTTTCTGTTTTGGGTACAAGTATTGGGAGAAAACCCTAGCTGCAATTTAAGATCTATTTTTGTATTTATCAATATTAATATGTTGCTTGCAGAAAAATTTGCAGGAATTATTTAGTTTAGGATTATTTACATTGACTTTCATATCCTTGGTAGAGGATCCGTGGATCTCATGCATTGGGGCTGATAGCGTGTCATGAGTAATATTTGTTATTACTTATGACTATTTATATACATGGTTTGTATATCCTTTCCCATCTAGTGCCAGCAGTTTTTATTGGGTCCAGTTTCACTCTGAGACCAGTTCCTGAGAGGATCATCATCTCCCTCTCTCTTACTCTCTCCCATTCGCAATCTCCCTTCCCACCGGCTAATCGACCTCCCGTCAGAGGGTTTGTGTTTCTGACACTGGCTTGGTTGTTGAGTTCATGTCTCTCTGTCATTTATGCATACTGTGCTGAGGAACTTTACTGAACCTAGCATCTTTTTGATGATTGCATGATCTTCTCCTGTGAGGAGGAGGTCGCCATGTGCCCTCTGACCTCTGAATATGTTGACAAGGTAAGTAGAGCTCACTGATAAATAGGACCATGGCAATGCATAAAAATGCTGGACTTGTTTTGTGGACCAGGTTTCAGTTTACAAGGAAATATCTTCTTTATGAATTTAATAACTGTTAATGTGCCTATGATGCAGGTCGGGTTGTTCATTCACAGTTATATGAACCTGTGTGATCGGTTTCTTGGCTCTGGAAATGCTCGCCTGAAGCTGCTGTTTGTATTTCCATATCAGTCGATAAACGCAGGGGTTTTTGCAAGCCAAGTGCACTCCCTCATAAGCCAGGATTGTATTTGGATGTATATGCCTGGTTGTCTGCATCTGGTCTTTCTCTGAGCACAGTTTTGGGCTGTCAAATGTGCTTTTCCGCATTCTTGAAGGTGTTTGAAGGAATAGAAGTTATGCTCTTCTTTATATTGCACATGGGCTGTTAGAGTAAAATGTTTGTTATTTGGAGAAAAATCTCATGCTGACATGTTTAGAACTGCTGCAGGTAAATCTGTGTGCATCTCAAAGGTGAGAAATATTTCCAAACTTATTCCCTCCAGCTGTCTAGTTGATTTTTTTCTTTTCTCTTTTAAGTTTGATGCTGCATGTATATGAATGCATTTTGTCAAACTGTTTTTTCTTCTCTTTCTTTCTGTCTGATCCATAGGGACGTCAGCGTCTAGAGACTATCCTCAATCTGTGTTCTGGGCTGGGTCGCGCAGAGCAGGACAAAACCGGCTTGGCCGTCGCAGACTTGCAGAAGATCAACAAAGAGCTGGAGAAATTACAGGTGTCAGATGATGAGTCTATATTCTCAGACTCTGCAAGTTTGTCAGCCAGCATTTCTGCTGAAAACGACTACGGGCTTAAAGCCCGGGAGACCCAGGGCAGCGAGGAGAGACGGGCACGGCAGTTCAAGGACAGTGGACACAGAGAACTTAGGGTGGAGACGACAGCTGTCCTTGGCTCCGCCCCCACCCCTTCTCCTCGGCTGACACGGACAAACAAGGTAATTGGTAAAGCCACTTAGGAAAAATGAATGAATGAGAGGAACTGACTTCATGCATCTATTAAAAATCACCTTAATTGGAAACAATTGGCTGGTCATTGCATTTGCATTCCATCAAGATGATATAAAAGTCCAAATACTTTTTGGGGCATGTAATATATAATATAATATAATTGCTATATTTAAATTAAAATGTATATATTCAAATTTATTAAACAATGAATTATATTACAGTATATAAACCATGGACTTTGGGTTTGTCATATCAGGTCTCTACAAGCATACTCTGAGAGGACCTGAAGTCATGCGTTTGTTTAATTGGTCTGTGCCGGTCAGCTTTACTCCGACAGTTTGTTTTCCGCTATGGCTTTATCCAAATCTTTTCTGCATGCAGTGTGTGTTTTAATTTCGTTAGGTAATTGAACCATTTGTAAATCTAGGCTGTTTCCTTACTGCTAATTCCTGTGACCTTTTGGAGAGGTTATAAGAGTTTCCCACCCTTCCTTGGCATGCACATAACCTCATGCACACTTTAATTCGTGAAGGAATGTGCGGGTGTCTTTCCTTCAACTCCCATATAGACTAATCTAATTAGTCTTCCGCACAGGAGTAGCAGTCATGTGTTGGTTCCGTTTAATCATCTAAAGATATATGCTACAGTTAGAAGACAATTTGACTTTAGAAACCAGTTTATAGAAACTATAAATTCCCTTTTAGACCGCACAGAAAGAGCCAAAGCAGCACAGAGACAGGCCCTCCGTAGTATAAACTGTGATGAGAAGATATAAACATCACTGTCCAAATATAGCAGGGTCATGCGCATTGTGTTTGGTTGATCTCTGCCTCACACAATGGAAAAATGGCAGTCTCTTCACCCATACCTAATCATACATGCACATGCATGTGGATTCTTTCAGGTCACAGGTCAACTTGTTGCTTATAAAACTCAAAACAAGCAGATTGCCTTTCACGGATATTGAAAGCCTAGATAAATAATCGGTTTAGGAAATCGAGTATGTATCTCCCCACCCGTCTGTTCCTCAAAGTTTCCGTTGGACCCATTCATCGTTGGTGTTCATTCAGGGAATCCTGTTTCTCAGAGATAAAGATCGGTGCAGCTGCCAGAAGGGGGCATGTCCATGCTATGGATTGCATTAAAGGGCTTTACACTAGTTGCAGTGACATTGCCCTGAATGCAGTAACCTAATAAGTGACATTTGAAATGGTCCAGTGCCGCTTTGAATTACTAGTTTCAGTAATTTTGTTGTGTGATTTTTTATTTTATTTTAATTTTGTGTGATTTTAATAGTTTTTTTGTTGGTAATTTTTGCACTTCAAGACAACATTTCTGATTGTGTTTAAGTAAAGTTTTCTATATTTCATTTTGTCTTTATTTCAATTAATGCAAACAATTTTGAATAGTTAATAATAGGCAATAATAACAACACTGGTTTGTTGTTAGGACTTTGATAAACTTTTGACACAACAATTTGTAAGATGAAGATCCAAAGTTGCTCGCCTTGAACACGTGGCCTTAAAAATAATAGTAAATGATTAATTGACCTCCCATTTAAATGGTTCAGCACTCCATACTCTAACCATTTCAAAAACACCTTTGTGCCAACATCAAACACTCACAGAGTTTGCAGTGCAGTCAAGGATTTCCCAAATCTGTAAAGAATACTTGTGATACTGCCTTAGAAATTGTCCAAAATTAGAGATCTTTGAAGTTGCCGCCTACTTTTTAGAACAGTCTGTAATACCTTAAAGAAGAAATGAAGCAGTGAATCAAGTTTACATGATTTACAAGATGGATTTCCAATGTAATCAACAATTATATAAGAAACATGTCAAATGTAAACATTTAGAAGAAAAAAAGTTTATATCTTTCGCCGCCAGGGCGCCGCCCATTGTGCAGTATTCTAACATGTGACGTCACGGGGTTGGTTGGCTCAAGTTTAACAGGCTCTGGGCAGTGAAAATCGCGACATCAAACTGTGTTTACACCAGTGTTTTGACCGCGAACGACTAATGTTAGGTACAGTCATTAGACAAAAAGACGACATCTAATGTTATATGTTGACAAACTGCACATAGAAACATTGTTCGCGATGTCTGCCATCATATTCCCATCTCACATTTCCCACTCCACAATGGCGGCGCCCTGGCAGCGAAAGATATAAAGTTTTTTCTTTTTTTCTTCTAAATGTTTGCATTTGTCATGTTTCTTATATAATTGTTGATTATATTGGAAATCCATCTTGTAAATCAAACTTGATTCAATGCTTCATTTCCCCTTTAATACTAAAGAACAAACCATCATAAGTTGCCTACCTAGACTTTAGCATTATTTGCATAGTATTTGCATAGCTAGTCATTTTTATTAGTTAAAAAACAGTCTTAGTCCCCAAAAACAACAGTTTGGAACTGAGCTAAAGCCTTATAATATATTTTAATTCTTACAGCATTGTACAGTGTAGTTATGTGGTTGCTTACTCTATCATGTCTTCAACAGGTGTCTGAGGACGACTCACGGCTGAAGCTGGACGTAAGACGTATAGAGGAGGAGCGGATCCAGGTTCTGAACAATATGGAAGAGTTAGAGCTGAAGATCAAAGACCTGGATAACCAAATGGAGGAGTCCGTCAGAGAGGTACAGTTGACACATCTGTAGGTCACATAAGGAGTGGGAGAGATCAGGGACAGTGGGAGTAATGCAAGAAGAGTGTCTATGTGGGAGAGTTGTGCATGTGGCGAAGTAATCAAGAGCTGTGATGAGGACCGCAGTTAGACAAGGAGGTCTGACCTGCCAAGCCTAAACCTGTTTTACTTTCTCTCACTTCAAACCTTGCTTCCTGTTTTTCCCTTTAAACTACACATTTCATCGTGACTTGTCAATGTCCCTTCCTTTCATCCTTGTTTTTCCTATTTACTCCTTTCTCTTTGTGAGGTTCTGGTGAGGTTTGAAGGCCCAGACAAACTCTTACTGTTAACTCTTTCTGTTACTGCATTTGTTTGGCTGTTGCAGTCAGTCTAAAAGCAATGGACCAATGCGAAGAAACTTAAGGTGGGACAAGCAACTTTAGATGTCAGATAATGGATGTTACAATCATGCAATGAAGTGAACAATAACTAGATAAGTCCCTTCAAAGTAGTGTAGAAAATTGTTGTGGTGGCTAATAGCATTATTAGCCTACTTTGACATCTCGAGACCCCTACTACCTATCAAAAGTTTGAAATAAGTATGAAATATAAAAATGTATTTAAAAGAATAATTGTCACCAAGAATAATGCTCACCAAGGATGCGTATATTTGATCACAAAAGCAGTAAAAACACTATTGTAAATGATTACTATTTAAATATATTTAAAGTGCCATTTATTGATACTTCAAAAAGCATTATTATTTGGTTGGTCTTCTGGAAGTCAGCTGTTCCATTAGACTTCCATTCAACAAACCCATAATGTCAGTGTGGTAATGTAGTTTTATTATGTCGGGTTTTATGAGCTCAGAATGTGGGCCTCTTTTTATTTGTGTGAAATAAGGCACCTTCCAGGTGGTCCTGAACGTGGTGACATGACATCACAGTTGACCACAAAATCATTGAATACATTGCTGTAGTTAATGTCAGCGACTTCAATTGTTTTGATGTTTTTTTTTAATGTATAACTGTAGATTGAGTTCAAATTACTTCAAAATTAAGTGTGTGTGTGTGTGTGAGTTGGAAATGGAGCGGGCTCTGTTGGAAGGCGAGCAGGATTCTGAGATGGCTCAGCTACAGCAGGAGAAAGATGCTCTGGAGCAACTTAAAGAAAAGATGTCTGACATCGAAAACAAAGCGCAGACGGAAAAATCTCAGGTATGTGGCCATGATGAAGTAACTGTAGAGACACTACTCGTTTTACTCAAATGTGCTCCCCTGAACTGTCCTTTCTTTTAGTGTGCATTATTGGCAAATCAGATTCATTTTAGGAAATCAGTTCATTCAGATGGTTCATAATATAAATGTCAAAAGTGTGCCACTTGATTTTTGAGCTGTCTGTGAATCCAGGCCTAAGATTTCAAAAATGCTGTTGTTATTTAATTTTTTAGATCAAATAAATTAGGGTGACCCATACGTCCTCTTTTTCCTGGACATGTCCTCTTTTTGGACAAAACAAAAAAAAATTGTTTTGTTTTTCTACAAAAATTTCTAGATCACCCAAAATGTCCAGGATTAGGCTTTCCCACAGTTGCTGTTTTTGCATTGCTTTAGGTCCAGCCTTCTCACATGCCACCACTCGTAAGGCAAACATTAGTCAAACTACATCTCAATCTTTACCCTCAGCACCACAGCAACAGCAGCCAAGAGACATAGCAGAGCTTGCTTGTCAACAGTGGCATATGCACAGCGTAAAAAAAGCCCAACTGTAAATTCACAGATGATTTACAGAGAAAAATCTGGTGTTTTCGTCACGGTCGGATCCGCGTGTAGAAGAATGCATGACCTGCAAAGCTGGCACGTGGCCTATGTGTCAGTGTCAAATGAAGGTGCTAGCGACCTAGAAGCCCACATAAGGTACAAGAGAACATTAGGACTGAAATTATTTTTTACTTAAATATTGTATAGAATTTTTTTTTTATAACCTATGGCCATGAATAGATACAGTGTAATGTATTTGTTTGTTATTATTCTATTGATGTGGGCCATTATTTCAATGGAAAGCATATTTTACTTTATGTATGAAAGTACAATTACATAGTTACAAGGTTGTTAATGCACAAGTATTTGTTGATGAATCCTCCCACATGCGTCCTCTATTCTGAAAACTGAAATATGGTCACCCTAAAATAAATTCAGCTTTGGTGAGAGTAAGACTCAAAAACTTTAGAAACCAAACTGACCCAAACTTCTGCACAATAGTGCAAATTATGAACCATCCTAATGTACAATCTAGCAAAATGAATCACTGATTAATTTGCGGCCTTATATGTGGAAGTCCCTGTGAGGCATTTTGTAGTCAAATTCTGTAGTTCTTCACTGTTTTAGACCCCGATGTAGAATTTAGAATAATTAATAGTTTTTATTGCAAGTTTATCTTTTCAAGTTTATTGATGTCACCCTGACATTATTTGATGTCACCCTGAATTTCTCACTGGTTGTGTGCCAGATAAATGCTGTTAATTTGTATTATCTGATGGAATATTACTTGTATTATTTGAGTGATGAAGTTGTATTATCTGATAGGCAAGTTGGCTGCCACTATAGTGTTGTACAATCGAAGTTTAATTTAAAGTTTTGCGAAGATGCGGTTTCAAAGTTTCCTTTTCAGGAAATGTAAGTTTAGTCTAGTCAATTCTAGAGTCTCACACACACGGACACACTTGCACTTCCTGGCAACCTCTCAGTTTGTGTCACAGTTGGTAATCCTTGGTCTGCTCTAAATACACCTCTGCTAAACTGAGTGACACCCCACACTGTTGATGTGAGGGATTTCTGAGCTAAGAAACCCTGGCACCTGCGTCTCAAGTTCAGCCTGACTTCCGGCTCATTCCATTTAGCCTGGCAGCTGCAGAGAAACTCGATATAGCCTACAAACCCTTTAACTGAAGGGCCATTTTCACGGTTGATTTGTTCACTGATCAAGTTCCATTCTGTCTAGGATGCTGTTGTGTTGGCAATGAAACTACTGTAACAAGGTTTTGTAACAACTATCAAGTGAATACTATATTGTGTTTTGCTGCTTTGCAAACATAAGCTGCCTGCAGTTGGACAATATTACTTGGTGCAAGTCATTTATGGAACAATGGTGTCTGTTATTATATTGCTGTTGCTGCCACTTGGGGGCCATTTTTTGCAGTTAGTGTTGCTTGCATGCAAAGTGGCAAATTTTCATTAAATGTTTAGATATATTTAGATATATAGATATATATATATACCCAAAAATAAATATTCTGTCATCATTTACTCACTATCATGTCGTTCCAAACCCATAAGACATTCGTTCATCATCTTTGCAACACAAATCAAAACTTAACGTAACATGATAATTAACCTTATTGGTTCTTGAGCTTAAACGAACATGCCTGAGCTTCCGTTTAACATATCTTGTGTGTTGAAAGATGAACAAAGAAACACAATCGCTTTATTAGAACAGATTGAATTTCGGCTTTTTTTCATATATAAAGTGATTGTTTTTTTTTTTTTTTTGATTAAACCAAACAATTCATATGGATTAGTTTTACACTTTCTTAATGAATTTTTTGAAGCGTCAAAGTGCTAGTTGCGTATACCGTCAATGGAGGGACAGAAATCTCTCAGATTTCATTTAAAGTATCTTCATTTGTGTTCTGAAGATGAACGAAAGTCTTACAGGTTTGGAACGACATGAGGGTGAGTAAATGATGACAGAATTTTTTCATTTTTGAGAGAACTTTCATATTTTGTCAATTGCAGTTTAGTTTGAACTGATAGCTGAGGTATTTTTCTGTTGTTTGAATATTTATGTTGATTACATCAGCATCATGCAGTTCTAAATGATTATTTTCCTGCTTTTTCATGTTCTCCATTTAATTCAACACCTCCATATCCATCATACACCCTTGTGCTGTTGCTGACTTTATGTAGTAACTAACCCTACCCACCTCCCCCAGCACTAACCCTTCTCTCCTCTCTCCCTGCATCCTTTGCGCGTGCGTGCAGGACAAAGTCAAGCTAGATGCGGAGCGTGTAAAGTTAGAGCGACTGGTGCATCTGCTTGCAGAGCAGAAGACTCAGTTGGACACCTGCCCTGAAGCCTTGAAAGAGCAACTTCAGCTGCAGTTCTGCAGGGTCAGTACTCACGCACAGCCTTCATCCTCCTCTTCCTCATAACCGAGTACTATCTCCTGTTCATCACTAATGCTTGCTTGTTTTCACTTCCATAAAAACATTTGGGCTGTCTTGCATGCGCTTCCTGTATAATTGAATATAAAAAAAATGTATCACATATATTTGAATGTAAGTTTTATTTTATATAATCTAAAATGTTGTTCTGGCACCAATGGGTAAAGTCAGGGTTATATTTTTTATATTTAATAAATTAATTATAAGACAAAAAAATGAGAATTTTTTTGTGCACGTGACAATATTAAGCAAAAGTTCACATTTACTGTAATCTAAAATCGAATTTGCATATTGTAATGCATAGGATAAAAAACATATTGTTAATGTAATGTTTTTCTGCATATATATATATACACACACCACACACATTTTTCTTTAAATAATTTTTATATTTTTTAAAATCTAAAATTATGTAAAGAAAAAATGTATGTGTATGTATATGTGTATATATATATATATATATATATATATATATAATATATATATATATATATTCATATATACAATATGTAATGCAGAAAAACATTTACATTTAAAGATTGTTTGAATTCACTGATATAAGAGTGATTTACATAAATTACTGTCCAAATAAACGAAATTTAGTCAATTAAATGATTAAATTGTTAAATTTCAATATTGAGAGATGGTAGTGGGTGCTTAATTGTTATGAAGATAATGTAACAATGCTAAAAATCTACAAAGACAATATCATGTTTGTCCCAGACATGTTATTGACCAGTTTCATTAGATTCACCCTGATAGGCTGATGCACATTCTCTGGTAGTGACCACATGAGCTGTTAATTAAGTTATAGGGAAGGAACAAGGTTATTTAAAGCCGGTGGGTCTTGAATGAAAGTGTAGAGTACGGTAGCTGTTTCTGTAACAGAGTGGAATGGCTGCTGAGTTTCTGTGTCGCAGAAAGTCATGTCATGTTAGTGTTGACGTGATTGATAGGACCACTGACTCTAAAGGTCAGTGGTCACGGGTGAAAGTTGTGGCTGGTCCTCTGTTCACTGGCATGTGGCGACTGAAGGCTTGTTTGGCCTGGTTCCAGCAGAGTGAAACTTTAACCCTTGTCTCTCTATCCCTGGGGAAGGTGTTGGAGCAGAGGGGATTTGGTGTGAACTATTGTTGGTTTCTTGGAGGCTGGTTGAACTTTGGGTGTATGACAACTTCAATTCCTATCTACTTTAAAGATATGGATCTAGCTGAGATGTAGACGGTCATATTTTTTGTGTATCAGGATGCAGAGACGCTAGAGGTGAGAGACCAAGCGTTTTGAAGACCTAGAGTTTCAACAGCTGGAACGAGAGAGTCGTCAAGATGAGGAGAAAGAGACTCAGACTCAACACATTCTCAGGGAGATCGCAGAATACCAGCGGAGCACCGTCACACGCAAGGTGAGTTTCCTAAAAATGCATTCATGAGCCTATTGGTGACTTCAAGTCATCCTGAGTAGTTCTTACTTGTGATTTACTTATGAATAAGAACTTGTATTTGTTTAAAAGATGATGAGATTTGGGACTTTTTCTCTTATTGACAAACACTGGAAGATTTAATCCAGCAAAATGAAGAGCAAAAGACGTGCATTAGGTGTGTAATTGCATTTGAGCTCTTTTAGCATTTTTAGCATTTCTCTTTTCTCTGCTTTTCACTGCTTCTTATTTTGATCAATAATACAGTAAAAACAGTAATATTGTGAGATATCATTACCATTTATACTAACTGTTATCTATTTCAGTCCATTTTAAAATGTAATTTATTCCTGTAATGGCAAAACTGATTTTTTTAGCATCATACAGTCTTCAGTGTCACGTGATCCTTCTGAAATCATCCTAATATGCTGATTTGCTGCTCAAGAAACATTAATGTTAACTGTTAACTGTTGTGCTGCTTAATTTTTTGTGGAACATGTGATAATTTTTTTAGAATTCTTTGAATAGAAAGTTTACAATAACAATTTAACTTCATTTTTTTGTAACATTACAAATGTCTTTACTATCAATCTTTTCCTATTCATTACATTAATTAGTTTCTTATAAAAAATCTTACTGACCCCAAGCTTTTGAACAGTAGTTGTAGTTTTACCACAGAGAATGATGGGAAATGCAGTTTTATCACAAGCCTGTCTCTTCTTAAAGTGGCAAATGAGTAATATTTTCTGTCTAGATTTATAGTTATCTATCAACTATACACAAACTGGGGACAAACTACTGTATATTGCAGTCAACATTCACAAAATGAATGTAAGACTAAATTAACTGAAACCATTTAGCTTCTACCATGATTCTCTATTTGACTCATCTTGAAAATTAAGACTTGGAAAAAAAAATGTGATCATTCATTCCAACACGTCCAACTCTTGTGTGACACCTTTAGGAAAGGCTCCTGGCCCTGAAGAAACAATGTACCCAGATTTCCCAGCAGGCTCAGAGGGACAAGGACAGCTTTGTGAAGGAAAAGAACAATCTTCAGATGATGCTACAGCAGGTCTGTCTTTGTAATATCACCATATAGCCATGCTATTTTTGGTTCCTTTCTTGTACCCCCTAATTGAAAATACTTGCTTTTTTCCAGGAAAAGGAGAATCTTATCAACTTGGAGAAGAAATATTCCGAGCTCACTGGGGCATTGGGTTTCCCAGTCAGTCCCATCAGTATGAAAGAGGTAAGCCTGATAGGATTGTGTCTTCTCTGTGTATTTAAGGCAAATCTTCTTTGTCTTGACATGGACTATGGCATCCTCTCTGGACTACACATGTGTTATGGGCCTGAGCACTTCAACCATGTGTGGCTGCCCAAAAGGTTACTATAACACAATGAACTATAGTAAATAAGGAAGTCTTCACTTTGATTGCTCTTTCGGCCATGCCCTTATCACAACCCTTGCAACCAGGAAATCTTTAGTTGCAGAGAGTTGTTTGAGTTTCCTCGCTGTGGAAACGGGGTCTTTTTCCCTGTATTCCAGGACTGCTTCCAGTTGGCTGACGTGTGTCCGCCTCATAGTGAATTTTGCCATGCCCACAAAACCCTGTCTCCACTTCCTGCTGACCTGCTGATGTTTTCTTCTCTTCTTTCCTCTCTTTCTATCAAAAACGCTGAGGTAACACACTAGCAATGTGCATGCAAGATAATGTTTGTTGCTCATTTCCTGATTTCCAAAATACCTCTTAACATGCCACTTCTCTGGGTAGTTAAGATTTAATAACGCTCTTGATATTGAAAATAACATCCTATTCCTAATTATTTCCTCTTTTACTGTTTTATCAACATTTTAAATTCCAATAAATTTACCCAAATCTTTAACTGAATGACTTTCGTCTACTGTGGAAACATTTAAAGAAGTTATTTTGAGAAGATATTTTGAAAAAACAATTTTGGTTACCATAGACTTCCATTGGAAGAAAAAAAAACTTTAGTAGTTTAAAAAACTTAAAACTTTAACGTAGTTACATTGTACTTACTCGGATACGTACTGAGTAGGGATGCACCGATATGACAATTTTGGCCGATACCGATAATCGATAATTCTTTATATTTGAAAGCCGATATACCAATATTTTGGCCGATAAATCCAAATCCAAATTTTTAGACAATTTTTTATTTTCCTCATTAAAAGCCAAGATACAAACACAATTATGATGTTCTTATTTTAATGTTGTGTAGCCGATATGACAGACTGCACATTTTGCACTTTAACTGGATTTTCCTTTTTTAAAGTAATTTCAATCGTATTTCAAGCAATTTAAAAGCATCATGTTAAACAGTGCGCATCTAAAGTGCCTCAGCTGAAGGAAATAATAAATTATTTATCGGCTTTTAGATATCGACTAAATGTTCATGTTGGGCCGATAACGATAACATTAAAAATGATCATATATCGGCCATACGAATAATGTGGCCGATATATCGTGCATCCTAGTACTGAGTAATATTAATTAACTACATGTAGAGTTATTTAACTTATAAATAATTTAACATACTATAGAGTTAGGGTTTGGTTTAGGGTTAGTTACTTAATTATGCATTATATACTGTTATTACTATAGTAAGTACATGTAGTAATGTGTAACTATGTGACCATAAATTAAAGTGTTACCAAAACTTTTTCTCTGAATATCTTTATTTTAGTTCCACAATAGAAAGTATATCATTTTGGACCAACATGTGGGTGAAAACTGACATAATTTTCATCTTTAGGGTGAACTATCGCTTTAACATTAACTATATTTATTTATTTACATTTTAATTTAAATTAACATAAAAAACATTTTCATTTAGTGATTTATTTGTTATTCATTTGCTTATTAATCAATTTAACCTCCTTGAATGTCTTTCTTTTCACCCCCTTACCTCTCCCCCCATTTTCTGAATGGTTTGTTCCACAGGGCTATGTTACAGTCACTGAGATCAATGAACTGTACTCTCAGCTGGGGGTAAGACCCCACCCCAGCCCCCCTCCTCCCCACCAAAACCCAGTCCTCTGACGGCCCTGCAACAGGGACTGACCCCAGCCCTGACCCCAGTCCTTCAGAGAGCACTGCCCCACCAGGAGAGGGTGAGGTGTGTGATCAGGATGGTTTATTTGTGTTCGAAATTGAGCATATCCAGGATTTAGTTGCACATGCCAAGTACTGAAAACATTGAGTATAAGGTCATGTTACATGGTCACTATGGGTGTGTGTGTGTATATACAATTTGATTCCCTTTCTCTCTGACTTTTTTATATTAAAGAGGTCATATCATACTACTATAATTCTTATAACTATATAATATAAGAATTTGTCCAGATTTTAGGATGGACTGTTTTTCCATCTTAGTTTTAATGACTATATTTCTGCTTTTTTTATTGTAAAACATTAGTCAGATCATTTTTCCAGTATATGACCTCTTTAAACTAACTATCCTATCGGTTTACCTTCTTATCCTCATCCTTATTTTCAGATTTTTCTCTTTTCTCTCTTTTTCAAAGCTTGTACTCTCTTCCTGTCCACTGTCCTCCACCATCCCTTCTTCCTCTTTCACTGCATGCTCTCGTCCCAACCCTAAACCTCCCTCTGTGCACTGGCCTGAAGACATGGTCACCTTTCTCAACCCTTCTCCTCCACCTCCTCCTCTACCTGCCAAAAAACAGCGCCGCCACAGGCAGGTAAAGCTTGCGAGTGCGAATGTACATATGAGTGCAATTATCAAATGACATTTCTTACGATTAAACCTTCTGTTCCTCAGCATTTCCGGCACGCTAGAGGGAAAGAAAACGGTACGGTAAGGAAGGCGGAGCTCATATGAGTGGCACTCTTCCTCGAAAGAAGACCCAGCCCACCGTAACCCCACAGTTCACCTGTGCCACCCTGGGTCGTAACATACCCTCTAAAGTAAGAATATGTTATACATTTACATACATACATAGAAGTAAATACTAAATAATTAAAAATTTAAAAATAAAAAAATTGTAAATACTAAATAGTAAATACAAACTAAATAAATATTTATAAAAGGGGTGGGTGATATACTGAATATGTACTCTATATTCAGTATTTTGTTTGGGAAGTGGGACATATATATGCTGTGTATTTTAACGTTTTTACTTCTTACTTTAAACATTTTACTAATATAATATTATGTAAAAATCGTACCCACTTCAAACTTTTGAATGGTTATGTATGTATGTAAAAGTAAAAGTCCGCTCTAACATCACTCTTTGTGTTTAGTCTCATCCACCTTTAGCTCAAAGCTCTAGCTGTGGAAGCAGTGTTGAATCGAGCCCTTGCCATCTCCCCTAAACAGACACAAGTGGATACACACCGCCTGCACAAGGGTAGGGCTCTCCACCTCATACACACACGGTTTTAAATATACAGTGTAATTATGTACCATTACATCATACTCATTAAAAGTGGTGCTTTAGTCAAATGTTGCCTAATCTTGGATTACTTTCTCTATCTTGCAGGCAAATCTAAGAAAGGTACAGTAGTCTGCCTACTAGATGTGCCTGTTTGAATTTATTTAAAATAATGTCAAAGTCTTTTAGCATGTCCTCTCTGGTGAAAAATGTCCTCCTTTGGGTCATTGGCTGATGTTAGCCCCTGTCTCAATGCTTTTTAACAAGTCTGGTCTTACTGAAATGGAGAAACCGTTAGCATTTCTTCACTTTTGTTAACCAGCGCCTTTTATGGGTCTTATTGAATGAGGTTGAATCGTGTATGAAATAAAGGTGCTATTTTGTACGTATTACTAAGGCATGAAATGATTTATTTCATACAATGGTATTGTGTTATTTTAGTAATTCAGTTCTGCATGATTGGGTGTTTGTCTTCAGTCATTTTGTTTTCATTTTATTTCTATTCATAGACTCTAATTGTTATGTCACCCTGCCGTTTATGGACTACAGGGCTGATGGTGGGTGGGTGCTTATGGGTATTTTGGTAGGAATAAGTTTGCACAAAATGCCACATTCACATTAGTGAAATTTTGTCTAATGTGTAGCATTGTATGAAGCACAGCTCACACAAAATTCACTTTCAAACCAAGCAGATTTCTTTTGGTCAATGCAGGAAATCCATTTTCCCAAATGGAAACCTGTTTCGAAATCTCCACAGTGAAATCTTCCGCCCTCACACGAAATTTCCAATCGTATGCAATCAAATTACTGGATTTATATATTATATAATTATCTAAAAATTCGCTAGTAAAATTATGCTAGTAAACATTTTTAATGCATTTCATTTAACAGCATTTTGGTGGCCTGAAAACGGGGCCTAAAAAAATGTAGGGCAGGACTTGATTTCATCCTTCAGTAATTGATTGGATTGTTGGAGGTTGGGTGTTGCAAACAATTTGAATGCGATGGGGGAGGGAAGGGGAATGTATTTGATTAAAGATTTCAACGGTACATGGATTTTAAAAAAATATTGAAGTGCACGGATAAATCATTTATTTATAAACACTACAATATTACATATAAAAGAAGATTTGTCAAGTTTGATTTCATGCCGACTTTAAAGTGAGTATGCCTTTTAAGACATTGATGTTCTCAAATAGAAGATTTTTATTGCAACTGGGTGGAAACTTTTTGTGTTTATTTTTGTTTTGTGAAGATAGTGAAAGAATGTTGGGAAGATGAAAAACAGGAAATGCTTCCATTTTATTTTAAGTCAAATATCTGCATTCCCTTTCAACCTGACAAGTACAAATGTGACCCTTTTCTTTTTAATTTGATAATGTTAATACACTAAAGCTATTTGATGTTATATGAGAATTATGACTTTACAAATGTAGGTGTAAAAGCTTGTTTGTGTTTTTGGATGGTTTATCTGAAGGTCCTCTGGGTAAGATCATCAGAGGCGGGTCTCTTCTCGCTGTGTTTGATGTTATCAAGTTGTAGTGGGGTTGAGTCTCATCCATTTCTAGCACTATCTCGATGTCCTACTTACAAGTTCCAGGAGACAGCAACTAAATGGATATTAAGTGCAAATATATAAATTCATCTTTTTATTCTGGATTTATAGCTGAACAAGGGACGTCTTTAGGGGCTTGGGATCCAATCTGTGAATCAGAGTAAGGTATCCTCTCACATACACTAACGCTCAAAAATTTGGGGTCAGTTTTTGAAAGAAGTCTCTTATGCTCAACAAAGGTGCATTTATTTGATCAAAAATACAGAAAAAAAGGAATATAGTGAAATATTCTAATTTAAAATAACGTTGAAATTTTCTATTTGAATATATTTTAAAACGTAATTCATTTCTGTGATGGCAAAGCTACATTTTCAGCATTATTATTTTATTATATATTATTACAGTTTTCAGTGTTACGTGATCCTTCAGAAATCTTGGTGCTAAAGAAACGTATCTTATTATCAATACTGAAAACAGTTGTGCCTCTTAAGATTTCTATAGAAACAATGATTCATATTTTTCAGGATTCTTTGATGAATAGAAAGTTCAACAGAACAGCCTTTATTTGAAATCTAAATCTTTTGTAGTGTTATAAATGTCTTCGCTTTCACTTTTGATAAATTTAATGCATGCTTGCTGAAAAAAGTATTTTATATTTTTTAAATCTTACCCCAAACTTTTGAACAGTAGTGTAGGGTGTCAGGATATTATTGCCCGGTGGCTGACCTTTGTGAGAACAGTGAAGGGCCCATTCAGGGCCCAGTCATTGCCCGGCCAGAGGACACTGAGCTGGGCAGCAGGGATGGAGAATCTGCTCCTGGGAGTGATGCTACACTCTCAGGTAAAGCAGAGTTAGCCCTGAAAACAGGCAGGAGGACTCCTGAGATGCTTGATATTAAATGGTGCTACTCCACAGTGTTCATTACTGCTGAATAAATTATTGTTTCATTGGTTGGTTTGTGTCTTAGGGCACAGTCAGCAGCACATTGGCGAGGAGCAACGAACGAGGTTGAGGGATATCGGTGGCCGCAGCGTCTTCCCAAAACAACGTCTACCTAGACTCCTTTGGTTACCAAGACAACGGTCGTGCCTTCGACACGCTGAGTATGGACAGCTCGGACAGCATGGAAACCAGCATCTCCGCCTGCTCGCCTGACAATGTCTCAAGGTGAGGCAGTAATTCACGGATTTTTGTTACCGATTCCATCTTGGGATATGTGTGTCCTCGAAAGTTAGAAAAATATGATTAAACCTTTGTTTGGTAGCATCTAGGGATTTTTCTAAAAATTATTCATACTGTTAATTGTAATCCATTTCTCTACCTCAAAATTTCATGTTTAATTTAATGCGTTTCTTACCATTTCTTTGTAATTGTTTGAGATTTACTAGCAATTTCTGAGTAAACAAAAATGTCTACGCCACTTTTTTTCCTTTAAATATTTGGGGTGTGATCATAAAGAGATTTATAATGTTACAAAGGTGTTGCATGTAGTTTTGATTAAATATGTAGATGCAGCCTTGGTGAGCAAAAGAACAAAACTTTTTTTTCAATCTTACCGACCACAAACTTTAGAATTGTAGGGTCTCATTCATGAAACATTCGTAAATATACGAGTAAATTGCGCATAAAGTGACCTTCCTGAAAACTCTTCTCCTGAATCACAAATACTTCGTAAACGTCAGATGTGATAGTAAAATGTGTGTTTGTGTTAGTGAATTCCAACCAGTCATAAATGGGATGCGTGCACGTTCATTCTCAATTACCATAAATCCCACCCATTATATCCGACTGACATCTGTATATAGGCATATAATAACATGAATGCGAATGAAAAAGAACGATTTCTCCAATGCAGAAATTGAAGTTTAATTATCAGAAGTTCATTCAAAACGCCACATTTTATTCTTAAGGGTATAGTGGCCTATCAGGTCCTTAAAAAAAGGAAGTTTGGCAGCATATTACAGATGCAGTTAATGGAGTTTCATCTGTTAATCAAACAGTCCCAGAAGTGAGAAGAAAATGGTTCGACATTAAGCTTGACAGCAAAAAACGAATTAGTTCACTTCAGAAAAATCATATTCAAACTGAAGAAGCACTGCCATCGATCACGAGATCTGCTATTACTGGCTCTCATAATAAAAGTAAAAAAGAAAAACCGTATGTAATTACTATATAAAATATTTTTTCAAAATGCTGTTAAATATGTACCCGATTAAGGTGAATTAAAATGCAGCCTTATTAATGAGCAAAACGTTTGGATGTTAAGCGCACCATTTACGCGTGGCTGGGAGCAGGTGTAGATTTCTTGCGTACCAACTAACATTTGGAAAATACGAACATTTTAATGAATCCGAAAATTTACGCCAGAACCACTTTACACACGATTTACACACAAATTCGTTCTGCTCGTGTTTCATGAATGAGACCCGTAGTGTGTATAGTTGTAGATGGAATAATACAGATAAAAATATAAAGACTATTTAAATGAAAACAACAGAAGTCTATACTATGTGCGCATTTAGATTCTATTGTGTGTTTCCAGACCCACAGACGGATCATATAAACTCATGACACAAACCATGTCTTTGTAATCGAAAACATCTATGCAGTTTCTATTGTAGTTCAAGCCAAGAGTTCTGTCTGGGGTTAGGGGTACAAGGAATGAAATACTGAGGACAAGAGCAATGTATGAAGAAAGAATAGAGAGAGAAAGACTCCTGAGAAATGCTCAGGTGGATGTTCTTGTGTAGGTTACTATAAACCTCAAATCTGTTTGAGAGTAACTAGTTAAAGACTTTGACAGATGAGACCACATGAGGGCATTTCTCAAAGTGATGTGTGTTTATGTTGTATGCGTGTGCACTGGAGGCTTGTGTAATTTGAGTGGTTTGCTTGAATAATGTGAGTTCTGAGGGGCCCGAGAAGGACCGTTGGTACCCCCTCCTCTGCTCCTGGAAGGGATCCACTCAGGTTACAGCAAGAACAGTTAGAGGAAACAGAGTCAGGGTTTTTTCCCCAGTTTGAATGTAATCAGACGCAGAGCGCGGGTTCGGACTGTTCTTGGGTCTTTGTATGTTCCACTTCTCTCTGCTGGATTTTTGGGTTCTAAATCAAAAATGACCTCCGTTCATCTCCGGCACCACTGGTAAGATACCATAAAGATGAAAGAAATCTTTGATGAAGGACATGAGAGAAATAAAATGTGTGCAAGTGAATAGAAAAAAAACGGAAATAAGGTGGCCAGATGTTACCGCTTGGTGATGAGAAATAATTGTATTTATGTTTTACTTTAAATCGGTTGTCCACAAAATGCATGATGGGTTTGTTTTAATTTGCATTTTGGATCATCTTTGAATGTATCTTTAAATGTAAATTAACCAACAAGGCTTTTTTTTCATACTATAAGAACAAGAAAGACTTTTCTGTCATGCATGTATGGGCATCGTTTGGTAATGATATTGAGAGCCGTCCATCATCAGATTAAAATTCAACTTTAGACACAACCATGCAAAGCATGCTCACAGAAACATCTAGAAAAAAAATAATAATTGTACATGCAAGACTGTACATGCACTGTAATTAAAAATTGGATCTGACAGCTATGATGTCATCAGTATTCATTTAGTGAATTGCAATTGGTCTTCCTTATGTTCATTTGCATACTGAATATTGATTGATCTTATTTTTTCTGCCTAACTATATATAGCCACTTTTAAATTATGTGTTGCTTTCATGCACATCCAACAGAAAATAAGGCACGCTGGGTGCATTTCATTTATGCAAAACGTATTCAGCTTAAACTTTGCCCTTTTCTTGTGTGGTGGCATTGCATGCACTGCTATTTTCTTCATGCAGATGTAGTTAGAAACATCACAAAGGCATCTGTTACTGGAAAGCTTGTTTTTTGGGGGGAAATGCCAGTATATGACAAATGGGATGGTTGCATATGGGGTTTGACAGGGAAGAGGATCCCATATATTGAGGAGCCAAGCGGTGAAGTGAAGTTTGTAGGGGATATTTAGAGTTTTACAGGAAGGAGGGGCTGGTCAGATCTATTCCACGTGTTCTTTTTGAAGTCTAAATGGAAAGCATCAGACGTTAGACTGTGGGCCGCACTCTCAAGCTCTCTGTGCCTGGATTGTTAATGTGTTCCAGTGCCGACCAGGTTTATTGGTTCCTTCTGTGTTCTTCCGCATATATGCATGCATGCCAGTGCACATACGTCATGTTTACATTTGCAATTATATGCATTCTTCTCGCCATAGGTAAAATGTTTTAGTGCCCAGTTTGGATTTATTGTTGTTGTGGCGAAATGTAATGCCTCATCTCATATTTTTCGACAGCGCCAGCACCTCCAACGTTTTGAAGATGGAGGAGATGGAGCGTCTTCTCCGTGAGGCTCAGGCAGAGAAGCACCAGCTCATGGAATACAGGGTAATGAATCGGCCACACAAACCTGACACTTCCTGCTAGAGCTGACATCAGGTTCACAATCCAGTCTTTCAGCACGCCATAAACCCACATGAACCCAATTTGGCTTCATGGATATTAAAACCGTGAGCTTGTTTGCTCTGTTAGAAGTTTTCCGGTCAGCCATGAACGGCAACTAATTTGGCTTGAAATGCAGGAACACTGTGGGAATCGAGTCATTCTTCCTGTTTCTGATGTTGTTCATGGGAGTTTATGCAGGAACGGAGAGTACTAATTGTGTGCAGGTTTAAAAAGAAACTCGTTTGGGAGCATATCTGTACAGTATGGTGTCATGTGTTTTAGGAGAGAGAGATGGAGAGCAAGAGCAGGGCCCTTGAAGAGGAGAGGAGACGACGAGAAGAGCTAGAGAAAAGGCTGCAAGAAGAAACCACCAGGAGGCAGAAACTCATTGAGCGAGAAGTGAAACTGCGAGAGAAACAGCGAGTACAGGTGAGCGCTGTGATGAGACATGCATCGCTATTACTAGTGCTCATATTTAGGGTTCGAGATTAAAGGGATAGTTCATATTTAACTCATGCATTACTCACCCTCTAGCCGTTCGAGATGCATATGTCAATCTTGTTTCAGACAAACACATTTTCAGTTATTTTAGAAAATGTCTTAGACCCTTCAGTGGATATAATGTGAAGAAATGGGGTCCAGCTCCTTCAAGTCCCAAAAATGTTCATACATCCTTCACAAAAGTAATCCATCCGGCTCCAGTGGGATAAACGAAGGCCTTTTGAGGGTAATACGTGCGGTATTGTCGTAAAAATAAACACATTTAAAACTTTATAAATTAAAATATCTGACTACCAGCAACAATCAACACACATTCACGGGTGATGGAAGTCGGTGTACGTAGCGTCAGGAACCGTCGCGACGTTACCTACGCTCGTTCTACCTCCGTACGACTTCCGTGAACGCGCGTCGAATCGTTGCCGGAAGTCAGATATTTTCATTTATAAAGTTTTAAATATGTATATTTTTTTATGACAATACCGCACGGATTACCCTCAGAAGGCCTTCGTTTATCACCCTGGAGCCGGATGGAGTACTTTTGTGAAGGATGTATGCACATTTTTGGGACTTGAAGGAGCTGGACCCATTTCTTCACATTATATCACTGAAGGGTCTAAGACATTTTCTAAAATAACTGAAAATGTGTTCGTCTGAAACAAGATTGATATTATGCATCTCGAACGGCTGAGTAATGCATGTGTTAAATATCATTTTTGGCCGAACTATCCGTTTAAACAAACACCTAACCTGAAATATTAAAGAGTTAGTTCATCCAAAAATTACAATTCTGTCGTTAATTACTCATCCTTATGTCGCTACAAACCCATAAGACGTGATAACCAAAACCACATGAAAATACCCTAACAAGTTACGACATAACAAAACGCTAAAAAGCATAAGAAGCCTCTAGCAACTACAAAGAAACATGCTAAACTCTCAGAACACATTGGCAACTACTTAAAAATACGCTAGCAACTGCTTAACTTGCAAAAAACACTCAAAACACATTCGCAAACACATAAGAACACCCTAGTAACCACATAGCAACACTAGTAATATCACATTAGCAACTACATAACAATGCAGCAATTGCACATGCTAAAACACTCAGAACACATTTGCAAACGCATAAAAACAGACTAGAAAATGACAATCTAGTTTTAGATTGATTTATGCACAATAAAAAGGGCTTCCCTGTAACGTCCTACATGTCCCTGCCGCAGTCTCGTCCATTGACACGCTACCTGCCAGTAAGGAAGGACGACTTTGACCTTCGTGGCCACATAGACTCGGCCGGCCACAACACAGAAACTTGTTACCACGTCTCCATCACAGAGAAAACCTGCAGGGGCTTCCTCATTAAGATGGGCGGCAAAATCAAAACCTGGAAGAAACGCTGGTTTGTCTTCGACCGTAACCGCAGGACCCTGAGCTACTATGCAGGTCAGATGATTACTCGCATGAAGTCGATCGATTCACATGACATCAATATTGACTTTTTGTACTTTTTATGGTTTCAGATAAACACGAGGCCAAACTGAAAGGAGTTATTTATTTCCAGGCCATAGAGGAAGTGTATTACGACCACTTAAAGAGTGCCCACAAGGTACTTTTCCTCTGCGGCTAATACTTATGAATATAATGAGCTTTATTTATGTTTAAATAATTAATAATTTTCTTTGATTTTTTTTTTTAATTAATAAATTATTTAAATGACTACTATAAGACAATTGCATGTTGCAATGCTGCCCCCTTGAGGCCAAACTGTAATCTTCAGTATCTCTCTCTCTTTCTCAGAGTCCAAATCCTTCCCTAACATTTAGTGTGAAGACACATGATCGTGTCTACTTCATGGTGGCACCTTCTCCTGAAGCCATGAGAATATGGATGGATGTTATCGTAACAGGGGCGGAGGGATACACTCAGTTCATGATTTAGATGTTGTCTGCCTCCAGGGAATAATAATATGTGCAGTGTGTGGATTTAAAAACCACTGGACCTTTCCTTTCACATGCTGGTTTCAGTATTGAAAGCTGCATTTATATATTTTTTTTATGCAACATGAACTATTACTTGGCAGTCCAGATAATGGAATGGAGCACATATCCTATAATTTTGTGTGTATGTTTGTGCTTGTGTCTTTAGGTATTTTTTCCGTCCATTTGAGTAAAGAGAGAAAGACGTGTTAAATGATATTCAGTGCCAATGTGCCAAGTTGTGTGTGGTCTGTTTGCTACTTTGTGTGCAGGGCCTCAGGGACACACACATTATGGTATAAACAGCTGTTCTGCCAAAGATCAAATTCACACGCTATAGAGTTTATGTATATATGCGTGTGTTGGTGTTTGCCACAGTGCCTTTAGTTCTATATTATACTGATATGCCTTTATACTCAACATTCAGATTAATCGAAGGTGCTATAAGACATGTATTTGTGCTAGCTATTTGTAATAGCACAAATTAAAGCTATTTTAACACTACAACAATCCATTATAAAAGTCTCACAACTTCCAAAGCATTAAAGCTGCTTACTGTTCAGGTATTACACCAAATCAAATGAATATGCCATGTTTTGAATTATGCCACATAGAAACTAGTTTTTTTGTATGTTTTATAACACTTGATCATTTTATCTCAATGCATATGTAACTTTTGCATTTTTATGGTCTGTATTCAATGCTTTCGGCCCATTTTCAGGCTGTGATTACTTAATATTTGGGTAACAAGACTACATCCAAAAAAAATGTGGTTTCCTTGATTCCTACACTTCAGGTTCAGCCAGTGTTACAACATAAAATGTGCTTAATTTCATACAGATTGTGTAGCTTTGTTAGTACAATTCCAATCAGACTGAATTTGAAGTGTAATTTCAATATCACTGACTAGCAGGAGATGACACATTCACATGCGCTGAACATGTTAACCATAATCTTGCATCTGTGAATTAGCCAGTAGTATGATTTGAATATCGTTATTCTCATTTGAGATGAATATTTATACTTTTGTTTACCATGCATGCACCGTTATTTTTGCATACAGCAAAATAAAGCAGATGTATATTGTTTAACATCTCTGTGTACTTTATAACCGTGCTAACCATTTCTGTTCATTCATTTAGACGTTCTTACCTAGCTCTTTGCAGTCAAACAAAGCTTGCTGGACTGATATTAAATTAAAGACTTGAGCGATAATAGGATGGAGAGTAATGCTGTTAAAAATGGACAGATGAAAGTATGAATGTGTCTGGGTGATCTTTGATGAATGAACACTGTAAAAATGAATGCGCTTTATCTAATCAAAAAAAATTGGGGCAACAGATTACAAGCAATAATATTAATTCAATTTAACAAATTAGAATTGAGTAATAATTATTCAAATTAATTCCTTAAAAGTTAACCATTTAAAATGAGTAAAACTTACAAAAAGAAAACTACTTTAAGTCGCCATTATGGTGATCGGTGTTTGATTTAGGTTTCTCCTTCAGTGATTCTGCTTGTTAAAATCTGGTGTCTTCAATATTGGCAATATAAATAAAGAGTTCTTAATTCATCTTTTACGTTATTCAGATATTTTTGTTTAACTTTACTCATTTTAAATGGTTAACTTTTAAGGAATAATTTAATTAATTATTACTCAATTCTAATTTGTTCAATTTAATTAATAGTATTGTTTGTAATCTGTTGCCACAATTTTATTGATTAGATAAAGCGTATTCATTTTTACAGTGTAGTATATATGCAGAAACAAGCCTTTTAAATCAATAAATAGCTTAAATGATAAAATTGTCCTTAAAAGATACATTTAAGCATACATTATTTTAATCTTAAATGAAACATACTTGTGCCCAGTTTCACAGACAAATATTAAACTATCCCAGACTAAAATGCATGTTTGAGCTGTTTTAACTGAAAGTAGTTGCACTGACACAGATATCTAAAATGTCACTGCTCATCAAAATAATTGACTAATTACTCCATAACCAAAATAATCGTTAAAACATTTCAAAATCCACTTGCGTTGTTTTGCATTTTGTGACTTTCAGTCGAATAAAGGTCTATTTTTCAAGTCATGTAAGAATTCTTAAAATTTGACCTGTTTTCACAGACAGGGCTTAGACTAAGCCAGGATTAGGCCTTCAATTAGGATATTTAAGTAGCTTTTATAAAAATGCCTTAGAAAAAAAATTAATTGGTGTGCATCTTGAGACAAAGATTAAGATCTGTCAGTGCAAGTTGCTCTCAAACATGCTTTTTAGTCTGGGACTAGCTTAAAACTTGCCTGTGAAACCGAGTGGTAGTGTTCTTAAACTCCTCGCCTCATAAGCTATATGTATTGCATCACCCAAATAAATTTTTTTTTTCCAAAAAACAAAATTGTGGCCTGTGAAAAAAGCTAAGTGGCTAGTAACTCTGGGAAACACTGGCTGGTGAGCAAAAGAGTTAATGTCAAGCCCTGGTTGTGTGTGTATGTTTGTGCTTGGTATTTTGTCTGTCTGTGTGGAGAGAAAAAGATTGTGCCAATGTGCCACATTGTGTGTGGTCTGTTTGCTATTTTGGACACACACATTATGATATAAACAGCTGACAGCGGCAAGTGGTGCTCACTGCACTACTGAGCCAAATAACATCTAGAATCCCCTCTCTGGACTTATGAATGGCAGGATCTTCGAGCTCCAACTATTACATCCAGAGAGGAGGAGCTGGACTTCAAGCTCCACCCATTGGCTCTACAGTTAGCAGCCTCTCATCAGTACCAGACATAACATAGTGTCGGCCCAGATCCGGGCCACATCTGGCATATGAGAATTCCGAATTTCTGTGAATTCGGATCTGGGCCGTCACTATGTTGCTGTCTGGGGTTGTTCTGCCAAAGATGATATTCACACACTATAGAGTTTATGTATAGATGCATGTGCTGGTGTTTACCACAGTGCCTTTAGCTCTATATTATACTGATATGCCTTTATACTCAACATTCAGATTAACCAAAGGTGCTATAACACATGTATTTGTACTCAAAAGCTATTTTAACACCACAGTTAATCATTATAAAAGTCTCAACTTCCAAAACATTAACGCTGCTTACCCTTCAGGTATTACATCGATTCTAAAGGGTAAAACGTTTTCCTTTTATGAATTACTGCCCTAGAAACTAGGTGTTCAGTATGTTTTATAATACTTGATTATTTCAATGTATTAAATGCTCTTTGACTGTATTAAATGCTTTTTGCCCATTTGCAGCCTATGATTACTAATATTTGGTTTGGAAAAACAGCAGGGCTATAAATAAAAATCGTCAGAAAACGACAAAAATAAGATTTTTTTTTTTCTTTTGATCTAGAATTTAGCTTAAGGTTCAGCCAGTGCTACAACACGACTAGATTTTGGTTTGTGCAGTTTTATTAGTACAAGTCCAATCAGACTGAATTTGAAGTGTAATTTCACTACCACCAGCAGGAGGCGACACATTCACATGTGCTGATTATGTTAGCGGTAAGCAGTCTGTTTTGAATATTAAAATTATTTACTTTTGTTTACCTTGAATGCACCTTTATTTTTGCATACAGCAACATGTAGCACATATATATTTATTGTTTATGATCTCTGTGTACTTGATAAGACCTTATGTTTTGTGAGTCGGCAAGGCTATGTGTTTGTATGTGGCTCCCTGCAGACAAGACATCCTGGACTGAAATCAAATGAAGGATTTGAGCAATAACAGGGTGGAGAGTAAATTACTCAGGTTGTTTAGGATTACTGCATAGACTGAGTGTTCTTCCAGGTCTGATTATTAAACTCTCTTCTCGATGTTACTCCAAAAGACGACAGATAAACAGATGTTCTACAATTAGAATACTTACATGTTCATTATAATTTAAACATCCTCCAAGGAGGCATGTGCGTGAGTGTTGAGCCCTGCAGGCCTGCTCTCATTTTTTTCATGCACAGCCTTGTTAGGATGTGAATGTTGGGTTTAGATTGTCTGACATCATCCGTGCTATGATTAATGTCCTATATTTGGTTTTCTTTTGTGGGAATACTGTCCTTTACTTGTCCTTCTTTTAGAGAGAATACTGCGTGTACAGGATTCTCCCAGAAGGGGCGCAAACTCGAGGCAAGCAAATCATATGTCAGTTTCCTTTAAAAGTGTACTTTCCTAAAGGCGTTTGGGCTGCCGTGTTCCCAATAAAACATCCTGTTTCCATCTACGTCCTTAGTCCATCATCTCACTCTTTCATTTCCCCCAATTTCTTCCCTTCTCCCTCCCATTGTTTTGGTTAGAACTGTTCATCTTGACTGCACTTATTTCGTTCCTCCTCTCACTTTCAAGCAAGGCGTTTGGCATCTAAACGAGCCTAATGTATTGAACGCATCCTCATATATTAGCAGGAGAAGGAGCAATCGGGCCTCATGTTGTCAAGCGTCATCCTGTCTGTTTAAAGATAATTGATGCTGGAGAGATTCTGACTCAAACGCACTTACATCTGTCCTCAGAGAATACACGGACATGTCATTTCAACCTGCAGGGTTGATCCAGAGGGAGCTTTCCACATGCATTTTAGACCCCCATCTGCAGGTTTCGGGATGGCATTAGGCCGAAAGCATACAAGTACATGCGCTAAATCTAAAATTGCCATGTGACCTGCAGTATCATTGGGTCGTTTCACTACCATTCAGTAAGTCACCCAAGTACTTTTTTATTAATACTACAAATTCTTACACACTGATCACTTCATCTACTATTTGTACTGTATAGTGGGGAAGTATGCATATTCAAACACAAGACTGGACTCTAGCTATGCTTGTAAAATGCGTCATTGAGTTACGAAATGTGTCAGAATTCAATTAGTAATTCAGTAATTCCATTAAACGTACTTTTTAGAGGTCGTTAAGAACTTTTGAGTATTACTCGAGTGAGTGTGTCAATTTGGACGAAGCCATTGACTTTGTGAGCTCTTGAATGAGCCTTGAGTGACTTTCACAGAAATCATGAATATTTAATCTGGCTTTTTTTAGTTAATGGGAGAAGTCACATTACGCTTTAGCTGATGAAATTACAGGTCAGAGACATGCTCTTGGTAATGTCTCAAAGTCAAAGGTGTCACAGCTGCTGTTTTGTGTTTTTTGCACTATCGTGTCTACTAACTTCAGGCAGTTCATCTGCAAGCCTTTGTGTGTGTGTGTATGTGTGTGTGTGTGTGTGTGGCAGCCATTTTTTTTTTTTTTTTGAGGGGTTGGCTACGTGGGGGAGGGTCCACGGTTAGTAAACGTATCTGTGGAAGGAGTGTAATTTAGCCCCACCCTTGTTTTTTTTTCGTGGTGGTCCACATATATGGTGGGGGGCCCAGCTGGTGTCCAGCTGCAGAGTCAGATAAACCTTTCCCTGTCCTGTCCTGTGTGGGATCATGATTGTGTTTGATTGGAGTGTGCTGAGTGGGTCTTTCTGTATGAGACAGTGATTAAGCACATACGACACCAGCAGACGAGCAGCACTGTTCCCTCAAACGCGCACAAAAGCTACATTCACTGCACAAGCCAAAGTACAACATTTTAGATTTTCTCCTCAAATCCTATTTTTTGTGAGTTTGTTCACATGAACTTTTAAAGATGGCCCGTTTGGACACTGGTCAGCTAAACAGACAGCTAAACTGATTTGCCAGTTTAAACCACCCTGTCTTTTATATGATAACATTCTTAACACATTTCATAATATAATTTCTAATCATAAAGTTAATATTGAAATTATATACTTGAACTTCCAACCTTAAATCTATGAGGATTAGAATTAACAATTAAGGCCCGGTTTCACAGACAGGACTTAGATTAAAGGGAAAATATAGTTCACTTTTAAATTAATATTTGATATGTTTTAGCTTACCTCAAGGGCATCCAAGATGTAGGTGTCTTTGTTTCCACAGTATTTTCAACTTTGACATTTTTCGGTCAAACCGGTGTTGTCTGTCAGTCATATAATGCAATTTTTGGGGGTCCACCTCAAAGAGCATGCACAGAGAAGTCAAAATTAAACATGATTTAATGATTTGTAAATGTACACATTGATGGCCTACGAATCGAAACAAGAAGTTTTTGTGAAACGAACAGTATTTATAGCTATAGTTTTTACCTCTTGTTAACAGCCGTCGAACTGATCTGGAAGAACCGAACTGAACCGAACAGAACCGTCTCCAGACGTTACGCCGGAAGTGATCTCTCGCGAGTTGCGCGTCAACTTCATCGTATTGTTTACACGATGATTTCGGAAGTTTCACCTTTCACTAAACATATTTAGATATAGAAATCGTCTTCCATTGCGATTTCCCATATATCTAAATATGTTTAGTGAAAGGTAAAACTTTTGAACAGTATTTTGTTAAATTATGGCATTTAAGTAGCTTTTTTAAATGTGCCATAAAAAAACATTACTGGTGTGCATATTGTAGACAAAACAATGGCACTGACATATTTTAAGATATCAGTGTTAGTTGCTTTCAGTTAAAATGGCTCAAATATGCATTTTAGTCTGGGGCTTAAACCTTGTAAACTTCTATTTTCACTGCTCAAAGCAATTGTCACAACATCTGATACTTGTGAATCTATATTATATATTTGTGGGTTGGGGGGGGGTAAATAAATAATGCTGTGTGTGGACATAAGCATAGATATGATCCCTTCTAACTTTTATTTCTTGAGATCATGTGACCTTGAGCCTCCATATCAGTGGCAGTGATAGACAACACAATGCTGACGTAATCATGAGTGAATAACTGTTCCATGGTTCATTTATATTCATTGAACCATGACAGGCATCCATGAGTGAGGTTCTTTTGTCGGAACATCACATTAATGTCTGCGATGGTGCCTGTAAATTGATGGTGCAGCAAAATCAGGTTAGAGATGAAATCGTTTGCCCTTTCATCATTCCCATGCCCTTTCTCTGTCTCTCTCTCCAGTGTGAGGGATGTAACGAATGTTACCGTTGACAGATCATATGAGTCTAATTGATAGCGTATTGATTAGATAGATTTTTTTTAAATGTATCCACCTCAGGAGGCTTTCCTCCTCAACTTCACGCTTGAGTTCAGACTGAGTGACTGTGGCGTATTTGCGGCTCAAAACACAGACAAGGCATAATTCACAAGACTTTTCACTTGCAAGTTGCAAACTCATGGAAAACGTAATTTTGTTCTTGCTGTTTACAGAGATGGAAGACTATGTTTCCAAAGCTCAGATTGAATGAATTATACATGTAAAGTTTGTGAAGTGGATTCATTATTGATGCTGATAGAAGCTTGGGAAGAAACAACGCCTGTAAGGAAAGGAAATGACATCATCCACTGGGTAGAGAATGTCAGAGTTGGTGTAAAATATGATGAAGAAATATGAAGAATGAAGAAACAAAGTGTTGTTTTCAAAGCATGAAACTGAAGAGGAACCAACGGGTGTGTTATTCTCATGAGGTTGCGGCAAATGAAAGAGTTCGAGGGTGAGAAATGAGATTTAACTTTCCCAAGTGTGTGAATTTGCACAAACTCACACTGCACCATTCTCACTCCAATCAGTGTCCTCAAAACTCTCCGTCAGTCGCGCGTACCCCCACTCCCCGGCCCCACCTCCACCTCTCATTGGATGACCTACTGAGGTTGCCATGGAGATTTGTGTAGTAGGGCAAGCGTGTGAAATGAAGGGTGCAGATTCTGAATGGCCAAACCCCCCTGTGTGTGATATAATTTCATATACACCAAAACACAGCTTTCTGATCACGCAATCGTGATGCAGACAAGCCAACAAACCAAATCTTAGTTTTTATCCATTCCAGGTGGCCCGGTAGTGTCATCTCATGCTTTCTGTGAGGGTGATCTTGGCGCTCACTTCGTACCCAAGGCATCATGACCAGAAAAAAAAAAATAGATAAATAGATAGGCTATATACAAGTTATATGCACTATACATCTTACTATTTGGAATTTTAATTTCATTTCTTTTTTAATATAGTAATTTTCTTGGATTATTCAATTCTTAAATTAGTTACGGTGATGTCATGGCTCATCCTGATTTTATAATCCTAACCATATAGCCCCATATAACCCAACCCATCAGTTATCCCGAAAAACACAAAGGAAAAACTTTCTATTTTTAGTACATGATTGTTGTTTAAGCGTGCCCAGACGGGTCAAATTTAGACATGTGACCAATCGACAAGAGTGAGTTCAGCTATAATGTTTTATATTAACATATTAACCTATAGTAATTCAGCTTGAGGATGTAAATAATTTTTTCTTTGAAAGCTGTATTCAGAATCCTCAAAAAACAGGAATTTTCTCTGTTTGACAGGCTTTTAGCAAGGAAATAGGACGGAAAAGAGGAGAAAGAGAGGAAGCAGAGAAAGTAAAAGATATTACGTATCAGGTTACATGTCAGCTAAAAGCAGACAAACAGGAAAAACAAGGAGTGTTTCACTCACAGTACTTCAAGTACAAAACAAAAGTTCAGTCTTGGATAGCAGGCAACCCCTTGAGAAGTTTTAAGCAACCGTTTCCAGTTTCCCCTGGAGATGAAGGAAAGAGCGTTTCTGAGAAAAAAGGGGCGTGAGGGAAACTATCCATGGATTTTTAAGTTTTTCAGAGAAATGCTGCCCCATTTGTCCTATGTTACTATCGTGTGTTTCTGAATTGTTTAGCTTTTAGGATCATATCAGCCTACAAATGTAGTTTAGTCAGATGGCTTTTTTTGCCATTTGGCATTTGGAGTTTACTTCAGACAATCCTCCACTCAGTCTTGAATATACAGCACTCTTTCTCTGCCTTTCTTTCACTTGTTTGTGTAAATGCACTCTTATGTATCTTCTCTCTGTTCATTGTAATCAAATTTAATTTGATTCCACCCATGCAAAGCCCCTTCTAAATAGACCCCCTTGCTCATACTGACTCCATTACACAGTTTTTTTTGTTTCTGCTTTCTCTCTTCTCCTCTCTCACCCTAGCACAAGCTAAACAAAAACCGCAGGATACAGGATGCAAGCACAGAACAAGGAGATGCAGAAACTACAATTTTATGTGGGCAAAAAGAAACATATACAGTAATTCACAGACATTCATTATATTATAGTAGATTTTTTAAGACAATTTGCCAAATGTATGGCTCTTAAAAATGTGAAATGTATGTTTTTACTATCTACTAAAAAAGTAAGTCAACTCGAAATGTGAATTAACTCAATAATTGACAACTTGGATATTTAAAGCAGCGCTCTGTCGTTTTTTCAACCTTTATAATATTTTACAAAACCCTTGAGATTGAACATCGACTTACAATAGGTTGAATCACAGTATCGATACTGAATGTGTCTGTATCGCTTTTACTGGCACTTCGGGAGCGGGTAGGAACCCGAGCACAAAAAAAAACGACAAAATTCGACTGCTTTACGGCATACGTCAGTTCCGATGCGAGAGCCCAACAAGCGTTTATTTTTTTTACCTCTGTTTGTTGTCATGGCTGAAGCAGCAATTAAAACCAAACGTGAAGTGCATCAGAAACAGAGCGCGCGGGCGATCAGTTTACTGTTGGTAATGCGTTCAATGTAGACTGCATTGCTTCCTTTTGAGGGCACTTAATACCATCAAGCATCCCGGTAGAGCCGGGGCGGGCAGCTCACGCCAGCTCGAGATGTGAAAGTATACTGATTACTGAGTTTGGTAGGGGCAACATTCTTGCAAGTAAATAATACATGATTAGACTAACAAATTAATCGGTCAGGATAACTAGCCTGCAGGCTGATAGTCATGTTTGTTACTTATTTTTCTGGTGAAAGTGTCTTGCCTCAGGCTATAATGCAAATCGATTTTGCAAATTTGCTACAAACATTGAATCGAATTAGCATATCCATTATGTAAAACAGTAGACGCTGGCTTGTAAACATGAGCTAAGCGATCTTTTGACGTTTGAAAAAAAATAAAGCCCATGACACTATATTCATAAGACATGCTGAAATATATGCCACCTGTGTATATACCTGTGATGAAGACATTTCACATGCAACACTGGAGTCTGCCCAAGATGTGAGAAGTCCTTCCTTCTGCAGAGTTTGTGGGGTATCGCTTGTCAACAAATGCACGCATGTATTCAGGTTTACGACAGTAGTCGAAGACAATACTGTTTTCCACCTGCAGGGGACCCCGAGAGCAAAATTTCAAAAATAACATAATGCTGCTTTAAGTTGACTAAACCTTAAAAAATTTCAAGGCAGAACAAACACTTAAATTAACACTTTTTTAAGTTAAAACACTTTTTTACAGTGTACACTTCTGTTTTAAAAATCACGAAAATATATCAAAAATATTAAGTAGCTCAAGTGTTTACAATTTTGAAAGTAATAATGGTATGTTCAAGTCATGTTGGAAAGGAGATGAACAGAGCACCATGCATATATATAGCCTAATGATTCAATTTACAGTGCCTTCATACCTTGAATAATACCATAAACCAAAAACATGCAAGCAAAACATTCTTTATTCAGAATTTTCTAACTTAATTTGTTTTGCTTCAACCAAAGTGACTTGAACACACCTGACATAATAATTATGACTACTCTTAAATACAAACTTCCCAGGAGGACATGAACGTACCAATAAGAAAAATTTCTTAAGCATCAAATCAGCATTTTAGAATTATATCTGAAGAATCATGTTACACTCAATACTGAAGTAATGGCAGCTGAAAATAAAGTTTGGATTAAATTAGCCAACATTTTTAAATATTACAATAGAAATAAGTTGTTTTAATGCAAATTAGTGAGCACAGTCTATTTCTAAACAGCCAGAGTATACCATGAGCATGCAACCGAAATACAACACTAATGATTCTGCCTCTTGGTCCTGGTTTTGGAACTGATTCTGAGCTTATTAAAGAGACCCTAAGCCCTTCAGGTGTCAAACCGAGGATAGAGACCTGGGGTATATCCCATTCGGCTCTCAGGTGCGATGAGAGCTAATGAGCTCAGGGATCATCAGGTTAAGCCACCCCCTTCCGTCAGCCACATTCGTTGCTATACACCAACACATCGTGCCCCAACTGCCAGTATAGATCTGCTGTCTAATTCAAATACATAGAATGTTTACAGTGCATTTATTCCACTGTGAACACTGTTTATTACCATTTTTTCGGACATGCCGTTATGGTATATTTTAAGTACACAAGTACAAAAAAAACAAGTAGTTTAAACATTATGATATATGAATATAAAATATCATATGAAATTACCGTAGAAATTACCAAATTACCGTAGTTTACCATTACTGAAGCATAGTAATGCTAATGCTAATGCTAATGTTTTTTTGTAAATAAACCACATTTCTCTCCATTTGACCCTATTCTCTCTCTCATTCACAGAATCAGGTCTTTGAAAACTAGGCCATCCAACCATTAGTCACACAAACACACTCACACCCAGCTCTGCTTTATGCATACAGCAGTAATGTCTAATTTTCTGCTACCTTACACACACACAACCTCTAACACACACACTCTCTCTCACACACAGATAAAACACATTTTAAAGGGTAAATCCAGATGACCCAATTACAGCGCAGTCATGGCAAATGCTAACTAATTCTTTACACCATGCAAGTTAATAGCTTTACATACATAAACATACACACACTCCAGCTGTTTTCTCATATGTATGGATGATATCAGAGGGTTATGGTGTTACATAAGACTTTTACATAAGAAGCCACACTGCAGTGAGAGCTGCTCAGGAGTGAATGTTTTTCGCTGCACTATTACTGTTGGGACTGCACCAAATCCCCCTTCAGAAACACACACACACGTCCATGTCTCCATCCACTTGGCTTTAATGAACAAGCACTAAATCAAGCATAGCTCTTTCTTATCTGTACTCACTCCACACGCACTTCCTTCTTTCACCTCACTCTCCCGAAAACCACATCAATAACAGATCCATGACAATGGAAGCCCATAATTTCCCCCACAACCCCACAGTAAACACCTCCCTTTGTCAACCGGATTCACACCGACAGCTGAACCCAGACCAACTTTCTTCTTCCTTCCTAACGGGTGGGATTTATATCCCAGCAGACTGTGGCTAGCTGGAAAAAAGACAACCTTGATGCTCTTTACGTCTCTGCAATTAAAACAGATAACATCTAAGCTGCCCACATGGCCCTGTTATGTGGAAAATGATGCATGCATTCACACTTGATAGATAGATGTCCACTTCCTGGATGTTCACAGAGTTGTTTTATTTATTAAATAATCCACAATTTAAAGAAAGGGAACATTATCATAAAAGAAAGAGAGCATATCATAAAAGAAAGAAGGCATGTCATGGACCTTCTAAAGAGAAAATGTTTTACAGCTTACAAATAAAATGTCCCAGTGGTAAGGAGCTTTAAAAAACAGTAAAAATTTACAGCCAAATACTGCAAAAATAATTTTCTTAATCACTATTTTTGTCTTGTAAAATACTTTAAAAATGACGATTTTATCCATTTTAAGGATACTTTGATATTTCTATACTGTAAAAACAGAAAAAAACACTGATTAAGCAAATGATTTCTGCAGCGATTGCTCACAAATCTGAGAGCCAAAGGGTGATGACATCCCCAGGAGAACGACCACATGACGGAAGACATTTAACTCTTGATACATATGGGCTTCTTCATATATCTCTATCCTTTATTCATTGAGCAGTAAGCAGGCAAAAAAACAGACCTGTGTGTAGAGTGATGTCATGCTACATTCAAAATGATCCAGCTCAGTATGTCCAGGTTAGCGAGAGTAGTACAAATCACTGTGAAAAAAGGAGGATACTCATGATAATTTTTTTGCGTTTGTGTTTTCCAAAAGACTAAACAAGCAGTGCACACATATCCACAGTGAGGTCACCGGAAGGTCCATGTCCAATATAAAAGAGTTACAAAAGTGGAGATTCAATAAAAAGATTTTCTTTTCATCAATATCAATAGGAAGTCACGTTGTGTGATACGAAAGAGTGTCTTGAACAAAAGGCTGTGTTCCCTGATCCAGTTTGAGTGTACAAGACTCCATGCAGCTTTATTTAGGAGTGTCAGAAGTGCTTGGTTTCATCTCACACAGTTCAAAAACGCATTACACGTAAAATACTGGAGAGATGAAGTTCGCAGCTGCGTTTTACACAGTGCTAATGGGATGACAGAGCAAGAAATTACCACAGTTTCACTTATTCCAGTGGAAGGGAATGAGAAGCTTTTTGATATTAAACATTCTTCTTAAGATCAGCATTCTCACTGTATTATTCCTCTTTAAAAGGCTGGTAAGGTAACAACAAAGCCCAAGCTTACATTATTATGAATGTCATGTGTTACATATTGCAGTGCATTCTACAAATATCTTAATTATATTTAGGGTGTAATATGCAACATCACAATTCATTTAAAAAACGTAAAAACAGTTATAGAAACAGATATTGTCCTCAGGAGGTGGGCAAAATAAAAAAGTGGAGATTGATTGCTTCATATTAAAAAAAAAAAAAAAAAAAACGTTTTGGCCTAAAGCTCTTGTGATAGATTTCAATTGTCAGAAATGTCCAATGGGCCTCCAAGCTTTCTCTTCCTGCTTTGTGAGTTGGGGTGCTCTTGTGTGCCAGAACAGACAGACAGGAACCTTGAGAGACAGGGATTCAAGTGCGTGGTGAGGCATCTGTCTTTTTAGGCGAGGTGGTTGAAGTGGGGCTAAGGTTAGAAGACAACGCTCCTTGGCTGGAAGAGTGGGATGGAGGTGTTTGCCTAACACTAATGGGGATTTTGGAATCTCTAGGTAAGCTGGTGCTGCCTTTCATGGATCGGAATGAGGAAGTGACAGAAGATGAGAATTTTGGGGAAGGCAAGTTGGTTTTTCAGGTCACCTGCAGATTTTGTTGGTGAACTCACATCATCGTCTGAGCCAGCAGCACTAGGGCTGTCGGGATCATAGAGGTCGTAGAGCGCATCTCCAGAGCAGCTGTCCTTCAGCAGGCCGTCCCCGACGGAGAAAGGTACTGTCCTCATCCTCAGGGCCAGTGTGGGAGAGTCCCAGTAGCCTTCATCACTTGGTGGGGCATCCTGGAGTTCTTTATCAACAGGGGGAGGTGAGGGACGAGAGGTTTGCTGTCTTCCATCTTGCAAACTCCGCTCACAGGGATCTTACTGAGCCCAAGTGCCTTCACTTGAGGTGGCCTCTTCTCAAGACGGGTTGGTGCATGATGCAGAACAGGCTCTGTACGTCGTAGTGCTGGTGAGTCTTCAACCTTCTGGGGCAACATATGCCATAGACCCTGCATGTCAGCATCATCAACACCCTCAGGACTAGCCATCTCCTCCCCTCCACCCATGTAGGCAACAACTCCACTACCCTGTGGCTTTTTGGGGGCTGCACGTGGTCTTTGGTGGGCTGGAATGTAGCAAGAAGCATGGATAGATGTAAGACTACTGACCTGGGGAGGAAGTGGGGGCTTGGAAGGAGAGCATCTCTCAGAGTTCGTCCCAGCTCCACTTAATCTGCGACCCATGCAGCCCCGCTACTGCTACCAGTTCCACTGCTCGTGGCACTACCCCCATTCCCAGAATCCTCTTCTGGGTCAGCGATAATGTCACCACAGCCTGTTAAAGAATCAAAGCTTTTTAGTGAAGTAACATCTGTGAACATGGAGCATAAGCGATCCACAGATTGTTCGGATTGTGGGTCAGCTGTGCTGTGCTCCATTGGAGGGGTCAAAGCACAGGTCGGAATGGAGGACAAAAGTTCTGAAGCGCTGTGTTTATCATGTTGAAGCCCTCCTGTCTGGACTCGGACTGGAGAAGGAGTAGGAGACTCTTCAGTAACTGTGTGTTGTCGGGAAAGAGGAGGACTAGAGTAACCACACTCCACTTCATTAGTACCCTGTAATTCTTGCATAGACGTTACCTTCCATTTCTCAGCATCCCCTGGGAGAGGAGTCTTCTCAAATACTTGCGGCAGGGGCTCAAGAGTCAGTGTCATGTCCTTCTCTGTTTCCACGCTGCCAGAGCTAGAGGAAAGTATTAGGTCTCCCTCCTTCACCTCTTTAGCTACCTCCAAGGAGTCCTCTTGAACCTGGGGCTTCCGCCGCCAACGCATGCTGCTAAACAGCCCCTTAAGCCCTCGTCCTCTTCGTCCCACAGTAGTAGTTCCATCCCCTGCACGGCTGCTGCTCCGACGCAGTAAAGAGAAGAAGCTGAAAGACTTAGTGATGGAGCTGCGGAGGGGGGCGTTGGATACACCATCTGGCGTGCCGGTGTGGAGCTGGTCGCTACTGGCAGATTCCTCTTTCCGGTGGCCGTCAAGCTCCGACGGAGTGTCCGTTATTAAGCCATCATGGGTTTTGCTCCTAACAAGCTCTAGTGTCTTGCCAGCGGCTTTACCGGTGGACTCCCCTTTGTTCCTGACAGAGAAAATACTCGGCATGCTGCTGCCGGACTTACGCTTGCCGAACAGCTTGAAGGCGGCTTTGTTGAGCTTTCCTGGTGGCTGAGGATCACATGGAGGCGGTTCACTGCATTCGTTTTGAACCTCCATCTCTGCCACTATGACTACTGCACCCTCTGTTCTTCTTTCTGTCTTCTTCTCGTTTTATTACCTTGTCTCTAACTGCTTCTGTCCTTTTCCTCTCCACTTCTATCTGCTGCCTTTGCTTGTTGGTGTTCTCCCTGCCTCGCTCCCTTTCTCTCTCACTGGTGGCTGCGCCTGACAGTCTCTATGGTAACTGGGAGGGTTAAGCAGCTTTCGTCAGCGCTGGAGGCAAGCCAACACTTTTTCTCCGCCCCACAGCTCGCCCCCTCCGTACACACAAAACACACCCTTCATCCCCCACACTGCAAACATCAGATATCCTTCTCCTCTTTCTTGCCTCAATTATTCTCTTATTATCTCACTGAAGACGCATGATATGCATCTACGTGGGGGTTGTAAAGAATGGGTGTATTGCTTTATAAAATCATGATTGTCGTCATGCACATGTGAGCGCAACTGTGTACAAATATGTGTGTGTCGTGTATACATAATAGACAAAGTTTTTGCATTCCTTACTCGTGTTTTTATAGGAGTTATTTCTGTTGCATTTTGGATTTGTTTTTAAATACAATCACATCTGGAACGTTCCAGAAATGCTATAATGATCAGGAGTGTTAGAGGAAATAAATGGGAATAAGTACAAACCTCTCAGTGTAAATGAAAATAAGCCACTGAAAATCCCCTCAGATGAAAAGGCTCAGGAATAAATTTGAGTTGTCTGGTTGCTGTAGAGTCTGTACTTAGGATTTAAGCAAAAGCTGCTGATTTGAGAAATTACAAGTATGAAGACATGAGGCAGATTTAGATAAACATTTCAGTCACTTGTAATGAATGCATGCACAACACACTTGAAATGGTTTAGAGAAATGGCTGATGAAATTTAAATGAGATTAGATCAGCTCACGCTGGTGGTCCTCACCTGTTCTGGGCCGTCTGGAGTGGTTGATCATATTCAACGTATCCTTCAATAACCCGTAGTCCATCTGCCCCAGCATATGGGCCCAGGGGGACTCCTGTTACCACACTCCTCCAATGTTACACAAGAGCAATTAGTTAGTCCAATTGTGTGCAAAAGTAGTTAACAACTGAAAGCTTTTGGGTTTTCTTTTTTTAGTGGTTGAAATATATACATAGAGACATTTGGTGAGAAACATTATACTTTATAAATGTTGTGGCAGAACTAATAGACAAGGTTCCCACACTTTTAGACCATGACTTTCCCAAGACTTTTCTAGTCTTTTATACTGGAGGGACATTTCTCCCCTACTTCTTGTGAAATAATCACCATAGAGATAAAACATTATACCCGGCCACATGGTCTTTAAGACCAAGAAATAGTCTTAACCAGTCGCTTTATGCTGCGTGAACATGCAATCAGTAAGTGGTAAACTGCTATGGGTACCCCTCACTTTAGTTACTTGCCTTTCAGTTGGGACTACTGGGTGGACCTTACATCAACTAATTAATATTCATGAACCAAGCTGATAAGGTCTACAATCTGTATTTAAAAAACAATATTAATAATTTTATGGAGATTGCACTTGCAAAGTGAAATTTATATTTGTTTTGTATCTGAACAATTAGATAAAAATGTGACACTAAAATAAGACTTGAAGCATTAAGAGTGTATCATGAGCAAACTATCATAAACCAATAATACACAACATTTTTACATATATCAATCTAGGTTAATTTTAATTTATTCACTGTTAATTATGTTCATTAATTTATGCCTACTGAAATGCTAAAAATATTTACTATCAACATTGTCTTTGACTTTGTTTAAGATTTACTTACTTTCTATGTATTTTCCAGGCCTAGAAATCTCATTAACTATTTCCATTTCCAGTTTTTCCATGATTGTGAGAAGCCTGAATGGAATGCAAGCGACTCTGAAACAAACATATCAGGGCTGAATAATGATACCTACATCCTCACATTGGCCTCTTCCCTTATTTTTATTTGAATAAATCCCCATGAAACTGATGTGCCCACCCATCCACCCCTATCTGTATACAGGCCTCCTCTTCCACCTCACTGCTATGAAACAATGTCTACATTCACACAATGTACAGGGGGGTCAGAGCAACAGCGTGTGTATGTGTGAAGGGAAGCCACCGTGCAGCAGTTCCAGCGAGGTCAAGTCTTCCTGGCCTCTGGTTCAGCTTTGGTTCCAGGTCTGCTGCGCTGAACCAAAACTCCCCACCTGTGTTTGTCATTTCTGTCAGCAGCCCCTGAGGCATGGCGGCTGGAATGTGCCACCACGCCCCTTGTTTCTTCGGGTCAGTTTGGGTCTGTATACTCATTCTCCAATCTTGTGGGCCACGGGAGGCCTGTCTGCTTGAGGGTACAGAGGAGAAAAATTAACCAGAACCACAAGTTAAGAGACCAACACGAAGAAACAGACAGAAAAAAAGAAAGAGACCTTAAACAATCTGAAACCACTTCAGTTTGCAGTCCATTTTTAGGTTCCACCTTGGTGGATAAACACAGTGCTTACATCACTAATATCCCTGTCACTGCCAAGGACAAAACTCTCATGAGAAACAAGCTAGGAAATTTGGAAGAGAAGCGAGCGAGAGCGAGACTGTTTGCTAATAAGGGTGTGTTGGCCAGATTTTACAATTCTGCTTTCCCCTGCATTATCTTTATATGAAAAGAAAAAAAGTTTACACAGATTCTTCAAAGCACTCTTATTGTGGAGTTTGTCAAGGCCAAACTGGATCAGAGACATCAATAATGGCAGTGTATTAAACCAAAGACAAATGAACTGAGGCATAAAGCAGTAGAGGACAAAGAGTGCTAAACTATTTTAGCCTCAAACTGTGTTTAACCTTTCCACAGATAAGTTTACTATGCATTTGAAAAAGAGACTGTTCAAATATTGTTGTTATGTCAAATCATCGTTCATCATCTGAATCCACCGCTGTTTATTGTCTTATGATCAGGTAGTAGAATCTTTATTTGCTTATGAGGAGGGAGAGGCACAGAAAACGTATCAGGGTGAACTAATAAAACACTTTGTTTACCAAGGATTGGGAATTCAGAACAAGGCAGGCTAATTATTCAAAAATTGTTTAAATACTGAAAGCCAATGATTTTCATAAAGTCATAATGGAGATATAAAGCAACATATTTAGATTTAAATTAACATTTTTGAGATTAAGATAAAGTGTGTGGAATTTTTGGCTAAATCACAATTTCAAGAAATAAATTGTAAATATGAAGTGGCAATCAATAGCTAAAATCAAACCTTGTTTCTTGGGGGGGTTAGGGGGTTTGTGAAGAACATCGCTTGAAGAGATGTTCACTCTTGGTTTTACAAAATGAATAAATATGAAAAAAAAAATCCAACATCACCATTCTATAGCACATAAGAAATTTCCAGAGGGCGCCATGAGGTTCGGAAATATCGCAAACTATGGTTTATGGTAGGCTACATTTTTAAACGGCTCCAGTCACTCAACAGAAATCCCTTATTCCTGTACTTAGGGCTTGCTGAGAGGCTTTGTCTTATTAATACGTCCTGACCCGCGGTCGCGGATGCATTTCATGTGTGTCCCGTCACCGGTTTTCAGATTTGCAAACCACGGCTTACGGAGTCACGTGACAGCTTTACACCCCATTGTGACCTGGTAGAAGAAGGTGATATTTTTAATAAGATTAATTAATACGTGAATGTGAGCAAAAAACAAACAAACAAAATTAAAAACGTGTCTATGTCATAGGCTAAACCATTCAAAGCATGAACATTGGATATTGTGTGGGGAAATCTTGGTAAGTGGCCTGTCTGAAAGTTTGTTTACATCCACAGACCACACAGGTCCATAATCACCATTGTGGTCTATTATAAAGAAATAATAAGTGATTACATCATTCTATGGGTTGTTTGGGTGAATCTGAGTGCTCATCACATGGGCATAACACATTTCACTTATTATGCACAAATCATTGTTACTTGCTGTATTGATTTTTATTAGATTTACTTAACAAATCAAGCTATGAAAGACAAAAGACTTGAGTGTACACATATTTCATGTTCACACTGGCCTGTGTGCATAGATCTTTACAGATATTCACAGCAGACTATCATCTAGGGCCACTTTGCAGGGATTAGTGATAATTCCCATTCCGTCTGAGTGATCCTCTTCCAGTATAGCCCCCTAGGGTTTGGGCCCAATAATCACTTTTATGATGTGCTTCCAAACGCAAGGTGGATGACAGACGGGTAGGCTACTTACATCTAGCAGTGTGGTAAGATACAGACAGCCTCTTAATCATTTTGAGATGGTTCTCTATGCTTACTCAATTGGCCCTCATTTGACTACATATGAAAAATAAGACACTTTTGTAATCAGCTTAACTTGAGCTCTCTATACCAAATTCACATACTGTAGGCTACTAGCATGTTCTAAATAGTATATCAGATTAGAATTCAGTATGTCCCAAATTATAATATGCAGATAGATTTTTTTTAATTGGAATGAGCTCATAGTCTTGTTTGACCTAGAAAAATAACCATCCCAAATAATAAATAAAATAGATATTTAATATAATAATTAAATTTAATAATTAATTTAAATAATTAAAATAATTATCCTAAACATTAATTTTATTTACATTTAGGCAACAGGTATTAACTATATTTCTTTATTGTTTTAGGAATAAGTTTGGAATAATTAAGATTTGTGTGTGTTTGAAAGAAGTCTCTTATGTTAACCAAGGCTGCATTTATTTAATAGAACGTTGTGAAATATTATTACAATTTAAATATCTATTTTCTTTTTGAATATATATTTTTTTTACGTATGATCAATTTAATGTATCCTTGCTGAATAAAAAAAAAAATATATATATATATATATATATATATATATATATATATATATATATATTCAGATTGTAAACAGTTCTTTTAAATTTTAAAAATCCTTCTAAACAATATTTGTTTTTACTGTATATTTGATTAAATAAATGAAGCCTTGGTGAACATAAAAGATTTCATTAAAAAAAATTAAACAATCAGAACAATTATTACATATACGCTTACACATGTATACGAATTTGTAAGGTAGTTTGTAATCTGCAATTTCTTATTTTTGTATGTGACAATGACAGATTGCTGTAGATCCATTTAGATTAGTAGCCATAATGATTTATTGTATTCTCATATAATCACTTATAAGTAAATATGACCTTTGACCTGCTCTGTGACATCACATTAACCTTTTGAGTACCAAACTAACCCCCCCACAATTGACCAGACCGCACATGGGACACGCGTATGCAGGGCATCATTGTAGTCATCCTTCATTCTGGACAGCATCTATCTTTTCACTCTTCAAGATAACAAGTGACATGATGGAACGAATGAAGTTTTTAGTCTGAACACATGGAAAAAAGGTCACAAGTCTATCAGCTCTTTATTTAATCTTTTCTTCTTAGTGCTATTGACATCCTTTAAAAAAATGAACAACCAATTAAAAAATGTAGATGATGACAGAACTTACATTTAAATTGACAGATATAACAATGAATTTAGTAAGGGATCCACCTCTGATTTCCTCCTATTTATCTCTGTCTATCGTACATGAGTGCAGTGCCATCACGTAGAGTAAACAAATGCGCACATGGGCGCTCACACACACACACACACACACACACACACACACACACACACACACACACACACACACACACACACACGCACATCAGCAAACATACTTAATCTTTCTCAGCACTGAATATACAAATATTATATTATCCTGCTTAATTCCTTAATTCTCAAAAATCAAGTCCTCGAGTGTTCTTAGCAGGTCATTCTGGCTACTCCAAACTCCAAAGTGACAACGGATGGCTCATTCTTGGGCCCAAACGACCCTGGCAGATCTCCATAGCCATTCTCTGTGGCACTGCTGCCCTCTACAGTCCGTTCTCCTCCAGTACTGGCCGGGGGATCCTCCAGAGCCTCCTCTCCAAACACCTCCTCGTCTTCCTCCTGCTGTACTTCCTTCCGACTGAGAAGAGGAGCTCCCAGAATAAGGGACTGAGGCCGGGGAGGGAGACTGCGCTCGGTTGGGGGTGTTTTGGGCTTCAGTGGAGACGTGCTCACCCCGAACTTCTGCAGCTTCTGTGAAAACACAGAGAAACAAGAGAGAATGTGTGATTTCAGATTATTGAAGGAAACACATAGGGTTTCTAGGGGTTCCTGAAATCTTGTTAATAAAAGAAAAATGAGTCGCTCTAAAATGTAAAAACAACAGCTTTGATGATTTTTGTTAATTTGGTAGTTGGGTGGAGGGGTGGGTAATATAAAATATGATATTACTCATTGTAATATATAATACAAATAATAAATTTTATACATTGTTATTAATAAAAATATTTAATTAATTATTAAAATTATTATTATTATTGTTAAATAATAATAAATTAAACATAATTAAATTATTGTTACTTTTATAATAAGAATAACATTGTTATTGATATTATATATTAATATGATTAGGGTTGAGTATCAAGAATCGAGATATCGATTGGAACCGGGAACTTTTCGTTTTTCCCGAAATCGTTCAAAAGTTAAAATTTCGATTCCTAGTTTCGACATTCACAGTCCGCCGACCGGAAAAAGAAACCGCTGAACAACAGCTACGCAGAAGCGTCTACCGGAAGTGTTGGCATAACCGCGCGAGTTCGAACATGAGTAGCTTACGTCGGTGGTCCAAAAGTGTGGCTTCACTTTTCTAAAAATAACAAAATCTCGGCAAAATGCTAAATTTGTGACAAAAGGAGTATTTGTGACAGAAGGAGTATTTCCTTCGGAAAGACTATTGGTTAGCAAGGTTAGCTAAACTTTTTTGACTCTGCCTCTTAAAAGAATCGGAATCGTTAGGAACCAGAATTCAAAACAAGGAATTCGAAATTGGAATCAGAATCGTTCGAATTCAAATCGATACCCAACCCTAAATATGATATATTATTATTAATAAAAAGTATTTTTTTTTATAATTACAGAGCATTTTCTTCTAAGAGTGTAGGATGTTAAGACAATATAACACATTGAGATAACTGTATTTCACTCCTTCCCAGCCTCAATTGTATCCCTCAGAGTAAACTTAGTGGTTTTGCAACACACAAATCCATGACTACTACTTTTTCATGGAAGCGAGCGTTCAAGGCTTAATTTTTATCCGGTAACCAAATTCCTGAGGTGAACTCACAGTCTTTAGGGCTTGCACTGTGGCCTCAAGCTCTCGGTTGCTTTCTTTCAAGGTGAGGACTTGTTTGAGAATGGACTGCCGAGGGTGCATGGAACGGTCATACTGATGGTACATGTTTCTCCAGAACCTGCAAAACAAACCGGTTACTGATTAAACCGTTGCAGAGTCTAAATAAAGGAGGAGTCTTTCACAAAGAGAAGTGGTTAGTCATTTGTACTTGAAGTGGTAGGCTTGGGTGGATGGTTCCAAAACCGGGTGTGATTCTACAAAGCTTGGGCTGTACAGTGGGTTCAAGTAGAGCTGCTTTTCACTCAGTAGGTGAGCCCATAATGAATATGTCCTCTCCTTCACCCTGTAATGACAGACACATGCATTAAGACCTTTGAGATGATGGGAAGGGAAGGGAATTTAGGTTTGTTTGACTCACTGAAGGTCCTCTCTCTGTCGTTGGCTGTTGCCCAGGAAGTTGCCAAACTGGCAGGAATGGATGTGCTCATGGATCTGAATGAGGAACCACTCACTGAACTCGAAAGCCTGAGGAAACTGTTCGGTCAGCTGCCATACGCACTCCAGGAACTGCGTGAATATGGGCGACACCTCTTTAGGGTCGGTGTACAATTGATCGCACCTGTGGGGAAATGGAAGGCTTGTTATTTCAGCCTCTATAAGCAACTAGAGTCAAGAACCAAACTGAGAATCATGCTAACCTGTCTGCAAACTTATGTCCAAAGGAAATCCAGTCTTTTTCAATAAGAACCTGAGGACAAGAGGAAGATATATTAGAAGGTGGAAAGTGACGAACGATAATGTCAGCTTGAACACACGAATTCCTCCTACCATGAAACCTTTAATGGTGCGATAGTTCGGATCCATCAATAGAGAGCCTAGAGCGCAGACCTGAGCTGTCCGATCCCATCCATCAGAGCAGTGCACCAGGACACTAGCACCTTCCACAGTCACAGCCTGGTATAACAAAACATTTATGACAAATCCGCTAAATTCATAACAGTTTGGTTTCTTGTCGACTAAACATTAGTAGACAAGAAAAGGCTTAGTCGACCATTATTTTATTAGTCGGTTTGTCAAAAAAAAAAAACTCCACAGGAAGTGGCAAAGTCACGCAGTCCGTGAGGGACAGATCGTTAACATCGTTATTGATTGTTCACCGGTCATCCATTGACCTTAAATATGGCTTATCATTTGAAACATGTAAGTAAGCAACTTTACATGGCTGCTCACTCTAAAGTTAACCTAGACAAATGTGCGCTATTATTAGGCGCATATTCAAGTGTTCGTGCGGGTTAGAGGTCGAGCCAATTAAATCGGTTTTGGCAATTAATCGGCACTGATAGTTAATTGGTGGAACTATCGTTATCGGGCAAAAATCCACACCTATAGTTTTTCCTGGTTGCGTCCGTTGCTGGAGCAGCTAAGAAGTGTGCGGAGTCATTAACCAGTACAAAAGCGCGGAGAAGAGCAGCCGGCATTATATAGAGCGAGAGCGGCCTCTAGAGGACACATGAGGCAGCGCCACAGGTCTATATTACATTTTAATGGCCATTTTTAAGCACGACTCTTTGGAATTATATGAAATGAAAACACTTTACCATAAGATTCCATTAATACAAGTTGTAGAAGTATTATTCATTGTTAGTTCGTTAATTTCAAAATTTACTAATGTATTTGTATATCTGTTATTAGCTTAGTTAATGTACTATGAACTAACATGACTATAAAGGTACAATTGTATTGCTCATATTAATACATTCAGTAAAAACGTATATTGCATAATGCATATAGTTTATGAAAGCTAGCGAATACATCCTTGTTTACAAATGGAACTTGCAAAGTGTTACCTACGAAATGTACGTATGTTTCTAGGTTTTAGCAAACGAAACCTGTAATATTTTCTGTATAGAGTTTTAATATATTCATATTTATTTATTTTAACACATTTCAGTTCAGCACTGTTTTATTGTGAGTGTTATGTTTGTTTTTAATCCAATATCCATTTAAAAAATAACGGTTATCGGCATGTACGGTCAAACCTAAATATCGGTATTGGTAAAATCCACTATCGGTCTGGAGCATAGAAGGCATGGAAAAAAAAATTAAAACAGGCAACTCCTTCATTTTTGGTCACATAAGAGTGATACATCATTTGAAATAGTAAATGACAATTACTTTTATTTCTTTAAACTCACAATTACAACAAAATGTTGTGCTTTTGTAAAATAAAGAAAACAAACAAGGTGCACTTTACAAAAAAGACACGAAACTCAGGGTACTTGCCTCACAGACAAGAGAAATATTTCTACAGAAAGCTTGAAATGTCTCAATCGTGAGATTGTTCAACTAATGCAATACATTAACGAATACTAGTCAAAAAAATATTTAGTCATGGGCAGACTTAATGAATTCTGGAGAACCAGCAACAAAATACCACATGCAAGAGTTTTACCTTGGCGAGGAATATTGCTGCATCCATTATGGCTTTGATATGACGCAACCATCCGCTGTTCTCCAGTCCGACCAGGAAATCTGGCATTGAAAGGGAGCGCGTTCCCACCACTATGAGAGACGCAAATAACAGAGATGTTGACGATCCACAAAATGAGATGAGGTTTATCCAAAAATTCATAATTCAGCGTCTCAGACCTTCCAGAAGCTTCTGCAAACTTCCCCTCATCACATGGATGTTCTCAATGCCCACAAACTGGAAGCGGATATTAGAGTAGTTATCTTCATTCTCATAGCCTTTCCCTGCCGCACGATTCGCCAATGCGTTCAACTATGCAAAAAACACACAGTGGTTAAGGAACCGGTTATGATTAAGGAACTGTCTTGAAGAACCCATGACGGTTCTACCTTAGGCCGCGTGTCCATCACGTATATGTATCGGCTGTTGTGATTGGCCTTGCTGATGGCCTGAAGCATGTGCTCGTCTTCCAAACAGCGAGCGCTGAAGCCAGAGAGAGGCTGACTGCACCGACACACTGCCGCCTGGAGACATGACACAAACAAATATAAATGTTCACCATCCTGGAGAACAATATGAGTAGAGTAAATATGTTTACAAAGCTAGTGCAGATGCTGGGAAGCCACTGACATACAGCACTGATTTGCCAGTAAAACTACTGGTTAACTTAATCAGAAGCCTCTGTGGTGACAAGCCATTACCTGTTTATCATCTCATTCCTCTTATCTAACACAGCAGAAGCAACTAATGGTCATTACAATGTCAACACAGACTATTTTCAGGCCTATCAACCACTGGCTTCCTTTTCTCATTAGTAGAGACTGAATAAACCATTCTTACCTTCTTCTCCTGGTAGAAGTACGTTAGAAACAGGAAAACGGCCTTTGCTTCTGAACTTGGAGCTGCCCACTATGATGGGTTTACTGGCCGTAATGGGTACGTATAAGTCTCTTGGATATGTCTTACACACCTAAGCACAGAATTTATAGTCAGACACATTTACAATACACAAAAGACACAATTATTGCATTTTAAACACTTAAGTACCAGTCAAAACTATGGGCACACTATGATCTAAAGACGTATGCTTAAATGCTTAGTTAGTTGTCATACATAAATGTTTGTTTTATATCCCCAGCATATACAAGAACTCATTCAAAAGTGTTATTTTAGTGTTATTTATATACTTAATTCATAATTTATGAATATTCTGAAATAGCTTTTATTTTTTATATTTCAGTTTAAGTATAAGTAATTTAGTTTTTGCCTTTGTCATTGTCAGAGGCGGACAGAGTACACAGCTTTATTACTTGAGTAAAAGTACAGATACCCCTTGCTAAATTTTACTCAAGTACAAGTAAAAGTACTACAGTCGGATGTCTACTTGAGTAAAAGTACTGAAGTAACGTGTTTTTAAAAGTACTTGAGTATCAAGAGTACAATTTCTAAATATTGCAATACTACTGCCACAGTGCTTACATTTATGAACAGAAACTGTCCTAGATGGAGTTATGAAAAATGTTAATGTCAAGACCTTGGAGAATGTAAAAGGAATTTAAAGTAAAATCAAGTCATTTATTTACCTTTTTACCATGTTGCTTTACTTAAAGGTGCAGTGTGGGATTTTTAGCAACATCTGTCGCTAGAGCACCTATTGAGATCAGGGGAGTGAGGTTTACTCGCACAGCAACTACTAGCTGGCCTCCGTTACATAACATTCGTTTGAGAGCGAAACAACAAATTGAGGGTTTCCGAGATTTTTCTTATTTCCATTTTTTTAAGTAGTTATTTTTTACTCACGGTTATGAATAGAAATGTAGTGGAGTAAAGAGTACAATATTTCCCTCTCAAATGTACTTGAGTAAAGTCATGAGTACCCCCAAAAATGATACTCGAGTAAAGTATAGATCCCTCAAAATTGTACTTAAGTACTGTACTCAAGTAAATGTACTCCAATACTGTCCGGCTCTGGTCATTGTATTAGTTGTTGGGTTTTTGCTATATTTCTGTTTAGCTTTAATTTATTTAGTTTTTTTTTTTGCAATTTTAATAAGGTCTCTCAAGTCTTTTCATTCCATGAATAAATCACTGAATCATTCACTCGAACGATTTGTTAATAAACAGAGCCATTCACGACCAAAGCACATCAGATTCATTCACAAATAAACACCACTAACTCATATTGGCTTGGCCTGGGGTTTGTTTATCAGACTAAATCCTAGTTTTATTCCAACTACACTACTCTAATGCTAGTATTGAAGGACACTACACTCTATTTTAGGTTGCTTGACAGACTCATGAGAACCAAGTATAAATCAAGCACATCCTGAATCAACAATGCTAATTTTAAAGAAAGAGAAAGTGACGTTGAGCATGTTTCACAAATGAACCCTCACATCACACCTTGTACTCCCTGTTAACATCGGTCATTTGCCACTGGTCACATGGCACACCCATCCGTTCAAACTCAGCTGCGAGGTCTATGAGTTGCCACCCCTCCTCTCTCTGTTGGTCATTCTGCTTTGGGTTGTAGGAGAACGCGTACAGCTCATCATAGGACACTGGAGTACAAAACAAAAGATTTAATAACTTTACAAAAGGTGAAAAAGTAAGTCATACTATTCAGGCGACCATCTGGAGTTCTCCCTGACCTTGAGCATGACCCACCATACCTGTCATCCAGTCACTGAACAGAGGGTGGCCTCTCTGTGACTTTCAGGAAACTCTTTTATTTTTCACAAGGGCAGACATGTGAGTTTACCCACCTGGTCTCAGTAGCCTGAGCAGAGAGCTGTAGATGTCATGGCAGTCACGCTCTCTGGGAATCACAAAGTGGACAACCCGGAAGTTCCGGCACTGAATGAGGAGCGGGCAGCCACTGGTTGTGAGCGACAGTTTCTCCACGGAGGCGATGTGATGATGCACGATCTGAACACACAAAACACATAAAGTGCGTTAAAGTCATGTCGGAAAGATCGTATTTATGAGTTGAACGCACATGAACGTCACCAGAAAGTCGTAAATATGAGTAGGAAGCTAGGGATTTTCTTTATGCCCAGAGTTTACGAGATGAGAGCGTATTAGTGAGAAATGTGGATGCTTCGGTATTAAGAAGTGACATTGTCAGGCTTTTTTATTTACAACAAAAGATGCTAACTGCATGCACAAAATATAACATTATAATATAACAATATAATATGTAACAAAGTGTATAGTGGCTTAGTGCATTAATTAAAAACAAAAAAGCAAAACACCTGATGCACATTCTTTGTTCTTCATTTTATAAATGTAGAGTATAAAAACCTTGATGTATTTTGGTGTAAATGAATTAAGAGAAGGTACATCGCCATCTTTCTGTAATGAAAGTGTTGTGAACGCACCTGTCGTTGTAAACATGACTTTCCAAATCATTACAAACTTCCCAGGAGGACTTCATGATTATGTTTAAGTGAACTATTCCTTTAAATTTGAGTGTTAGACGAAGGCGAGGCCATCTAAATGTAAAAATAGAGTAATGAGCTTTCACAATTATGATATACACTATTGTTCAATGCCGATTATTTTAAAATGTCAAATATTGGGTGATAATCAGGTGGTTTGGAAGATATGTTGAAATTTCCTTTTTATTCTTCTTCCTCTTCTGCTGTTCCTCTATCTTTAAGACGAATGTAATGTGCATGACAAGGAGAATTCACTACACACGATTACCATATTCAACTAACTACACAGCAGTTCGGAAGGTCAAAATCTGGGTGTTATTAAAATGCGCATGTATCTGCATTTTTATTTGCATCATGACTGTGCTGTTGTCACTGATCACTGAAGTGTGTTATATAATGCATAATGCATAAGGACCAGAAGGCAGCACTACAAGCAGACAGAGAGACGTTTTGTCAGAGCTAGTCCTCCTGAGAGTGAAGAAGCTACACGTGAGGATGCAGGATTTATTTCAGTCGAGTCGCAGACTGTCATGTAAACTTCTGTTACTCCAACCAGTCAGCTAGTTTTTAGAAAGTGCTGGAACAAAGTCTCAAAAAATGTGATTCTGAGGCCAGATCTCGTCTGCTCGCAAACTAATATTAGATTAAGGATCCTGTCAAAAGGGCTAAAACTACTAGTATAAACAGAAATCAATTTATACCTAATTATGCATTGCATAAATAACCCCCAAAAAATGTTTACTATAGTTTTCTGCAAAACAAATCTACATTATTCGATAAAAACAAAATAAAAATGTTACAATTTAAAATGTAAAAAATGTAATTTATTCCTGTGATGACAAAAGCTGAATTTTCAGCATCATTATTCCAGTCTTCAGCATCACACGATTATTCAGAAATCTTTCTAATGTACTGATTTGGTTCTCAAGGAACATTTCTTATTATTATTTTCATAAACAGATGTGCAGCTTAATATTTTTGTGGAAACCCTAAAACATTTTTGTAAGAACATAAGAATATAATGTATAAAGTATTGATTTATTTGAGAAAAAAAATCTTACTGACACCACATATGCTGTGTGTTTATATATATATATATATATATATATATATATATATATATATATATATAATACACACATTAGTGCCGTCAAATCAATTCACTAACATAAAAGTTTTTGTTTACAGGCATATATATATATATATATATATATATACACACACACACACACACACACACACACACATATATTATATAAACAAACATCTAGTTAAGTGTGTATATACACACACACCTTTTAAAATAAGTTAAGTACGTAATGCTTGCCTGAACAATTGCTAGGGTATTCTGTGTTGATATGCAGTTACTAGGTTGCTGTGGGTGGTTACTTATGGGCCGAAATCAAAATAACATTCTCGAAGTCTTGCAGGTAATCTATGGGATTGTTTCACAAGTTTTATTATCATCTAGGCAAAAATCGCAAGTTCAATCAATTAGATAACTAACAGCATAAAAGCATAAAAGCAATAAACCCTCAATAAACTTGGTTTGCCAGTGTTAGCACCTGCTCTGACCTGCTTCCTCTCTGGAGAAGATATTGATATTTATCTGCGATACATGTTCACACACTGAGAAAGTCAGACCAGTGGGCATTGATGGGACTCAGTGGCAGATCCCATCTTAAGCTATGTGGGTCATTGGTATTCATGTCCACTCTTGGCCTCCCCTACACTCTCGTATTCGCTTGGCCTTAAGGGCAAGTTTAGCCGACAGGTTTCCACAGCAACAACGTCGAGAACTAGTAACCTCATTCCCATGATCTAATTCACTATTATCCTGTACACAAAAAGAGTGGGTTATTTGTATTATGTACCCAAGCTAAACCCTGACGGTCACACAGGAATTCTTTATCACATCATGACAGATCATTTAGAGACGGTTAAGGGTGGCTGTTCATACCCATATCTCCTGGGCACTGGTTCGAATTACTCTCCACGAAGATCAGATGTGTGGCAGTCAGATGCAGGGTTCCTGTGACAGACTTGTTGCTAAAGCGGTCCAGCAGCTTCACTTGTTCTACCTGTGGAAGAAAGCACCAGTTACAGTTCACTTTTTGAATTCTTTGAGATTAACTGTAAAAGAGTCAATATAATCCAATACATAATCCAAAATGAACAGCAGGACCAAGCAGAATCCACTGATGTTTTTTCACATTTTCTGCATATATAATTTTAGGGACAACATGCCAAAATCTGTTCAACTGAGCCAGCTTGTAGCTTAAAGTATAATAGTTCAATTCTTTCAGGTTTTTCATTCATTTTCTTCGGGAACACAAATGGAAGGACATAAAGCTCTCTGATTTCATCAAAATTTATAATAATTTCTCATAATTTATTTATCATAATTTGTATTATGTTAACACATCACACTTACTGGCAATCGATATCCTATTGGCCTAAATCATATCATAAATGATATTCTACCACCACATATTTTGACATACAGTAAGACAGGAAACAGGATTAGAGAATCCATTTAGTAAAAAAAGAAACACTGAGACACTGATCACAGAAATTAATTCATATTTTCTAAAACTACTACTGTTTATAACAATTAGATCTGGCTCTGTTTCCCAGCAACTGGCCTGCAGCTAAGCAACACACTTCCTGTGATTGCAATAAAATCTGCAGACATCACAAAACAAACAGCGGGTGAGGTTAATTTGACAAAAGCAACAGAGTAGAAACTTTAAACAGTTGTTTATACTGTAGTTCAGATAACAAATGCAAAAATTAGACATATTCTGCATGAGATAAATTTACAGAGATATATACACAGCATCAGTCAAGTTTGGAAACATTGCTATGGTTTTTTGAAAGAAGCCTCATGCTGATCAAGCCTGCACGTATTTGTTCAAAAACAGTAATATTGTAAAACGATTTAAAATAATCTTCTTTTCAATTTTCAATATACATTTATTTGTGTGATTACTCCAGTTATCCAGAAATCATTATAATATGCTGATTTATTAATATTGTTGGAAACAGTTGTGCTTTTTTTAATAACCTGTGATACTTTTTCAAGAATCTTTGCTGTATTTTTTATTCATCATTTATTTAAAATAGCATTTTTTGTAACAATACATAGCCTACTAGGGCTGTCAAATGATTAATCATGATTAATCACATCCAAAATAAAAGTTTTTGTTTACATGATGTATGTGGGTGCACTGTGTATAATTATTATATATATATAAATACACACACATGCTTGTATATATTTAAGAAATATTTCCATGTATATACTGTATATAGATTTATATATAATTTATATTATATATAAATATAATATTTTATATATAAATAATTTTTTCTTAAATGTATGCATGTGTGTGTATTTATATACAAAATAATTATACACAGTGTACCCACATATATCATGTAAACACAAACTTTTATTTTGGATGCGATTAATCGTGATTAATCATTTGACAGCCCTAATACATACACATTCAAAAATTTAGGGTCAGTATTTTTTTCTGTCTTTTTTTTAAGAAATGAATACTTCTATTGAGCAAGGATGTGTTAAATTGATTAAGAAAAAGTGATAGTAAAGACATAGATATATATTTCCCCCTCACACGAAGATGGAAAAGGAAAAAAGATACAGTTCAAGTACACTGACACTAAAGTTACTGTAGTAGCTGCTACTAAAGTGATGCATTATGTCACAGCAACAACAAAAGACAACAGAGTTAGAAAGAAAGCTGTTTAGGGATCCTTATGTCAGACAACATAAAAATGCAGAATCAGCCTCTAAAAGGCCTAAAGCTTTCAGGACAATCCAGTTCTGCACAGCTTTTGAAATCTGTCAAAATGGCCACATAGGCAAAGAACATCCACATCGGATCACCGGTACTAGATTCAAGTGCATTCGTCTCAAATAAGGCCAGAGGATATGATATAAATAACAGAAACACTGATGAGAGCGGCGCGGCATATTTATATAGTGAAACCAGGTTATAGTTTAAATACATATAGATAGATACATATATTCAAATGACATTTAAACAAGTGTTTGTGACTTTGAAATCATGACTGATTCTGCCATACCAGGACAGATCTCGCAGAATTCTTGTATTTAGACAACTCTACCTTTGGTGTGCGGATGTGCTCCATGATGCCGCTGTTTTTCGCCTGGTCAGCACAAGGAATGGATGACAAGATCCAAAATAGCTGCGTTCACACATCGGATGAATGAGTGAAGAATAAGTCCTCTACGTTTGAAGCCACGTTCAAAACATCTCTTCAACTAGCAGCTAACAGTTTCTGCTGCTCTACTCAGCACTTCCTTCATGGGGCGTGTCTGTGTGAAAAACAGACAGGTGCATTCTGGGAAATGTAGTTTTTTATCTAGTTAGTTTGTTTAATCTTATTTTATTTATTTATTTGTACTGTACATTTTTTTTAAATACTTTTTTTTCTCTTAACTTTTCCACCAACCACCTTGGATCCCAGTTTTAAGTTCCTTCCTTGCATCACAGTTAGAATTCCTTCCATTTGATTTATTTATTTATTTTTTTCATTTCATTAAAAAGATTAGCAACACTATCACAATTTGGGTGAATCGCTGAATCATTCACTCAAATAATTCTTTAACCATCTTTTTCCCCCTCACCATCAGCAACAAAGCAGATTTAATGTTTCATTTATTTGAATTAGATGCTGTAAATGTTATATATATATTAGGGCTGTGCAAAAATTAATTGCGATTAATCGCATCCAAAATAAAAGTCTTTGTTTACACAATATATTTGTGTGTGCTGTATATAATTATTTTTATATGTAAATACATACACATTATGTATATATAGAAAATGTGTTATTCATATATAAAATATGTATATTTATATAATATAGATTATGTATTTATATATATATATATATATATATATATATATATATATATATATATATATACAGAATTTAAGCACAAATAATTCTTAAATATATACATGCATGCATAGGTATTTATATATACAAAATAGTTATATACAGCACACACAAATATATTATGTAAGCACAGACTCTTATTTTGGATGTGATTAATCACAATTAACTTTTGCACAGCCCTAATACACACACACACACACACACACACACACACACACACACATATATATATATATATATATATATATATATATATATATATATATATATATATATATATATATATATATATATATATATATATATATATATATATATATATATATATATATATATATATATATATATATTTTTTTTTTTTTTTTTTTTTTTTTTTTTTTTGCATGTTGTGTTGTGCTATTTGTGTATGGTCATCATAATTCTTGCAATAGGTTCATTTAAAAGATTCATTCACGAATGCAACACCACTAAAATATCATCAAGACAAAAACGTATTCTGATATTTGCTGAACTAAATAGTGAAAATATGCCTTAAAGGTGGACAGAAGAAAAAAAAATCAGAGAAAGTTCATTCAACACATCATCACACACACTGCATCTGCATCTAAACATCTGCATAGACATTCCAAGCCAGTAGGTGGCAATACAGCGCAGCAAATGATGTTTGAACTCTACCCCAAAGCCAAAGAAACAGAGAGAAGAGAGGCGCTTTTGCGCGGAAACACGGAGCAGCATCAATATTTCAATATTTAGAAATTATTAATGTTAGTCGTTTAAAAAAAACAACAACAACAAAGTAGAGAACACATTGTTTAGAGTATTTTATTTATATTTTCTCCATACACTCCAGAATGTTGTGTTAGTTGCTTTTATTATGCTGCGTATGTCCTAGGTAGTGTGTTTAGGGCCTCCACGAGGTCGGAACCGCTTGATTTGATTGTCAAGTTTTGAGAATTTAAGTCCAGAATGTCCAGCTTTAACTTCGGCACTAGTACCCTCGGGTCCAGCACCACCGGCGGAGGCTTCTCATTTGGAGCTGCGACCAGGTATGATCATGTCAGCTTTCAACATTGTCCTCAGTTTAAATTAGTTGTGCTCAACTAACTAAGTTATGTGTAAAACATGAACACATAATTGGCTGGTCAATTACAATTTACTGATTACAATTCAAGCTCTAAACTAAGAATTGGTTTCACTGGCGTACAAAAAGAGTGTATTTCCTAAATATCCCCCTAAATGTAGTCTTTAGTTCTGTAATCAAATTCTGTAATTGTCAACCTCTATAGTTAATGTTAAGCATAATGTCAACTTGTCTTATTTAGCCTGTCTCCTTTTGTGTTCATCAACAATTAAAAAAAAGATATATATATATATATAGGCTATACAGACACATCTCTCTCTCTCAGGTATATTTTTAATATCGTTATATAATATTTGTAAAACAAATATTTAAAATGTCTGGTATATCTTTTCCAGCACACCTGCTGCAGGCACGGGTGGATTTACACTCGGAAGGTTTTGGCACACCGTCCTCCGCACCGGCCGCAACTCGTACCACCTCAACACTGGGATTTGGGTCCAGTGTATTTGCACAGAAACCAACAACTGGATTCTCATTTAACACACCTGCCTCAGGTTCCTGGCTGCTCTTATGACATAAGCACTGATTTACTTAACATTGTTCTAATTTGGTAGCTTAATTATAAGCACCATTGTCATGATTAATTCTTTGTTAATTCACCATCTTTTTAACACTTTTAGGGGCTGCTCCTTCCACTACTGGCCTGACTTTAGGTAAGCAGTTCTTCAAGAACAGAAATAGAAGAGATTTAATCATTTATATATCACTTTATTCCAGTGGATCTCAAACTTTTTGACTTCAATGCTGCCCCAAACTGTCAACAGCAATATTATTATTTTTTTTAAATATAATTAATATTTAAAACAAAAAAAATAAAACTTTTTTTTATTTCTAAACTCTTAATAGCTAAAGCATGTTTTATTAGATTAGTTTTAACCCTGTAATAAACCTTTTTTATTCAGTTAACTATTTTGACGAACATTCTGACATTTAAACCAAATATAGTTTGTTTTTAGCAGAATAAAAATTTTCTCACTATGAAAATAGCCATAGAAGCTGGCACGACATTAAAAAACAAACTCACTATTTCTACCTGATAAATTTTTTTAGAGCTTTGCACACCTAGTAGATAGTTTTGTTACCAGAAGTGAGACTGGAATTGCTGATGACTCATTGATGCAGTTTATAATCGATTATTTTTTTATAGAAGACAATAACTTTATTTGTCATGTACTGAAAAGGGAATTCTGTTAACTAAAACATTTCTCTTTGTAGTGGACTTTGAGCTTTGGAACCTTGCAGATCTATTTTATGCTCAAACAGCAACGTTACACACTAACTAAAATTGAAAAAGTCAAAAAGCATAACCGGACGCCTTTAATATTCAAAAACGCATAATAGGGGCACTTAAAAAATAGAAACATTTAAAAAAAAATTAGTTGTATTAACTTATTTTATTTCTGCTTTTGTCTGATTTTATATCTTAAAGCCGCTTGGACATTTGCTGAGGCCGCCTGATTGAGAACCACCAGTCAGTCGTGCTTTACTCATCTCCACTTTGTCTTTGCCTGTCTTTCAGGAGTCTACCACCTCGACTGCTGGATCCACTGGGTTCAGCCTGGGCTTCGGAAAAGCCAGCGGCCTCTGCTGCACCATTCTCACTGACCACCACCACCTCTGCACCTCCAGGCACAGGCCTGACTCTGGGCTCCGTCCTCACCTCCACAGCACCTCAGACCAGCTCCACTGGCTTCTCCCTTAACTTGGGTGGAGGAACCACCACTTCATCTGCACCTGCCCCGGGTTTTTCCTTTAGTTCCAGTCTCTTTTCCAACCCTGACCTTGACAGGTCAGTCTTTTTTCGCTCTGAGATCATGTTACATTCAGTTTAAGCTCAGTATTTTTGCTCTTTTACTTATTTATTGTATGTTTCAGGGTTGGGACAGTCTACATTAGGTGGAGGTCTGAGTCTGGGTGGTTTAGTCTCTTCCTCGGTCACGGCCACCTCTGTCCCAGCACCCAGTCTCGGCTTGGGGGAGTGGACTTCAGCACTTCCTCTGAAAAGAATACTGACAAGTTATCCAGCACCAGACCGGAGTAAGAACCACACCACAATAACCTTTTGACTCATCATAGGTTGTTATATTATTGTCCTTACCCTGGTTTATGTTTATGTCAACAGGGACAGTAAAGCCCTCAAAGAGGAAAACCTCCCTGGTCCGATCTGTCAAGATGTGGATAACTTTCAGTGAGTTCACCAATTTTTGGGCTGATTGCAAGTTGATTTGGTGCCTAAAGTCACCATGAAATCAAAGTTAACAACTCATATTTTTTAATGAAATATTCCCTTGTTTAATTTTTAAATTTTTCCATGCACAACTCATTTTTTTTATTCATGTGCCCCCCTAGTCTTTAATCAAAATGACTCCTACCTACCTGCATGACTTCTCTTCTCTTTTGACATTAGTTAACCTAGTATTAGTTTTTGTTGAAGTATCGATAACTGTGAAATTTCACTGATATTTAAAATGAATTCCAATCGTGAAGTAAGACTGATCATATTGCCCAACAATAATTGTGTTAATTAATTGTGATTTCAATATTGGCCAAAAATAATCGTCATTATGATTTGTCATAGCCCTAACTTGATTATATTTAATTCATGCAGTAAAGACTATGTCGTGTTATTTTTCCATTTGATTATTAATTTTCTGCACTTTTTGTCATTTGAGTTTTTGTTCTATTGTTTATCTGTGCTTGTAATTTGTTTATTATTTTCTATGCTGATTGACTCCCTAACGAAAACAATTCAAATCAATCTAGAATGATTAATTATTTCCAAAGAGAACAGTTCATTTGGTGAAACCGTTTTCATATCACTGATAAACAAAATATTGCAGTGTCAGTTTTTTCCAATATTGTGGAGCCCTAATCACAACTTCTGTTTAATACAAACTTTAATATCTGTTGTTTCTCAGGAAGTTTGTCAAGGAACAGAAGCAAGTCCAGGAAGAGATCAGCAGAATGTCCTCTAAAGCCATTCTCAAAGTTCAGGAGGACATCAAGACGCTCAGACAGCTCCTCTCTGTCTGTGCCAGCGGGCTGCAGAGAAATTCGCTGTCCATAGACAAACTGAAGTTGGAAACTTCTCAGGTTAATATCCTTCAGACCATTGAAAACAGTTTAGCTAAGCATTGTTCAGTCTTGTAATCCATGTTTTTCTTCATCCAGGAATTGAAGAATGCTGATATCGCACTTCGCACCCAGAAGACCCCTCCTGGACTCCAACATGAAAACACAGCACCGTCTGAGTGAGTGAATTAGTGTGCTTCTACTACTGAAGACCATTGATGGGAGTAAAAGTAGCTTGCTATTAACTGTCCACCAATGTGCTGTCCATCTCTCCCTCCAGTTATTTCCGGTCTCTGGTGGAGCAATTTGAGGTGCAGTTACAGCAGTACCGTCAGCAGATCGAAGAACTCGAGAATCATCTGACCACCCAGAGCAGTGGCTCCCACATCACACCTCAAGGTCTTAATCTGCACTATGCTATCTGTCAACTAAATTAAACACTGCAATGATTCACATGACGGAAACGTAGATCTCTGTATCCTAGTGACTTTGTGATGTCATCTGTCATGTAGATTTGTCCTTGGCCATGCAGAGACTCTACCAGACGTTTGTTGCACTTGCTGCACAGTTGCATGCAGTTCATGAGAATGTTAAGGTACGTTTCTTATATAGGACAATTTCTTTAATTTAAATATATACACACAGTACTGTTCAAAAGTTTGAGAGGTCACTAAGATTTGTTTCATGTTTTTGAAAGTGTTCACCAAGGCTGCTTTGCTTGATTAAAGTGTAAATTGCAGGTTACATTTTTTACAAAGACAATGCAATGTGCTCACTAAACATAAAGATAAGAACCGCCCAATTTTTTTTAAGCACTCTTTCCACTAGGCTGGGTGCGACATCATAAAAGGGACTCCAAGCTTTTACTGTCTATGCCTGGTCTATGCTCCAAGCCTAGAGTTACCGTTCAGTCTGAACGGCAGTTAAATTGGAGACCTAGCTCGCAAAAATAGTTAACTATTGTGTTTGTGTGGGAATACATCAAAAACGGGGGAGAGGCTCCACAAGTTCTCTAGAGGACAAACGACTGATTCGTGCCTGTGTTAGCATACAGGGCACAAATGTAGAGGTAGATCTCGGGTATGCAAGCCCGAACCCTACCCGAGCACGTTGTGTCTGATCCCTGCCCGGCGAGACGCATTAACTGTAATTATGAGCCCGAGCATAAAAATTTTTTAATACGTGGGTCATTATCATAACTGAAGTTCTCAACTACTTTCTGTGTTACTTTCTGCCGCTACCTCCAAATACTTTCAAGTTAGCCTACGTGTCGCCACCAAACACATTAGCATAAATGCTCCTGGTAAATTATTTGTTATTAAAGCATTAACACACAAACCACACTGTTATAACACAAAAACAAGCAGGCTGACTTAGTCATGCATGGTTTTGCATGGCTGCGCGTAAAGTGCGCTCCCATAATAATTCTTAAAAAGCTGACATCAGTTCATTGCAATCTCACACATCTCTGTTATCATCAAAGAATCTTTCATAATATCTACACTTTGTTAGTAATTCGAGGATTTGCCAGCATACAGAATTCATCACTGGACAAAAAGTTAGTTTTAAGCGGTGAGGGAAGTCTATCGTAAATGCTTCACTTTAACAATCATTTAAAAACAGATTCATGTTCAGATTCATAAATCAAAATGAATTGATTCCGATTCGAAACAAGGTGTGCATGTAAACGTAGCTAGTGATAAAAAAAATGTAGGAGTCTTTGGTGAATAGGAAGTACATAACTTATTCGAAATATAAAACATTTTTTTTGTAATTTGACCATTTTAATGCTAAAAGGTATTTTCTTTTCAAAAACATCTTTGACTCCAAACTTTTGAATGGCAGTGCCTATTATACACGTTCTTTAGAATAAAATGCACTGATAAATCAAGGACTGTAATTTATCAATACATATAGATTTCATGATGGAATTAAAGCAGAATTATTGTGTTTTTCTCTTGTATTTTCTAAATATTTTTTCTTGTTCTCTGTAGACTCTCAAACATCAGTACCTGGGCTATAGACGAGCCTTCCTCGATGACTCCTCTGACGTGTTCGAGTCGAAGCGTGTTGCCGGCAAGAAATGGCAGAGCTCTACGCACGTCACCACAGGCCCCGCCCCCTTCGGCAGCGTTCCCAACGCCGCAGCCGTTGCCATGGCTGCCACTCTCACTCAGCAGCAGCAGCCGGCTCAAGGTCTGACCGCCTTCAAGTTCTAGACATCTTGACCTCTAGACTGATAGAATGACAAGGGAAGGGATGAATAGAAAGACGAGGGAGGGGGAAATGTCGGAGAAAGGCAGAGCAGACAAAAGAATTCAAGAATAAACCGTAAATTCAGTCAGTGCCATGTCTGTTTTTATTTGATATATTTTTTAAACTGTCTCTCTTGGAGATATGGAGCAACAGGGTTCTTTTAACATACGTCATGTGACTCTACGTGTGCCAACTAGTGTTGTGAGAATTTAGATGCTGACTTTCTTGCCCAATTCTGTTTTCTTTTTAATCTCTTTTCCTCTATCAAGAAAAAACAAAATGTAAACCAGTAGCATCAAATGCTATTTTGATACAGCCTAGTTGTAACGATGGTTAAATGGGCACATTCCAAATCAAGTAAAGGTTTAGTAGGTTTGCCATCTTCACGTGGTTTGTGTTTCGGAGGGACGAGTGACCCAGAAAGTCATCAGATTTGATATATATAATATTCCAACAGCACTAATGTAGCCCCACTATACAAAGTAGCAGAGTAGACTCTCACCCGCTACACACGGATTAAAACACTTTTATAATAATAATCGACTAAACCTATATTCCATGGAAGATGTGAAAGTTGATATTTTGAAGTGCCGACATACACTTTTCTGCCAATGCAACAGCTGTGGCTGAGGCTTTCTGAGCAATATGTTGTTTGTAGATGGCGATATACAGATAAAAACTGTGTAAAATGAACATGCTATGCAGGAAAGAGATAGTCGTACCTCAGGACAGGAACACATTTTGTTCTTTCCATATTCTCATTTGGTGGCATTCTACTGCTAACATGCATTTTGTTAGCTGCATACAAAACTCTTCTTGAATAATGTTCATAATTAATAGTTTTAAAGGAAAGCTTTGTGCATGAGCTTCCACATCTCATCTGCGATTCGATATGTTTAAATACAGAAAACGTGCATTGTAACATCTTGATTTGTCAGACCAGACATAAGGTTCTTGTTTGGGTTAGAGATGATGTCAGGCTGTTTTATTCCCAAATATATACATTCGCTTTCTTTTTGTGGTTGTGGTGATTTTAATTAACTGGATTTCAGTGTGGTTTGCTTTGCATATGCATGTGTAGATGTATGTAGGGAGTGTGTTAGCTACTGACTCTGGAGGTGCATTAATGTCATTTACTGTATTTAATTCGTACAGCTCAGTGAATGACACAATTTGTGTGTGTGTTTTATTCTTGATTGAAGTTTCCTTTGCTTTGGTGACACCCTCTATCCGTCTGTAACCATGGTTGCATTTGTGGTTCCCATGGAGACTTGCTGGCAATAATAGCAGGTTGGAGGTGTAAGAGAATAGTGTTGGATGTCACAGATCTGGGTTCTCTCAGTCTATAGAGAAGAATCAAGTTACAGACATTTTTGATTTGTGATCTTACTAGAAATAAGTTCGACAAAAGGGCTTTATCAGTGTGATCCATTATCTAAAATCATTTGACTGAAAACTTGACTGTTCCTCATTCGCATTTTGTCAGTTTCCCAATATATCTATATTTTTTTTGTTATACAAATGTTTTGTTTCTTTCAAGACATTACCTTTGTGCCTAAGGTTCTAGGCTGTTGTGGGTGATTTTGCATTTTATATTAACTGTAAATATGTTGTGCGCTAAACCAATGGCATGGCTTATTTAGTTGCACAGTGTATATATACACACAGCACCTGTTGTGAGAGATAATTATTGGCATTTCCTTATAGATTCTGCCAAATCATAAATGGCTATAAGACAATGCAGTTAAGTCTGATAAAGATGAAAATCAAACACAAACACTAGTTGTTTATACTGTTAAAAGTGATCAATTGACTTAACTAAAAGCAAGGCAACTAGTTACCTTAAAACGAAGTAAATCAACTTCATGAGTGATTTAAATAAACTAGCCTAAGTTATGTGAGCTTGACAATGTTGTCAATTACGCATGAAATTTGTTTGCAAAAACTGTTTTCCTCACTTTTTGTTAAGTCAACTGATCACTTTACAGTGCATGGTCTCACTTTATTTAAGGGCTACAACGTTCAAGCCTTCAGTTTGAGTGAACTTGCTGCTTTATGGGACTGTTGAGGGTCCACAGTGAAGGATTGTGCTAAACTTCAGTATTCAGAACTGCCGTTTTTGTGATTCTTAGCCTTTTGGTGGCTCAAAGCGCAAATCCATTTTTCTCTACCATGGCTGTCATAACTCGAGGTCTGAGTAATAGTAGAGGTCGTAATGCCTATTCTAACACCGTTTCGAATAACTTTTCTTACTAAAGCAACACACTTTCTGCTTTGTGGGAAAGATGTGAGAATCAGATCAGATAGTCCGCCTATAGATTGTGAATCTTACAGACTATTTTGCTTTTAATCGCCAATCTACTATACAAAAAATTGATCGATTCTTAACTGCATGCCATGGTTTTAAAAACGCTTTTAGGAAGTTGTGGCTTTTGTGTGTTGGTACTTTATCAAAGCTCTTACACAGGATGTCTGTTTATAGACATGTCTGAATCTCAGATATACGTTTCCATTCCTTGGAACAAATATGGGGCTTATTATTTTGGTTGTTTACAAATAGTATGATAGTGAATTCTATAATCTAATTTATTTAATTTGATTTCTTTAGTTTTTTTGGTTTTGATTATGCTTGTTGATGCATATAAATTTGTGTGCCTTTTGGATACAGCATTTAGTCCTAACCATTGTTTGAAATGCATTTTTGGCACAGGTTGGCTTTAATCGTTTTGAACAGTGTTAATGCCATAGCTACTACTAGGAATCAGTTTGTCCTCGATTGTCTGTCATGTTTAATGTAATTTGAATTGACAATAAATCAGTTTTTTTTATAAAAAAAAGCCCTTGTCTGTTTCTTTTTGACTGATAAATCATTGATATTTGTCAATGAATTGGATAAAAAGACTGCATTTGAGATGCTGATTTATCACATCTCTTAATTAAATATTTAATCAAATTTAAACCAGCTAAAAGGAAACGAGACAGGAGCACATTTTATGCATTAAGTAGCAGCAGGTTTAGCAAAAGTAGTTTAGGAATAAGTAAATTTTGTCTCAAGTTAAGTGATTTAGTTAATACATCAAAATAAGAACACAAGTGTTGCTCCAAGGTAAGTAAGAATGAAACTAGAAGCAGTTTAGTGCGTAAACGTAAATTGAAAAAAGATTTAAATTGCAACCTGTAGTGCGTTTTTGATATTGTACTTTGCATTTGCTCCATCATAATGTGCAGTAATTCAGATGATACTTTAGTGTAGCTAAAAAACACACTGTGCCACTTCCTTTCAATAAGGACTGTGTCCAAAAGATGCTTTCAAAGCATGTGCTTCTCTCACTAGGCTGTGATTACAATTTTTTGCTCATTGATAATATTGTATCTGATATATAAGGGTGCATGAGAGTAAGTTCCTCTGCTCTCTTTCTTTGTCCCAGGACCTCAGGCGCCCTTGGGCCAGTTTTGGCACTCCATTTTCCTCGGGTATTGGCACTAGCATGGGCCTCATCAAGCCTCGGAGGTACTTCCTGTAATATTCCTCTTCCTTTCCATCTCTACACTCCAAGTCTTTCACTCTCATTCAGTCTTAAAGGGATAATTCTCCTCAAAATGAAAATCCTTGTTTATTCACCCTCATGCTACACTGAATACATATGATAAAAAAGAGATATTTTGAGAAATCATAAATATGGTCCATGCACTGTGTTTAAAATCCTTGCACACGTGTTCGTCATTCGGTGGCTCTTAATTGACAAAACGCATTTCAAAATGCTTGCTATGGATACGAAAAATGCGTCCAAATTTTTTTATGATGGACAAAGTTTCGGAGGCAATGTGTAAACCTGACTGACATAACGTGAGGTTTTTTTTTTTTTTTTAAGTGCATAAAACTTCAGCCGACAATTTCTGACTGTGTGCAAGGACCTTAAGTCTTCTGAAGTTATACATAACTTTGTGTAATCAAGAATTGCTGTGACTGGGTCATTATTGAGGCAATGCATTAGTCTGAATTATGAATATATCAGTCTTTAGAGCTTGTTCTTTTAATGAGAGATGGTGTGTCCAGTTCACAAATTGTAGTAAACTATTAAATCACTAAAGGGAAAGATTCTTAAATTTTGGTCTTTTTCAAAACAACTTCTGAAAATGTTGACTATAGTGCATAAGTCATTTAGACAATTCTTGATATGCAAGCATGATATCTATAGTGTTTTAGTGCAAAAACGGGTTATAATTTACTTTGAATAACGAAAAAATGTGTTACTGAGTGGATAATTCCTTCAAGGATGTGGAACATATTAGGACTCTTGTTTTGTCGTAATAATGCAGAGATGATTAGGTTATATAGAAACTTGTATTTTTCACATTTCCTTCGTGTTTTTCCATCATGATTTTTTTTTTTATAGTTAATCTCAAATATAACCCATCATTCATTCCTCTCCCCCATTCCCCTGCCCTATGACTGCGAGGTTGTCTCTGGTGTATATATAGTCGTAACGCCTAAATGCCCCCCCTGTGTCTCTCGGCAGCGTTTGGTAGCGGCCCTGGGTTTGGGGCGCAACAGGAGGTTTGTCGTTCGGGTTTTCCTCTAGCAAGCCATCTGGAGGGAGCCTGAGCGCAGGTGTGTTTGTTAGCACCCTCCTCCCTCTTCTCCGCTTCCATCAACACTAACCATTACTAACAGCTGCCCCTTAAATCTAATCTCCCTTTCCCCCCAGAATGCATTAACATCATGCTGCTTAAAGGAGTAGTTCACTTTTAAAAAACCTTTGCTGATAATTTACTCACCCCCATGTCATCCAAGATGTCCATGTCTTTCTTTCTTCAGTCGCAAAGAAATTAAGGTTTTTGATTGAAAACATTCCAGGATTTTCTCCATGTAATGGACTTCATTGGGAACCAAATGGTTCAAGGTCCAAATGAGAGTTTCAGTGCAGCTTCAAAGGGCTTTAAACGATTCCAGACGATGAATAAGGGTCTTATCTAGCGAAACGATCGGTCATTTCAAAAATAAGTAAAAAAGTTTTAAGTTTTATAAGCACAAATGCTCGCCTCGCTCTGTTCTGTGATGAGCATTTTGTGATTCTCCTGATCAAACTCGTTGATCAAAATGAACAAATCTTTTTTCGAGTCATGACTCGAAGGGTCCTAGATTATTCATCGTCTGGTGTTGTTTAAAGCCCTTTGAAGCTGCACTGAAACTCTCATTTGGACCTTGAACCTTTTGGTTCCCAATGAAGTCCATTATGGAGAAAATCCTAGAATGTTTTCATCAAAAACCTTAATTTCTTTTCAACTGAAGAAAGAAAGATGTGGACATCTTGGATGACATGTGAGTGAGTAAATTATCAGCAAAAGTGTTTTGCAAAAGTGAACTACTCCTTTAAGGGCAAGCACTGCATATCAGAGAAAATGAAATGTGAAATTTGCATGGTTCATTTAACTACTGTATTGTGGCTTACTTAAATGCTTGTCATTTGCAGTAAAAGTTGATCGCTTTGACCGCTCTCTTTTTAAACTCTTATTTCTTTATCAGGGTTTGGAACATCTAACACCTCGGGCTTCAACTTCAGTAACCCAGGCATCAATGCGTCGGCTGGGTTGACCTTTGGCGTTTCCAACACACAAACTCCTGGATTTGGGACAGGTGGGCCACTGCTACAGCTTAAAAAACCGCCAGCGGGAAACAAGAGGGGCAAGAGATAAAACAGCAAGTTGTTGTGGGGTAAAGGGAAATGTCACGAGGTAAAGATGATGTGTCTCTCAGATCTTTATTTTTATATATGCGTGTGCGCATACATGTTTTCTCTATTGAATGCCATTAAAGGATTTGTTCGGCTCTCCCTTTTACTCTTGTGACTGTGCCGTGTTCTCGTTTACTGTTTTCCGATGAATTGCATAAGAGCTAACACAATACATCCGTGAAGGAATTTTGATGTAGATGCTCTTGGTATTGAAGATACTTTTGAACTAAGTTTACCTGTGTCCGTGGCTTTATTTTAAACCACATGCGCTGTGATTGTAAATGTCAACCCATTCTATTAAGATGACCTATGTAATCGGTTTCCTGGTTATTTGTACCAAATAGATGTCAACCTGTATAAGAATGATAAGTTTGTATACCCCATTTTTGTTTTTGTCTTTGTTACCAAATAGTGAAACAAATTTCTATACTTAAGCAGACTTTGTGCAAACATGTATTTTTTGACAAGTTTGTGTTATTAAAAGAAGCGACAATTATATTGTTTTGAGTTTCTTTTTGTAATGCATTAGAATTTTGTATCCAAGAATGTAAGCATGCATATTATACATATAATTACACACTTTGTTTAAGATATATAATGTAGTGTGAGTGTATTCATATTTTTATTAATTTTACTAATAATTAAGTACGTGTATATTTGAAAAGGCAATATTCCAGCTTCTGTTTTGACTGTTCTGGAGTATAAACCTAGCTTAATGCACCCATACACGCAAAAACACCCTGTCCATGCCAGACTGGCGTGATATTTACAAAAAATTACGTTTTAGTCGTTACGTTTTACGATAAATAGTCGTGCGGATGTTGCTTGGTAAACTTCCCGGGCGTCAAGGTACGTAATCTAATCAATATTAATCAGCGAGCCATTTAATTCGCCAGGAGACTGGCACCCGCTACCAACGTCTGCTTCTCATCCAATCAAATACGTCTACTGGGTTAATGTCGTGCAACGTCATGAATATTCATAAGGCAGTCGTTACCGTAGTACTGCAAAAGAATGTTAACTTCAATGTTTCATATTACATGTTGCGTTGGAATAATTTGGAAGATATATGTGAATCGTTGTTTCTAACGTAATATATAGTTTTTGGAAATAATAATAAAAAAACAACAACCGTAGTACTGCAAAATAGAGGCTGCGCAAAGGCGGAGCCGAAACGCCGAGGTTGGTGGGGCACGGACGGGTGGACGGATAACATCCTCCCTTTCCCGTCTTTTGTAGTCAAGGAAGAAGAAAGATGGCGCCCACACATGTACTGAGATGCTGCCAGAGGGGTCTTGCGTGGATACCGGTGATATTTATTGCCTTAGTTGTGTGCTGGTCGTATTATGCATACGTGGTGGAGCTGTGTATATGTAAGTGCGCTTTATTTTTCCCAACAGACGGGCACACGCCTACCGGAAGTCACTGAACTGAAACCTCAATGAATGATTTGTTTACATAAACTGGCGTATTGACTTTAAAATTTAAGGAAAACAACCAGACCTTTAGTTTTAATTTGGTTTTGGAGCATATATTGTGCGGTGTAGCATTCGGTCGTGTTTGTGTACACTAAGATGACCAAGTTACCTTATTTGTTTAATTTACAGTTCATTTTAATGTAAATATTTATATAGCCAAACGCCATTAGTATAGAATATTTTTCCCCAGTGTTACAGTAGGAAACCCATTAATATTTCTTCAAGCGTCCCTGTTTATTCAGTGTCCAGAGCAAACACCAGATATAGTTACTGAAATAGAAGCACAAATTGTATTTACAATATGGACAAGCTGCTTATTATTAGTTTAAGCAGACATTTTCAGAAGTCCCCTGACACAGAGTCAATCCTCAAGTTCACACGGCCAATTGAAGGATGTAGCAAATCCATATCTCAACAATTTTCATAGAAGCAGAAATTTGACATGTGACTCATGTAACATGACATGAGTCACAATTCTGCTAAACAGTCTCTTTCTGTCTGTTTTTATTTTCTCTACAGTAACTATTCCCAGCACGGGCGAAAAAGGTGAGTAAAACTTTTACCTGAGGAATAATGTACAATCGTGATGCTTCATCACTTTTAAGATGTCTATGTATGACCTGTATGTAATTCTGTTTCTTGCGCGGTAAATAAAAAAAAAAAGCAATTTTATACATTTGGTAGATGCTTTTGTCCAAGGTGATTTTGTCAGTTTTGCAAAATAAATGAATGCATTTGATTTAAATAAATTAATGTACCTTAAGTATTAATTTGAGTTGATATTATTTTATTATATGAATTAGTCGTTGGTCTTAATCAATCAGAATGTATTCAAAAGAGCCTAGTAAAAATCTTCTAAAATTCACACGCCAATTCTTGCTTTTAAGAGTTTCAGATATTTGTATGTATGTTTATAAAAGTACAAATCCCAGTTGTCAGGCATGGCTTCATTCGGTCCATGCTTGTGCTGACTGCAGGCCCTTCAGCAAAGTCAGACTGCATTAGTAATCACAAACGCCTTTAAAGTGACTGATTTATACTCCGACTGTTTCTGGCAGGCTTTTCTGCAGGCTCATGCAGTGTTGTTAATAACTCTATACTGTTTGTTCCTTTCAGTCATCTACCTGGTTGTGTTTCACCTGTCATTCGTCATGTTTGTGTGGTCGTACTGGAAAACCATCTTTTCAAGACCAGCAAACCCTTCCAAAGAGGTACAGCAAGAATAAAACAAACAGTTGTGTATTTGTTTTGGACTGTCAGTCCATGGTAATGCGCCACATGTTAACATTTTGTTCAAAATGGAATATGCTGCTGATATATGACACAATGAGCTGATTGTATTGTATTGTGTCTTAGTTCTGTCTACCTAAATCTGAGAAGGAACAGTATGAGAAGGAACAGCGTCCAGAAACTCAGCAGGAGATCCTGAAGAGAGTGGCCACTAGCCTGCCCCTCTACACCCGCACCGGGGCAGGAGGTTAGTGGTTAGCAGACTGACTTTACACCCTCAAACGCATAGAATATTTAACTAAATATGACCCACTACTTCAAGGGTATGAGTACTAGATTTTGTCAAACACAGGCTTAGCCTCTTAGTCTTTTTTGTTTTTTTTGAGTGAGACTTTAATTATGTAATTGTCAACAGTGATTAACTTTAAAATATCTGCACAAACAGCATGTGTAAGTTTTTAGTTTAGCTTCCAATCAATTTTATATAGGCATTCAAGATTACCACCCTAGTTAAGTGTTAATAATCTGTATTTATACATTAATTAATTAATTATGGAACTCTTTAAAGTTTTACCAGGAATGTATTTTCTTTAATTACTGTCAAATTTCAAATTAAATTGTCTGGTTGTACTTTATTACTTTTATTGTAAACTCTTTATTTATTTATTTTACTTTGTCTTCCTGACTTTCTGTCTGCCTTTTGTCCGTCTGTCTATCCGTTCGTTCTCACAACTGATTATACTCGCAGTTAATTTCTGTAGAAATACAATAAGAAACTGAAAAAAAAATACCTCAAAACCCCAAAATTTCATAATTATCATACTTTTTATATAATGTACTTTTAATATTATATATTTTTTATTACGTTTAAATTATTTGGGTTATTATAATTTTATTTCAGTACTGTACAGCCACAACAGATTGTTATGAGAAGTTCTTCAGAAAAGAAAGAAATTACAAAAAATCTTGAAGCTTCACACACTGCTGATTCATGCTGATTTTTTAATTTTTCACTACATTGCATCGATATTTGAGCCGGGTTGTTTGTTGGTTGTTGGCTGGCTCACTTCTTTGGTGACTCTGAATTTATCTTTTATTATTATCTATTTATTGTTTATTACCAAATAATCTATTCATTATTATTTTTTACCTATTTATTATTACCTTTTATTATTACAAATTAATTTTTAAAATTTATTTTTACCAGAAACTGACATGATTTGTTTTTCTCCTCTTCTTGTAGCTATCCGGTACTGTGACCGCTGCCAGGTCATCAAGCCAGACAGATGTCATCATTGTTCTGCGTGTGACATGTAAGTTACTGTAGCGCCTCATGGTCAGTTCTGAAGGCATTTCAATTTGTATCATTTTCAGCGACTTCTTTCTTCTAAATGCTTGTTCTTGTTTCCGACAGGTGTGTACTAAAGATGGATCATCACTGTCCATGGTGAGTGAGATACAAGTTATTGACACTGAAATTTTATATACTAGCTAACTCTCTCTTTCCCTCCATTATTCACAGGGTAAATAACTGTGTGGGTTTCTCCAACTACAAGTTCTTCATCCTGTTCCTGACCTATTCGCTTGTCTACTGCTTATTCATCGCAGCCTCTGTCCTCCAATACTTCATAAAATTCTGGACAGTGAGTCAGATCCCTCACCTTTCATCATACTCATTCGTGTACTTTTCTTCCTTCTCTGTAAATGTCTTGATTGTCATGTGTGGATAGATATGTGGTCTCAACGGTTTCCTCCATGTGCAAGTCATGCATCAGTTTATTTCCCATCAACCAACCTTTTCCACTCTGTCACCCTCATACAACTGTTGTGCTCTCCTTTCCCATTTCATCTGCTTGTTTTACTTGCTACTATTTAAAAAAAAAAAAAAATGTATACTTATCTTTAGCAAGATGCGTTAAATTGATCAAAAGTGACATTGAAGACATTTCAAATGTTACAAAAGATTTCTATTTTAAATAAATGTTGGTCTTTTGGTCATCTGTTCATCAAAATCCTAAATTTAATTGATCACTGTTTCCTCAGAAATATTAAGCAGCACAGCTGTTTTCAACATTGATAAATTAGAAATGTTTCGTGAGCAGCAAATCAGCATATTAAAATGATTTCTGAAGGATCATGTGACACTGAAGACAGGAGTAATGATGCTGAAAATTCAGCTTTGAATCACAGGAATAAATAATGTTTTAAAATAGAAAACGGTTAATCGAAATTGTAATAAAATTTCAGAATATTACTGGATTCAAGTAAATGCAGCCTTGTTGAGCATCATTTAAGAGTTCAAATGCAAAAGCCTCTAAATGCCATTTGAAATTTTCTTCTAAATGACCATTTTATTAAGCTTGTATATTTAAGTTCAGTAATTTCACTTAAATGACAATTAATAGGTAATCTTCATTGCCATTTAAGTGAAATTACTGAACTTAATATACGAGCTTGATAAAAATGATCATTTTAGAAGAAAATTTCAAATGGCACTTAGAGGCTTTTGCATCTGAACTCTTCATTATATAAACATCATATTAAGGTCAAACTTTTGAACAGTAGTGTATATGTTTGGACAAGCACTTGTTCGCTGCTTTAAGCCCTTCTATTCGTAAGCTTTTTCTCTCCTGCTGTGTTCTTCCTGTGTCTAACAGTCTGTCTCTGTTTGCAATAAGCTTTGCCGGAGGAAATCGGCAGAGATTGTCCAAAGGTAATCCCTCACAGTGTTTAGTAAACGTGTCATTGAGTTACGTTGACTGTTTTTTTGTCGTTTTATCCCTGTGACCCTAACGTACCCGTCAGGTTGTGTCGGAGTGACATGTTGCCCATGTCTTGCTCGTTGTTGATCTTTGTCTCACAGCTCTCCTTTCTCTCTTCCCCTCTCTCAGAATGACCTCCCAGATTCTCACGCCAAATTCCATGTCTTGTTCTCTTTTTTGTGGCGGCCATGTTCTGCATCAGCATTCTTTCACTCTTCACTTACCACTTGTGGCTTGTGGGAAAAAACAGGTCCACCATAGGTAACACACCTGACCATACTCACTTCATGTACTGTGTAGATAGATTCACGTTTCTAACAAAGCTGGCATGCCTGTAGATTATTTGCTCACTGTAGTTACCATAGCAACAACAGTTGGTCTGCGGTGCACAAGCAAAACCTTGTTCTGATTTATTTGGGTAAAATGGTCCTTTAAATTTCCATGTTGACCAAATCAATCAAGCAGTCTTTGAAGCAATTTCCTGCTTGTTTTCCCATCAGCCCCTGTAATTTGCAGCATAAATCCACTTAGGCAGCTTCAATCACAAGAGCTCAGTGATTTCATGTTGTGCTGTTTCATGTATTTACTCTGCGTTCAAAAGTTTGGAATTGATAAGGTTTTTGAAGAGGGGTCATATGTACACCAAGGCCTCATTTATTTGATCAAAAATACAGTAGGTAGTATTGTGAAATATACTGTTTTCTATTATAATATATTTTAAAATATAATGATGCAAAGCTGAATTTTCAGCATCATTTCTTCAGTCTTCAGTGTCACATGATCTAATATGATGATTTGGTTCTTATTATCTTATCATTAGTGTTGAAAACAGTCGTGCTGCCTTTTTGGTGAAAATTGTAATACGTTTTATTCAGGATTATTTGATGTAATAGAAAGTTAAAAAGAAAAGCCTTTATTTGAAATGTAACATTTTACCATTACATTTGTTGCATCCTTGCTACATAAAAGTAGTAATTTCTACTTTTTTTAAACCTTACTGACTTCAAACATTTGAACGGTATTTTAAACCTTTTTTTGATTTTTCTTTATGTTCAGAGGCGTTCAGAGCCCCAGTCTTCAGAAACGGCCCTGATAAGAGTGGATTTTCCCTGGGCTTCAGCAAGAACATTGCTCAGGTGTTTGGCGACCAGAAGAAGTACTGGCTACTTCCTGTCTTTACCAGGTGAATTTGAATATTTATGTTTTTTTTTTTTTTTCTATTATTTTATTTTATTTTATTTTTTGCTGCTTGCTAAGGCAATATTTTGGTTTTGGTTCATCCTAAGTATTACATTTCAGTGCTTTTCTTTTACATTTGGGTACAGTACAGTGCTATCACATAATTTATATACCACATAGTAACACTATTACTAACCACTCTGAATACATTAGCAACTACATAGCATTGGCCTGGTAACCACTTACAACACCTTAGCTTAATATACTACTGTTGAAATGTTTGGGGTTAGTGTATTGTATGTTGTTGTTTTTTCTTTTAGTACATTTATTCACCAAGGTTAGATTAAATTGATTCTAAAGTGAGAGTAAAGACATTTATAATGTTACAAAAGATTTCTATTTCAAGTAAATGCTGGTCTTTTGAAAAACATTTTTATCAAAGAATCCTGAATAAAATATGTATTATGGTGTATACAAAATATTAAGCAGGACAGCTGTTTTGAGAGTGTTTCCAGAGCACCATATTAGTTTCCATCAGCATATTAGAATGATTTCTGAAGGAAAATGTGACACTGAAGACTGGAGTTATGATGCTGAAAATAAATTACATTCTTTATTTTAAATTGCCATAATATTTCACAATATTACTATTTTTACTGTATTTTTTTTTATCAAAATGCAGCCTTGGTGAGCATAAGATTTCTTTTCAAAACCTTCTTACTAAAGTGTCCTTAAAATCTAGTTAAATATTGCACTTTTTGACTTGTAGAAATTATATAAAGTATGTTTTTCTTCTGTTCTAGTCAAGGAGACGGCCTTTCTTTTCCTACACGGTTGGTCACTGTTGATCCAGAGCAGCCGATTGAATGTCCCCAGCCTGGCGGGTTGGATAAAGGGTGAGGTGCCGTTTCCTCTCTCACCATTGAGTGGCAGTGTTTGTGAAAAACCAACTAAAAAGAGATGAATACAATAGCGGTAACTCTGTGTGGTTCATTCCCACAGTGCTGTAGAAGGACCTGCTGAGCAAACCAGCCCTCTCAGTGAATCCCAAAACCGTCTGTTAGGCAACGATTACCACAGTGAAGAAGACCTACAAAGAGATAGATGTCTTAAAGTCTGGTACGTTTCTTTTTTTCTTTTTGCTTCATTCTAGCAGGCCTAAGTGGAAAAATTGTTGAGAATATTCTTCATCTTGCCTTTCAGATGAAAGTGAAGCCATCACTATCTCCATCGAGAGCGAGTCATAGCTAGGTAAGGTTATTGCAATGTAATATATGCAATAGACGTACACAACACTACATTTTAAAAGTTTAGTGTCAAGGCCCGTTTTAACAAAGATATATCTTTATAGTTCTCATTCTTGGTGCAAACAGGCTTTTAGTAAATCATAAGTAAAGACTCATGTTAACATAATGTTGTTTTGGTTTCAAATAAACACTGTTATATTCAACATATGCTGAACAAAAATGTATCACAGTTTCACAACCATTGCTAATAAGGATCATGTGACACTGAAAACTGAAGTAATGATACTTTGCCATCACAGGAATAAATAAAGTTTGAAAATATATTACAATAGAAACCGATTGTAATAATATTTCACAATGTTAGGTTATTCACTGTTATGTCACTTCCTTTCTCTAGGACTGAAGCTGGTGAGGGTGAGTCCTCAGCAGTTCAGTGCCTTTGACTCCCAGTCCTGTTGAGGAGAATCACCACCATCAAAGCTGATGCCTTAAACAGCGCTTTTTCTCAGAAAGCTCCTAAACCCTTTCCATTTCCTGTCGCTTACGGAGCATCCCAAATCTGTGCTGTAAATCACGTCTAAAATGACTCCCAGTCCCCGTTCAACTATAGTAGCTGCACTCTTTTAACAAAGATTTGCACGCATGTCTTTTAGCATCCATCGTTTTTTGCACAGTAAACCGTTTTGTTGCTCAGGCCAGCAAAGACCCCGTAAGACATGCTTATTTCACTTGTGAATTGATGCAGGCGAGACAGATTTTTGAAACTGTTCCCCAAGTGTTTACCAGGAAATGCACCACATCTGGTACCAACTGCTGTTTACATGAAGGGAAAGTGGAAAAACTTTTTCTTCTGGATCCGTACCAAGTGAACGGTCTGACTGAGCTCATCTGGAATCCCTTGTGCCACAGTTAATGGATATGATGGCTCATTCGCACTTTTAAATTCATCACTAAAGAGTTTTGTTGTTTTTGGAATCTACTTTTTTTAAACTTCATTGACATTCGTCTAAGATATGAACACACACGTGTTCACAAAGTGCGACAGTGTGTGACCAGGCAGAGGACGCCTGCAAAAGACCCTTTTTGTGTATTCTTAAGCTGCTCCACTTGTATTGTGACTATTTTCTTTTGCCAGTCTTGAGATGATTCTGGTGTGAAATGCTGTGTACACGTCGGCCACTTTACGTATGCCAAATAAAGGGCTTATTACCAGAGCTCTGAACTCTACAGGAGTGTTTACAAAATGTCAGTAATACCTCTCTGCTCTTGCAGTGTAGCCAGTGTCACTTTGGAAACCAAATGAAAATCTTTGTAGGTTCCTCCTGCAGTAACAGACCTGGCCAGCAGGCGGCATTTACACTGCTTGATATTGTATTGCGCGGTCAGTGGTCTTTGGTATTGGATCACCAGATTTTTGTTCTTTATCTTCAATTTAAAGGGTTAGTTCACCCAAAAAAGAAAAATCTGTCATTAATTATTCACCCTAATGTCGTTCCAAACACGCTAGATCATCAGAACCGCAAATTAAAGGAGTAGTTCACTTCAAGTTTTATAAGCACAACGGTCGCCTTGCTCTGATAGGGTTAGGGTCAGGGTGTGATGCACGTTCGTGTATCTCTCATTCGAACTTGTTCATCAAAATGAACAAATCTTTTCCGAGTCAACTCATTCATTTTGTTCGTTGAATGAACCAAATGACACGAAAAAAGATTTCGTTCATTTTGATATACGAGTTCAAACAGGAGAGTCACAAACGCGCATCACACCCTAACCCTAGCAGAGCAAGGCGAACATTTGAGCTTATAAAACTTAAAATGAGCGATGGTTTTGCTTGTAAAGCGCACATCATAGACACTTTCAAGGCCCAGAAAGGTAGTAAAGACATCATTAAAATAGTCAGTGTGACTACAATGCTTCAACCTTAATGTTATAAAGTGACGAGAATACTTTTTGTGCACAATAATAATGCACCCATGACATGAGGGTGAGTATTTAATGACATAATTTTAATTTTTGTGTGAACTAACCCTTTAAATTATGTTTTTACCTTTCTTTTCTTATATTTTATACATAAGCTTTGTGAATAGCTCTTCTTCAGATTAAAAATGCAAAGGTTTTTAGCCATTTTTTGCAAGGCGGTAAAAGTGTAACATTCTTTTTCTTTATTTATATTTGTCGCAAGTTAGCATTTGTTAACTTTGGTCCAGCGTGGAATAATAATTGTGCCCGTCAGCCGTGACTGTAGCGTGAGCTAACGTGAAACTGATGTGTGGAAATTCAGATGTTTTATGTATCGCAGTATTGCTTCATTTGTGTTCTGACGTATCTAAAGAAATGACGAATCAAGAGATTCATGCGAACATGCATTAGAGTGCCACTGTTCTGGAGTGTTTGTTGTCAATGATGGTGAAGCAAGTAAATAAACCAGTATAAAGAGATTTTATACGCCCACAGCATTTATGGGAAAATGAACTGTCTCAAATCTGGAATGGCTTCTAAGTATTACCAGATGAGGTTTTTGGTTTTTGAAGAGATATTTGACTGTTTATGTGCTGTGAAAATATCAGTTTGTCATCACTTTTACCATCAGTGACCACACATTGAAGATTTATACTGGTTATAAAGTAATGTTTAATGTGTAGTAAATGGTGTAGCTGTTTTGTGATGTTAAGGAATGCTTAAAGTGGTTCAGAATGGGTTTAGAGATTGTTTTCGTCTTTTAAACAGCTTCTTATCGGTATGAATTACACAGCCTTGATGAAATCAAAAAATATGTTTTTTATTGTGTATCTCAGTTCTGTTTCAAAGCATGGCCCTTAAACCATTTTTTTGTCTTTTATTGCATTTTTATACTTTATTAATAAGTTAAAAGTAAACATGAAGCCATAATGAAATTAATATAGAATATTTGTTGGTGTCTTTTTTCAAATGGTGTCTATTTGTTGGTACCATTTTCATTATATCTGTTACAATCAGATACAAAGAAAAAGAAAAAACTGAATCATGGTGCTTTAATGCATGCCAAACACAGCTACATCTTTGATTTACTGATGTGAAAGTCAGAATTACATGTTTTAAAATGCTTATGGTACAGATAATGTAAAAAGAAATACATATTTTTTAATTTTGTGAACAAAGTACATATATGTAAGAAGTAACAATAAATGTCAATTTCTAAAAAAAGAAAAAAACTAATTTTGTGTTTGTGCAACATTTACACCCTACACGTTTGACTTGAGGTTCGATAGAAAAATGCCATTAATCTGATAGATAAAACGATGGTGGTTTATGAGATGTCCTCATTAATAATCAAACGTGTGTGTGTTGGTTTCAAGGGCTGTTTTCTACCCTGAACTCTGTCCAGCTCATTAGCACTGAGGTCATTCAACTATCGCAAACCACAAGTTCAGCATGTTAAACATACTATTCTCACATTCCTTTTGAGTTTAACCATCTTTGTAAAAATGTCTATGTATTGTCAATCTTATGTGAACTTTGGTCTGTCTTGTAACATAAACCCTCCCAGTTACTGTTAATGCTTGTATAACAAATCTATCTAGTCACAACAAAATAGATTATATGATAAGTAGGCCTAGTGAGTGACTAATTTTAACACTGTTTTATTATAGCCTACTCTAGTCTTATTTAAGTGAATTAAGTGCTTATCTGTAACATTTCCCGCATATTTTATTCAGTCACTTTATCTCTAGCTCACGTACTCCGCATATCATAAAATCCTGCAGAAGCCACTTGTGCTTGTGACACTATTGCGCAGGCGCAGTGTGGTCGGATGAGAGAGTCGTATTTTCATTGGTCAGTGATCCGTCATTATTTACCCCGTGTGTGGGCGGCCCCTTTAACAAGTGCTGGGATTCCTCCACACAGTTTACAGAACCAGACTGTTTTCCCCTTCAGTTTATCTGTTTCACGCATGCTGAAACCAACAGGTGTTTCGGGCAGTGAGGTTTGCACGGATTACAGTTTGCACTGGCTCTTATGAACAAACGGTGACTGAAGATGGAGTCAAATTTCACACTTTTTGATCCAAGATGCAGACAAGATGCTCCGTTCTCTATCGATGTTATTATGCGTGAGTATTTAATGTGTTGCTTTTCCTTAAAGTTGCTCCCTGATGTTTATTTCCGTAACACGAAATGTGTTTTAGGACAGCTGTCAAATATAAAGTTGCTTTCTCTGGATATTTTTGTTGTTGATAGTGTAGATACGTAAAGATATGAATTATTTGACGTAATTGCCGTATACACAATTCTCAAAAATTTGAATTAATCAAATATACAATTTTTGGAAGTCTTTTAGACTATTTTAATAACACCCCGTTATCATTATTTTTATTAAAAATACATACATTTATATTTTAGTTACTCTAGCAAATAACTATTGTACGTTGGAAATTCTAGTCTCCAAATTGGCATAAATTACTGTGGTCAATTTTTTTTAATTTTTCCTGAACCTGGAATATTTTACATTTAAATATTGTGAGATAGTCAACTCTTCTGTGATAGTACAACAATGTAGCCTATAATCAACCATAAGACTAGATCTGTAATATTATTTTTTGATTTATTCAACAAAATTAAGATATTTTGTTCATTATTTACAGTTACTTTTGAATTTGATATTTGATGGCTACACCCATAATTATTCAGATACATGTGTTGATTGATAAATGGATGGCAAGCTGCATTTTTTTATATAGTTATAAAAAGAAACCTCATAAAGGTAAAAAAAAAAAAAAAAGATGCCCCTGAAAACCACAAGTTAATATCTTACGCTGCTTCCCACTCATTGTTGATAAGAAGTGATTATCCTATGGTTCAGTGCACCTGAGTTTGTACACATGGCGTGATAATGTTGAATGGCACTGGTATGAATTCTTTCCAGGTGTTACCCTCAGCTACAGTAGACTATACGTGTGTCAAACTCGCAATCTTGTTTTTAATAGTTCTCATCTTAAATTACTTAAACTTAAAATCGAGGGAAGGTTTCTGGAGTAACAGCAGTGATAGTTCATCTGAGGACGAATCAACCCTTACATTTAGTGTACGTTCACAATTGTTAGGCAGATGTTTGGCAGATGTGCTCTGGTTGAAATGACTTACAGGAAAGTGCATTATGCTTTAGGAGAATGGTTTGGCAATGCAAGTTAGGTCATTAAACATCACAACAATGTACCAAATAAAAATGATGAGACTCCTGGTTTGTTTAAAAAAATCCTTAGAATCTCAACAAAACCCTGATTAGATTTCTCCAGTGTATTTCATTCGGATTGAAAACACATGGATAGTTAGGAAGTGATTTATAAGGTGTCATAAGGATAGTGGTTTTAAAGGAATTTGGAAAGTTTTTAAATTGTTTACCTCGAAGTCTAGAGTTTTCCTTTTACTCCAGGCGACATGCCTTTAACTGATTATTATACTGCTTTAATTGGTCCAAATAGTTGAAATAGTCAGTTAAAGACAACTAGTAACGTGGGCCAACTGAACTTAATCTTATATCATTATATGTATATTTATCCACTTTTAAACAATACGCATCAAGAACTGCTGTCAAATTGATTAATTGCATCATACATAAAAGCTTATATATATATATATATATATATATATATATATATATATATATATATATATATATATAAACACTACTATTTATATAATATTATGTATGTATCAATATTTTGAATTAGTTTTTACTTTTGTTTAATTTTCATTTTAGTTTAAGTTTTAAAGGGATTTCACCCAAAAATGAAAATTTTGTCATCACTTACTCCCTCAATTGAGTATTTCTTTTGTTGAACACAAAATAAGATATTTTAAGGAGTATTATGGGTAGTAAGTAACCAAACAAAATAGAAATCAATGAAATCAACTATCCTTTTAACAATTTTGTTTTGGTCATTTTAATAGTTTTAGTAATTTTATTACTACATCTTAAGTTTTTCAAGTCTAAGTTTTTCATCTAATACTTAGATTCCACCCAACCTACAAATAGCCAATAACAAACAATCGTTAAGTGTCCCTAAATGATCCCCATATGTTAGAAATGGAAGCCAGTTTCACTTAAAAGGTAAACAATAAAAAAAAGTTAGAAATAAATTCGCAAATACAAGAAATGAGGTGTATTGTGTTTATTATTTATATAGTTACTTTCCAACCCCGTGGACCTAACCATGTTTGTGCTTGTGTTTCTCAGAGTTGGATATCTTTGGCATAGTCCTCTTCTCTGTGCTGACTTTAATGGCCACAGGTCTCTATGCTGGTTTTCATTGAAGAATGCATCTACATCTATAAGAAAGTACCGCCAAATAAGAAAAGCATAATCATCTGGGTAACCGGAGCAGCACCAGTGAGTTCTATCAGTTAATCAATCAATCAATTGTCCTATCGGTTATGTCCCTCCCAGTCTTCTAGTGTTTTTGTCAACTTATGAGTTGATGTTAGTTCTTATTAGGTAAGTAAAAAAACACTAGAAGACAGGGAGGGACATAACCAATGTAACCTGGGTGGGCTACAGATAAAACTCATATGTTAGTTGTCAACAGTGAGTTTTATCTGTGAACCCACCCAGATGGAAACTGAGGCAATGGTATGGTTAGTCATTATAGTGTGTGTGTGTGGACTGCCTGGATGAGTGATTATGAGTCTTAAGTTCATCTTGGCTTCTGAGGCATTATGTTTATCACTCTTTTTTCAGGTCATCGCTACCATGTCTTGTTTGGGCATGTGGGTTCCAAGGGCCACGATGTTCACTGACATGACATCAGCCACGTGAGTTCACCATTTGTGCTCTACTTTTGTCCAGTGTAGTAACTGTAATTCTGTAAACCAAAGTACTTACTGTCCCAGATATATGGAACTTTGAATTGGATTTGTGGGTGTGTGCAAGTGAGACCCATAAAAGCAGCAAGTTATAACATTAACATATCCCTGACTCATATCTGATTTGCAGATACTTTGCAGTTGTGGTCTTCAAGTTCCTAATTCTCATGATTGAAGAGGTCGGAGGGGATGATGCTTTTTTCAGGCGCTATGAGAAAAGTCGTTTAAGATCAGCACAGGACCTTGCTGCTGCTGCTGCCCATGCCTGCCCAATGTCCCCATCACACGGTAATCAAACATTAAAGTGTGCTTGCCATCAGACCCAAGAGGATTTTACCTGTGCAAAAATCGCTACCACAATGCTGTGCTGTTGGGGGTGGTTGCTAGGGTGTTGCTAAGGCATTTTAGGTGTTGTTTCAAGAGGCCCAGGGCCCACTAGGGTGTCTCAAGATGAAATCTTAAAAACTTCCATGGTTGTTTTTTCATAATGAATACATTTTTCTAGTTATGCCAGGCTCTAAAATATTTTATTAGGTAGAAATTTATTTAAAACTAATGGTTTTGAAAAAAAGCTATGTTCTTATCATATAGTTTTATATAGTTTTTATTTAAAAAAAATCTTTTTTACTTCATTTTAGTTCATAAAAATTAGAACACCTCTAATAATTTGGTAAATTCTTTAGTAGACTGTATATAAATAAATGAATCACTAATTTTAACTGAATTGCAACTCTATCTTGCAAACATTGAAATTGGCATCTGAAATTTGGGCCAGTTTGCCATCAATTGCCCATATCTTCAACTGAATGTCAACAGGATGAGTGCACCCCTGGCCATTCAACTCTTCTGCAAATATGAGGTCTTTATCATGCTTAGTGCATAACTTAAAATGTGCACCTCTGGGCCATTGCACCCTTTGCTATCTGGAAGAAAGGAGTAGTTTGTGGCTCCTGGAACCATTAGGTTCACGCTATATCAGTGTTATGTAAGACTTCCATTATCAACCTCAATGTAAACTTCATGAGATTCCTGTGGGTGGGATCATGTGACCTGGAATATTGAATGTAAAAGATGATTATTTTCTTTTTTCAAACTGTGCCTTGATTTTTTTCAGACGATCTCTTTTTATATTGAAACTGGGGTCCTACCAGTTTGCGCTCTTGAAGTTAGTCTTCACCATCCTCTCTATAGTTCTTTGGACAAATGGCAACTTCAGTTCATCTGATGTAAGTATAGACTGTGCTGCAAGTAATTTTATAGCTAATTTTATTTATGAACTTGAGAAAGACTTGCTGAGTGTCTCTTTCTCTGGTCTGTAGGTTTCGGCCAGTGGAGGTGCCATATGGATAAACTCATGTGTAGGCGTTCTTACCATTATTGCCCTTTGGCCTGTTGCAATCATGTTCATGCATGTGCGAGAGGCTTTACGCACCCTAAGAATTATCCCTAAATATGCCATGTATCAGGTATGTGTGTGTTTTGTACTTATTACTTGTATTTTAGAACATCATTGAAATTGTATTGCTAGAATTACACATAAAACGTTAAATACTGTTTTGCCGCCGTTTCGTTTTTATGACAGTTACCTTTGAAATGTAAGTAGAGTAGATACGTAATTATAAAGTTAGTATTATTTATCTTTATTATTATAAAAAGTGTTTAGGTGTTTGCATAGATTGTACCGTTTGAATAGATCAGTCAATTTTAACCATCAATATTTGTAATGTTGTACCTGACTCCATGTATAGTTTAAATTAGTTGATTTGAGAACATTTCTTGAGAAAGTTGGTCATGTATTGTACCTGATATATGTCCAAGTAAATCTAATTGAATTGCAAACTTGTGAATTGACATTGAATCGAAATCGTAAGATTTGTATCAGTACCCAGCCCTGAGAATGAATGATTCATCAATTATATCTGCCCATAGTTGGTGCTGATTCTTAGCCAGCTGCAAACTGCCATCATTAACATACTGGCAATGAACGGGACTATTGCCTGCGCACCACCCTACACCTCCCAGACCCGTGGATCCTGTGAGTACTGCCATGTTGCAGAACAAAACACAACTATCTTCTTAAATTATCATAGAGCACAGGACTTAGTTCATCCCAAAATGAAATTAAAATATAGCTGCGAGCAGCGAGTGACGGGCCCAAGCCGGTGGCACCACAACCCCGGTTCCTTTAGTAACTTAACCGCCCTTTCAGGGCTTGGGCCCTAATTAAAGGGGTTGTTCATCCCAAAATTAAAATTCTATCATGACAAACCTGTGAGTTTCTTGTGTCTTCTATGAAATGCAAAAAGAGACGTTTAATGAGCTGCTCTCTTAATGAAAGTGGATGGGGGCCCAGGAGTTGTCAAGCTCTCCAAAACATCATAAAACTATTATACAACTAATACAACCTGTGCTCTTTATCTCAAGTATTTAAGTTGATTTTAAATGTTTATTCTGTGATAATCTTATTGGTCGCCATGGTCACCATTCACTCTCATACATCATTCTATCATATCTCATATGTCATTTTACTGTAAATAACTAATTTTTGGCGCTTTTCCCCTGCATGGTACGGTATGGCTCGAGTCAGGTACGGCTTGTGCCGCTTTTCCACTTCGTGGTACGGGGACGGCTCGCTTTAAAGAGTAACTAAACACTAAACCAACTTTTTTTAGTTAATGATCTGTAAGAATGGATCTTTATTAATACCAGTCATTGATTCAAGTAACTTTTTTGATATTTGTCTATAAAGTGTTTTATTTCTACAATATATGGTGTAAAAATGTCTTAGTGCTGCCCTCTTCAGGTTGAACGGTGGCTACTGCAGTTGAATTTTCCTATTGGATGTTTCGGCACTTCGTGACATACGCAGGTTTCAGCTCACCACGCTTCTGGCACGAGCGGCAGTATAAAAACCAGCTTGTTTAGTCAAAATCACTTTATCGAGTCAGGAGTTGGAATTGCGAGTATTGAAAACGATCAGGATAGAGTGTTTTAGCAGTGGAAAAGCAGCATTTGTGTTCCACTTAAAATAGAAAGTCACATGAGTTTCGAAAGACAATAAATACCTTTTAATTTTTGTTTAACTTGTCTACACCTACAGTATAAAGAGAGTCGGGTTTTCATGGTTCTCAAAAATACCCTCAATTTGTTTTCACAGTGATGAGTCAGCAGCTGTTGATCGTGGAGATGTTCATCATCACGCTAGTGACTCGTGTTTTATATAGACGTCCGTATGACCCCATACCAGATGTGGAAGATGTTGAGGAGACAAAGACTGTCCTAACTGCAAAAGATATTGCCTGAGAAGAACAGACAGTTGTGTGTGAATGAGATTGTGTTATATATTTGGGGCCTGTTTGTTCTGGGGGGAAAGTAGTTAACAGTGATGGTCATTAACTTTGTATTTTCTATATGCATGCACATGCTATATCTGATATTTTGGTGGATATGTTTTATATTGAGGTTACTAGTCTGCAGAATTTGACTGTAGAGTAACCATGACTTTGAGGGCCCTGATATCGATGTTTACACTTTGTATTGGGTGCGTCAACCTGGAGATTTACATCAAGTTTTGGAATGCTTGGTCTGTTGATAGGACCACTAAGCATAATAAATCTCTTGAGTCATGGTGCACATTTCTGATGAAGTGAGATAAAGTAATCTCTATGGCATAATGATATGCTGCATAATAGACTTTTGGAATTGTTTAAAGGTCAGAATTTGTTTTTGTTGCTAAATTGTATGTCAATATATATATATTACCCTTGTAAAATCTGTCACTTAATATTGTTGAATATAGATTTTTACAGTAATCGTGCCATTTGTCTGTTGTTGTTAACTAAGCTATAATAAGCTAAAATAAAATATTAAATATATTGTAAAAATAAATTAAATATAATATTAAAATAAATTAAATATAAATGAAAAACTTAAACTTAATATAAATAAATAAATAAATAAATATGTTAAAAGCTAATGTGAAAATAAGACAAAGCGATTTCAAAATGTTAATAAATACTATAAGTAACGTTAGCCTATATAATACACACTGTTGTCTGCACACACAACTGAGAAGCAACACAATAAATGTAAATGCAAACTTTGGACTTTTTATTCTTAACTTTTCAGTTGGTCAGACTGGAAGACCAGCAGATCAAATAGGCTGGTTTAATTTTTAATTTTGTTTAAATCGCAGGATAAATAATGTAATGTGGGTGAGTCTAAAATAGTAATAAAAAAATCTGTAGTAATAAATTGTTGGGTATCAGGATGACACACACAAAATGTAAATACCAAGGTAAATACACATAAACGTCATTGAAAACAACAACAAGTTATTCCCGTTGTTCTGCAACCTAACTGCCAATAGAGAGGTGTATATTCAGGAAAAGAAATCGACCAATCATATAAAGCGTAGTCTTTTTCCGGACTCTTCTCAGCAAATCACAGTGCTTGCTGTTTAAAATCATGGTTGGTTGTGTGTTCACTGCTTCGCTCTTGTGTACGTGCTGTTTAGCGCAACAGTGGCCGTGCTAGAAACACAAGACAATGACATTTAATGCAGTGGCCTGTTATAATAATAATATGAAACGGAGGTAAATATTCGGATACGGATGTTGCTGTCTGCTCTACTCTTTGGACGATTCCTGCCATGATCCCAATTTAAAGAACAGCTTTACCTCGTCCGTTTCACATTTTCCCTCACAATGAGACTCTACGCATTTCTTCTGAATAACCATTTACCAAAGATAGAATATTATTCAAGGTTTTCACCATCGCCCTTGTCAATTAAACAGTTTCTGGAATTTGGTAAGTGCGAGCGCATCCATCACATGCACACTGATGACAAACAGACACTGCAGCGGAACTTGTTACGTTTAATTCAGCATGATTGTTAATCGTCTATTAAAATGTTTTATAAGCTTATATATATATATATATATATATATATATATATATATATATATATATATATATATATATATATATATATAATAACGCTTTTTAAAATAAATATTGTTTTAATGTTAATCTGTCCTGATTGTAAATGCGACAAACGACATGATCTGATAAACAAGAACTTTGTTTTGATTGGAAAACATTCGACGTTTGTATTTTGTATTATTGAGGTAATGGACTATTCAAGGCATGTCATCTAATGACTTTCAAAGTTAACTTTTTTTTAACCCAGAGACTGTTATTTGCTGACGTCAAACTATTTGCATATTATTATTATATTAAATAGAATTATACTATTATTAAATAGTTGTCCGTTAATTCAACTGTATTCCTTCTAAGCAAAAGGGATGCTTTTGAATGCACGTATTCAGTGTGTGATATAAATAATATATTGACTACACCTAGGTGAGTCAAACGCAAAAGTTAGTCAAAATAAATTGTTTTTAATGGATAGTTCACTCAAAAATGGCATTTACTTATGTTTTTCCTAAACACTATTACCTCATAGTTCCATGGAATTCAACTTTTCATTTTTGGGTGAAAGGTCCACTGAACAAACACAATAATAGCACAAAAGGGACTGTCACAATGGCAATGTGTCAGAAGAATGGCTTATGCAACAAGGATAATTATGATATTATTTACAGCCTTAAATAAATTATTATAGGGATAGTTAAACCTGCTTGTGATGTTTCAACTAAATGCATATTGGTGCGCTATGAAGGGCTACTCCAAGAGTTTATATTTGTCACATAAATGAAGTCAATTTTATTTGTATAGCACTTTTCATAAAGCAGCTTTACAAAAAATCGGATTTGTGATAGTAGTGGTATCTTAATATCTTCATTACTTTAGTCGCATTTTCCAGAGTAGCTAATGTAGATTCCATTTTGCGATGACATAAACAATCAAGCACGATTTAATATATCGCTTTAAATTACTTTTTTTTGGCTCGTGTTGTTTAGCCTGATTGACGAGTTGTTGTTCAATCCTATGCAGGTTTCTCAGGTTTCATGTGTGGATGATGATAAAGCAGTTTTTTGTTGTTGCTTTCCCCTCCTGCGATTCGCAGTTGTTTATGTTTCTGGTTGCCTGATTTTCAGGTAGGGATAATGCATGTGAGAAGACGTCTTACATGTTCCTGCGGAAGGAGCTGCCGGTGCGCTTGGCTAACACTATGAGAGAGGTCAATCTGCTGCCTGACAAGCTCCTCAGTCAACCTTCAGTCAAACTGGTGCAGAAATGGTGAGTATAAATGAGTCTGAATCAACATGCATGCTTCATTGAAGCCTGTCCTGAGCTGTCCCGAATCTCTCCACAGGTACATGCAAAGTTTTCTAGAACTTCTAGAGTTTGAGAACAGGAAGCCAGAAGACCCACATGCCCTGAATGAGTGAGTTGGACTTATTGTTTTTTTTATTTTTTTTATGAGACTTCTAGATTGTCTTGTTTTTCAGGCTGTTACACAGCATGCTATTATATTTTCATGCGAGGTGAATTCAGGCTATAGTTTACAATAGCAATCAGTAACTGAAAGCCACCCTGACAGAGCAAATATGCATGCTGGGTCAGCGAAAAACGGAGAAAGAATCCCACTCGCATACCATTTCTACATAAAATGGTATTTATTATTGATACAAACTACTGTAAACCACATCATTTTTCATCTGGCCAGAGAAGAACTGGTTTTCTTTTCCATTTCAATCACCGAGGGAGTTCGGGTTCCTTGCCACTCTCATCTTTTGCCTTGCTTAGTTGGGGTCAGTAAATATTCAGTAATATTATTGACTATAAAATCACTGTTTTCTCCAGATCTGCTTTATAGATGAAACTGAACTCATTCCATAATTGTACACAGTTAACTGATTAGCTATTCTGTGTTTCTGTATAACAAATGTGTTTTCTTCTGTACCTATAGCTTCTTGGAGACTCTTATTGAGATCAGGAATAGACACAATGATGTGGTCCCGAACCATGGCTCAGGGTGTGATCGAATATAAGGAGAAGTTTGGCTTCCAATCGTTCGTCAGCTCCAACATCCAGTACTTTTTGGACCGCTTCTACACCAACCGAATCTCCTTTCGCATGCTCATAAACCAGCACAGTACGTATCCTAAAAGAAAGACAGTCACCACATATCGGGCAACAGTTTTATCCTAATTGCTTTCATCTTTATTACAGCTCTCCTTTTTGGTAATGACATCAACCCAGCCCATCCCAAACACATTGGCAGTATTTATCCCAACTGCAATGTTGCAGAGGTGGTGACTGGTGAGTTTGCTTTTTTTTATTTTTTGTTCTGATACATACCATTCAAAAGTTTGACGTCAGTAAGATATTTGTTTTTAACCCTAAAACCGTATTCTGGACAAATGTGGGCAAAATAGTTTTGATTTATTTTTAAAAATACTTCCCTTGATCTGAGCGGTACAAGACTTGGCTACTTTTCCTAAGTTTGCCTCCTGAACACACACCATTTTTTGACTCAATTCTACAGTGTTAAGTGGGTGAAAAAAAACCTCCTTAATCTTGTATTTGGGTCAAAAATGGGCACCTATAGAAATGAACAGGAAAAACTGTCATTTAGAGCATTCTAAAATTAGCCAAAATAAGGCACCAGGTCACTTCATCTTTAGGTTTTAGCTCTAAGAACTTATTGGGATGATATTTTAATGTAGTTAAAAATAAAACATAAAAATCAGCATAATTTACATAGAAAATATGGTACTTTTTGAAGTAAATAAATTCAAAAATACCCCAAAATAAATAAAAAAACACCATAAATGGATAGACAAATCTTTATCGAAGACAGTGATATAACATTTATAATAAAAAAAATTAGGATCACACCTGAGTCCTCTGTCCCCACATTTGTCCACAATTACAGGATTAAGGGCTATAAAGTGAATACGGTTTGAGGGCTACATATATTTATATTTTATTCAGCAAGGGCCTATTAAATTGATCAAAAGTGACAGTTAAGACAATTATGTTCATTTGAACTTTCTATTCATCAAAGAATCCTGAACAAAAACATGTATCATTTTCCACAAAAGTATTAAACAGCACAACTGTTGTTCAACATTGATAATAAGAAAGTGAGCAGTAAATTAGCATATTAGAATTATGTCTAAAGGATCATGTGACACTGAATACTGCTGAAAATCCAGTTTTTCCATCACAGGAATTACCAAACATTTCACTTTTTTATCTTTTTATTAGTTTAATTAACAAACTAATTATATGTGACTTCATCAGTACACTATAAATAAACTGGTTCTATGCCTTTATTAGTAATCTAAGCCTTTATTAATATACTTTATTATTTAAAACATACAAGGCTTAAGACATTTATAAAAATGCCTTCTATGTTTCTTTTCACTCCACTGTACTCCCACAGGCGTACCGACACTGTATGCAATTGACAATTGGTTATTGTCATTTCACCATATTTTTTGAATAGACAGTGTGTTTACTTGGAAATATTACTATATATTTTCTGTTTTAATTTATATTTCCATCGTAAGTTTGGTCTTAAATTTAATTTAGAAATGGTATTAAAAAGTCTTAAATTTAAATTGTTTATACCTGTAGCCACCCTGAATAAATTACATGTAAATATATATTAAAATAGAAAACAGTTTGTTTAAATTGTAATAATATTTCACAATATGTTTATTTTACTGTATTTTTGATCAAAATAAAATGCAGCATTGGTGAGCATAAAAGACTTCTTTCTTTACCAAACCCCAAACTTTGCATTTTTTTCTCTACTGATCAAATGCCATGTTGTTTTCAGATGCATACGAGACCGCCCAAGATGGTGTGTGAGCAATATTACCAAGCTGCCCCTGAACTGAAGACAGAGGAATTTAATGGTACTTTTCTTTTTGTTCTCTCACAAAACTCAATATATAATATTTGTTAATTCATTTCTAATTCATGTTACTCAATTTCTGGAATTAGCATTTCTCAAAATTGCTATAAATATGTAACTTTTCTGTGCAGCTAAGGCTCCTCAAAAACCCATCCAGGCAGTGTATGTTCCCTCCCACCTATTCCACATGCTGTTTGAATTGTTCAAGGTGTGTATGCACACACATGCATTTTGAATTGGATACATCAAAGTGCTGGCATCTGTTACGCAATTCAATTTTCAGCAGCCCTCATCTTTGTGCTTTTCCCAAGGCCATGACGTAGCCTGTAACAGCTTGTGTTTGTGTTTTCAGAACGCGATGCGGGCCACCAATGAGCTCCACGAGGGTAGTAAAGAGGGTCTTCCTCTTATAAAAGCAAAAGTGACCCTGGGGAAGGAAGATCTCTCTGTGAAGGTCAGTTTGTTTTTCTACATGTACAAATGACATGCCTTGATCCTAAACTTCCTGTTATTTTCATCATAGATCAGTGACAGGGGAGGGGGTGTGGCTTTACGGAAGATTGACAGGTTGTTCAACTACACCTACTCGACTGCACCAACACCCAGTCTGGGCTCTAAACGCGTGCCATTGGTAAAAAGAAGTGTGGCTACAGTATTCTTACAGCAACAAACTTCATCGTGTCATCACTTAGTCACCCTTATGTGTATACGAACCACCAGTTTGACTTTTTATAAGATTGTGGAACACAAAAGGAGACATTTAGCAGAATGTTAAAGGGATACTCCACTTTTTTGGAAATAGGCTCATTTTACCACTCCCCAGAGTTAAACAGTTGAGTTTTACCGTTTTCAAATGTATTCAGCCGATTTTTTTTTTTTTCTGATATTTCGAAGAAAATCAGTAACCAGACAGTTTCTGGTCTCATTGACTTCCATAGTATATTTGTTTCCTACTATGCAAGTTAATGAGACCAGAAACTGTCTGGTTACTGATGTTCTTCTAAATATAAAAAAATCGGCTAAATGGATTTGAAAACGCTGAAACTCAACTGTTTAACTCTGGGAGAGTGGTATAATGAGCCTATTTCCAAAAAAAGTGGAGTATACCTTTAAAGCTGCTCTTGGGCTTTCAAACTCTAAAAGGACACAAAACACCATGTATTGAAAATGACTTTAAATTGTGTTTTGAAGTCAAGCAGACCCAAATTTAAGTTTATTTAATTTGTAAAAATTAAATTTTTGACAAAATTAATTAGTCAAATTCAAATTTAATTTGTCAAAAATCTTCCATTCTACTGCCACTCTTAAAGGGATAGTTCACCCAAAAATGAAAATTCTGTCATCATGTACTCACCCTTATCAGAGAATGTCTAATTGAAGAGAATTGGCACTGGCTGGTTACTTCCGGGTTCTGGACTGGCTGCAGTAACACATGCGGGGGCGCTCGCGGTCAAGTGCAGAATGAATTTCACCCCAGAAATCCACTTTTCTCAGGATGTAATTTTTTGTCAAGTAATTTGAAAGTTGCATTCAAAAGGGAGGGCTAAGATAATACACTCAGCTGAAAATTGCATTTTTAAGTTCACCTATCTGTTCTAAAAATCCGTTCAAAAATGTGATGACGTCACACAATAGCAGAATGCTAGCACGTGTTCTGGCCAACAACGGCTTAACCTGTAAAAAATCAAAAGGACGTAAGTACTCGTTCATTCGACTTTTGGCCTATAATCTATATTTGAACTTGCGGAATCAACAATAAAATCTATGTTAATTTTCCGACAAGCAGGTAAAAGAGACGCATTTAGCCGTTTAGCCCCATAGACTCCCATTCATTCTGCTCTGCCCAGCGATCACCTCCAGTGGAATTCTAATGGAACTGCAACCAAGATGATACACAATGGGGCTAATAGGAAGTGCCAAGGCTCTCCGTCAGACGGGCTCTGCCCTTATGTTGTTCCAAACCAAAAAAATATATAGAATGTTAGTAACCAGACAGTTGACTGCACCCATTGACTTCCATTGTAGGAAAAAATATTGGGTGCCAATGGGTGCCTTTAACTGTTTGGCTACCAACATTCTTTAAAAAAATCTTCTTTTGTGTTCAATAAAAGAAAGAAACTCATACAGGTTTGGAACAACATGAGGGTGAGTGATGACAAACTTTTCACTTTTGGGTGAAATATCTCTTGTTCATCCACATTTTCAACCTTGCTATGTCACAGTCATACAAGTGACAAGGCATCAAACCTGGCATTTTTTATTTTAATTTAATTTCAATCTGTTCCTCAATGAAAGCTATTGTATTATTTCAGTACCAGTGTTGAAAGAAAGTAAGCAATAAAGGTTTGTAACGACTTGAGGGTGAGTAAATGATGACACGATTTTCAGGTGACCCATCTAACTTTAACCTTGAATAGCAGCTCTAAATGTAGCCTTGTCCTCTGTAACGTGATCTCCATGCGTCTGTAGGCTGGTTTTGGCCATGGTTTGCCGATATCCAGACTGTACGCCCGCTACTTTCAAGGAGACCTGAAACTGTACTCAATGGAAGGCGTGGGGACCGATGCCGTCATCTACTTGAAGGTAACGGCAGCTCTCAATTTGCACTTTAGTTAATCGTTTCACTGATATGTTTTCAATGACATCCACCCCATCTCCTTCTTCTGACCAGGCCCTCTCCAGCGAATCATTTGAGCGTCTGCCCGTCTTTAACAAATCTGCTTGGCGACACTATCAAGGAGGCCCAGGAGCGGATGACTGGAGCAACCCGAGCAAAGAGCCCAGAGATGCCTCAGAATACAAGGCCAAAAGATAATTGCACTCACCCCATCCATGTGTCCCACTGCACCCATTACAGACCTTTCCAGCTTTAGTCTAGCTTCAGTTGCCATGGCAACATCACATCAATGCTAAGTGTTTTATACTTGTTAGCATTTCCAGAGCAGAACATCTGATGATGCAAGTGTCATTAAGTCTCGGCTCCTTCCTCCTCTGTGCAGCTACAGACGTAAGACACAGAGTCTCGATTAAGCGTCTTCCAGGGTGGTGAGAGGAAAGGGTGAGCATTTGTGTCCAGGGTGTAAGATGCTTTTTTTTTGTGCCACACAGTAGCTCCCCTGTTTCATTTTCTATAGCAGTCAGAGACTGAAGTCTGGAGTTTGAAATGGTCAAAAAAAGAGCATTTCTTTCACTGCCATTCGAACATTCGCAGGCAATAGAGAGAGAGAGAGAGAGAGAGAGAGAGAGAGAGAGAGAGAGAGAGATTGTCCTCAGTTTCTGTGGCTTCCACTATGATTTTCTTGGCAGTGAACTAATGGAGAACCACTTTGAAAAGGCTGAGGAGAAACTCAAAATCTCATGAAATCTCAAACTTGTTGAGGTTATTTTTTAACCCCCAAATTAAAAGAAGGAAAAATGTATATTTTGCATAAAGAAAATGATGCTTTGTAGTATAATTAGTATACTACTGTAATACAATATACTAATTGTACTATAGTACTTTGTAGTACAATAATGTAGTATATTTAAATAGTAATTTAAAGTTATTATATTGCATTATTTATATTATAAATAATATATGTAATAAATATAATTTTAAGATAACTACATACATAACATAAGTAATACATAAATTATGTGTATATGTATATTAGTGCTGTCAAACAGATACACTACCTGGATCAAAAGTTTAAGATTGAATCCAATTTTTTTATGTTTTTAAAAGAAGTCTCTTCTGCTCACCAAGGCTGCAATTTTTTGATAAAAAATACACAAAACACAGTAATATTGTGAAATATTATGACAATTTAAAATGACTTTTTTATGTTAATATATATTAAAATGTAATTTATTCCTCTGAAAAAAGCTGAATTTTCAGCATCATTACTCCAGTCTTCAGTGTCACATGATCCTTCACAAATCACTCTAATATGATGATTTTATGCTCCAAAAACATGTATGATTATTATCCATGTTGAAAACAGTTTTATTTCAGGATTCTCTGATGAATAGAAAGTTCAAAAGAACTGCATTTATTTAATTAGAATCTTTTCTAACATTATAAATGTCTTTACTGTAACTTTTGATCAATGTAACTCATCCTTGATGAATAGAAGTATTGATTTCTTATTTGTTTCCCCAAAAATAAAATAAAAATTCTTACTGACCCCAAACTTTTTAAAGGGTAGTGTTTAATGTAACAAAAGCTTTCCATTTCAGATAAAAGCTGTTCTTTTCAACTTTCTATTCATCAAAGAATCCTGAAAATAAAAATGTAAAAAACTGTTTTCAACATGGATAATAATCATACATGTTTTTGGAGCATAAAATCATCATATTAGAGTGATTTGTGAAGGATCATGTGACACTGAAGACTGGAGTAATGATGCTGAAAATTCAGCTTTTTTTCAGAGGAAGAAATTACATTTTAATATATATTAACATGAAAAAAGTCATTTTAAATTGTCATAATATTTCACAGCATTACTGTGTTTTTTGTGTATTTTTTTTATTTTTATTTTTTCAAAAAATTGCAGCCTTGGTGAGCAGAAGAGACTTCTTATAAAAATATAAAAAAATCTTACCAATCTTAAACTTTTGACCGTTAGTGTATGTGTATATATATTATAAATAATATATGTAGTAAATATAATTATAAGATAACTACATACATAAGTAATATATATTATGTGTATATGTATATATTAGTGCTGTCAAATAGATACATCAAAATGTATAATGTGTTTGTGTATTTTTTATGTTTGATGCGAATCGATTTGTCAGCACTCACAATAATATAGTTCCTAGTTCTGTTATATTACTAATCTATAATCTATATATACAAATTTAATTTATTTAATTATTTATGCTGATTTTAATTGAGAAATCCAACTGTATTGCAGTAGTGAGAATTTGAGGAGGAACAATGCAATGCAATGCATACAATGCAAATAATTTCATTGGTCCTAAAAATCATTTTCTTAATGCAAAATCATTCTTAATTTTTCTTTTCTTTTAATGTGTGTTTTGGTGAACTGTGAGCAGGGCATTTTCTCGTTAGATCCGCCCACATGTTTTTGGGGTCAGGGAGTATGCGGATGAACTGATGTTTCCAAGCATGCAGGAATGCACTTTTAAACAAATCAATGTAGTTTCAAACATGTATTTATTTTATTTTATTTGACCCCAATTAATCTAGCATTCCCCCCTAATAACTCTGAGCTGGGTCTCAGTCTTTAAGTGCGAGTAGCAGAATCTACATTGACTTATAGGTCAACAATGAGTTTCCTACTTATGTAAATGGTGAGAGACTGTGATAAACTTTAAGAAAGAATGCACCACAATAGCCTATTATAGCATTAGTCTTTTTTTGTCTTGTAAAAGCAGATACTGCTTTCACAACATTATGGCCCCTGCATGGTGACATTTGATAGTTGATAGAAAGATATTTGCTTGCAGACTTTGATGGACCAGAACGTTTAAGATGTTTAGATTTCAGAAGCATGTGATTGAGAGAGAAAATGCATAGCTAGATATTAAACTCATAGATGTCTTTTTTTAGCTTAATTTATTTTATTATACCACTACCTCTCAGTCATTTCTTGTTTTCTAGAATCTAGAGAACCTCATCTTAAAACAATTCCTGACATGGATAAGATTTGGGACCATTTGAGTGCATTGATTCTTTGACATTAGATGAAATACAGGGCAGCTTGTCTGGTTTACAGGAACGCTAAACTACAAGTGTAACTTTGCCCAGGCTAGTAAGCTTGTCTGTTACCCTGTCATTGATGACTTAAAATATTATTTTGTACGCACAAGTATATTTAGGTGAACCTGGATAATATTTCTTGTTGCTTTGTGGAAACTCCATAAGATGAACATTAGTTTATTCAGTATCACTGTGTTTCTTACTGCAACACTCCAGGATGAATCTCACGAAACCAGTCAAAAACACGTCAGAATCATATTTCATCCAAAAAAAAATTATTCTGCATTAAACAAAATAATCCTATTTTTACAGTGAGATTTCTGTGCATTACAGTACTTGAGAATTGAGGTATAAAAATCTATTAAATTGTCATGAAAATTATTTTACGAGCTCAGAAAGACTTTTCCTCTTCAAGCAAAATATAATTTTTTTTGTTAAATAAAAAATGATTATTTTTAAAATAAAATTATTATAATTTATAATTTTTTTAGATAGAATATGATTTTCCCCATGATATTTGCCACATGCTGTTGTTTTATTCAAGACCGATTGTCCGCTATCTGTCAGCTGATGTTCTGTTACTGTTCCACGTCATAATCTTTTCATAGAAATCATAAAAACCATCTACATCTGTGTTAACCCCTTAAGTGTCACCCCCCCCTTTTTGAAAATAGATGAAAATGCACATTTCGAACTTAAATGGTTGTAATTCAAGAATGCTTTGGAATATAGACGTAAGATTGGTCTCGTTTTAAAGAAGACATTTGGCAGATTTTTGTAGAAGTGAAATAAATTAAGAATGTGAAACAGAAAAAAAGTTATAGAAGTTTGAGTTTATGAAAATGTACAATTTAAAAAAAAATAATTATTCATATTTTATATAAAATATATTTTCAAAACCTGGGCGACTCTAAAACTGCAAAAAAATCAAAGCCAAAATTCTGAATAAGTTGTGTTTCAAATTTTAGGTTGATATCTCAAAAAATGAGCTTTCAGTGAGATTTTGTTTGGGCGCAGTACCAAACTTTTTCACTAGATGACAACCAGACTCCATTACCGCCCATATAAGGGCGCCTACATTTCCATATGAAATAATAATTATTATAATTATAAAATAATTGAATGGAGGCTATCTTTTGAACTCTTGGCATGAAAACAAACAGGTTTCTACCCTTCTTTCATGATTTTTCATGTTCATCACAATTTCAAAATAAAGGTCTAAACACTAGAGTATGAAAGCCTTAGAGTATGAAAATATTATTGTTGCAAATTGATAAATTACGGCTGCTCTGTGATATATTTTGAAAATCAATCACCAAATATGAAAACTAGAGATTCTAAGCTTTCAAATGATATATAGTTTGTGAAGATTAGTTTAGGATAATACTGTTTTAAAAATGTCATGGATTTGGGCCCACGGTGGGCCCGTGACACTTAAGGGGTTAATGCTGGTTTGGGGCTCTCTTGAGTCCTCAAGGGAACTTTTTTTTTGGTGACGAAGTGCATACAGTACCTTACATTTTCTCGTGTTATTGAAGTGTAGGTTTCAGTATTTATTTAAAAATATTTTTTAAATGATTTGTTACTTTTTATGTTTAAGTCAATGAAGAATGCACTTTGATGCCTTGAATTCAGAGCGTTCAGAATAGCAGTCTGAAAGTATGCAAGCGTTTTCCTTTTGAAACCAAGCCTTGTCGATCAAGCTCAAATAGTATAAAATATAAAAACACATTAGAAAAAAACGTTTACCTACAATGAAATATCTTACCCGATATTCTAGTGTTGACATACAACCATCTTGTTGCAAAATGGGCATTTTTGTGTGACTGTTGTTTTTTTGGACTTGTTTTCTCGTTCTTCTCAAGTAAAACACCACTGCTTATAGATAAATAGTTTGAAACAAAATACAAAATGTGTTAATGATTTTGTGTGAGGCTGACATTCACACATAAATCATCATGATGAAGATATTGATCTATTGACATTCCATAAAGTACTTATAAAACAAGAACAATAAAGAGATCTTCCAGTACTATCATTCATTTTGCGTACTTGAATTTGTAATGAATCTCATAGCTGTTCTGTTTTTCAGTTTATTATTTACATTTTTAAGTTAGTTTTAATGTAAAGAAAACATACAAACCAAATGAAGACAATTTTTACAAAGTACAGATTATTTCAATTGACGTGACTCTTGCATACATATAATGGCATAATTAGACAAGACGGGAGGAATTGCATGTAAATTGAGCAGCACAGATTAATGTGATATCCCTCATTTTTTTCATTTTAATACCATTTATCTAAAAGCTACTAGATCTTTTGGCTGTATTATTCTTAAGACAATTCTTGATCGATACCACAACATGTGCAAAGAAATTGCTTTATTTTGTGGTAAAAGCTGCAGTAACACAAGTTAATGAGAATTAAACATTCATGCACAACAAGTTCAGCGAATGCTAGCGGCCTCCTCATTGGTGCGCTGATACATATTCATGAGGTGGATCAGACATCATTTATCTTGAAAACAAGGAACAGGGATTGGTGTATGTACAGTATGTTACAGTAGGGCAGTCCTGAGCAATAGACGACAGAATCAGTCCTCATCCTTTTAAACGTTTGGGGTGAATTCACTAAAGTTGTGGCACTTTTGCTCAGTATTTCAGTGTCTATTTCACTAACCGCACTTTTTTCGGCCTCTACTCTGTCATTAACCTAATTAAAGTAAACTTATAATAAGCAAATAATAATGTTTTCTTGTTATAGCTGATAAGTGATACTTAACTCTAATCTATACTTCATTTTATCATTCATTATAAATGTACAGATGACAAATGGACATTTATTTTGAGATTTGCTTAAGATTACATTATTATTGCATTTAATATAGGGCTGTCAAATGATTAATCGTGATTAATCACGTCCAAAATAAAAGTTTGTGTTTACATAATATATGTAGGTGCACTTTGTATAATTATTTTATATATATAAATACACACACATGCTTGTATATATTTAAGAAATATTTTCATGTATATAATGTATAGATTTATATATAATTTATATTATATATAAATATAAATATTTTATATAAATAATATTTTTTTCTTAAATATACATGCATGTGTGTGTGTATTATATAAATATATATATATATATATATATACAAAATAATTATACACAGTGCACCCACATATATTATGTAAACAAAAACTTTTATTTTGGATGTGATTAATCGTGATTAATCATTTGACAGCCCTAGTTTAATATGAACTTTAAGTGTGTTAGATAATGACAAAGGTAATTTCAATTTAAAAACATGGGAATTGAGCACACAATGTAATGCTGATATCCCTGCTGATTTGCATTAATTTTTAGGGATTTGGGTGCGAAAAGCTCACACAGCGTGTTCAAATGTGGCCACAATTTATTTAGTGAATCCCCCGTTTACTAAATCTCCTCTCAGGATCTGTTCAGGGCTGCAATGGCTTTTTTTGCTGTTATACCAGCACAACTAAACAGGACTTCAACAACCCTGCGCTGTGTACAGTACTTTTTCCCATGAGGGTAGTTGACCTGTCATTGCTGCCAGTGTGTGTTATGTATGTGACGTGTGAATGGGTAAAGTGCAGTCTATTCTGTGTGTGATGGGCCACTTTTTACTTCTCATCCTCGTCTCCCTCGCTCATGCTGCTGATGGAGGCTGAAGCACCCTTCGGGGACGAGGGCGGTGAGGTTCTGGGCATGGCCCAGCGGGAGGGGGTGACGGGGAGCGGGATGGGGAAAATTCCCTTGGTGGGCTGTTGCTGGGTGAACCGCGCGAGATAACGCCTGGATCATGCGTCCGCTACGATCCTGAAACATCTGCTTCTGGAAAAATTAAAAGGTCATACTATATACATATGCACCATTCAAAAGTTTAGGGTCAGCAGGATTTTTTTTTTATTAAAGAAATTAGTTAGTCTGATTTTTGAAGGATCACGTGACACTGAAGACGAGCATTGATGCTGAAAAATCAGCATTTTAAAATGTAATAAAATTGAAAGTAGTTATTTAATATTTTAATAGTATTTCACAATATTACTGTTTTTACTATATTTTTGAGTAAATAAATGACCCCTCTGTAAGCATAAGAGTCTTCTTTCAAAATCATTACACATTTTTACTGACCCCTTTTGAACGGTAAAGTGTGTGGATATATATATATATATATATATATATATATATATATATATATTTAGGCCTGTCAAACGATTAATTCGCATTCAAAATAAAAGTGTCTGTTTACATAATATATGTGGGTGCACTGTATAATTATTTTATATATATAAATACACATACATGCTTGTATATATTTAAGAAAATATTTTCATGTATATAATGTATATAGATTTATATATAATTTATATTATACATAAATATTTTATATATAAATAATATTTTTTCTTAAATATAAATGCATGTGTGTATTATATATATATATATATATATATATATATATATATATATATATATATATATACACACACAAATAATTATGTAAACACAAACTTTTATTTTGGATGTGATTTAATTGTTTGACAGCACTAATATATATATATATATATATATATATATATATATATATATTAGGGCTGTGCAAAAGTTAATTGTGATTAATTGCATCCAAAATAAAAGTCTGTGTTTACATAATATATTTGTGTGTGCTGTATATAATTATTTTTGTATATATAAATACACACACATGCATGTATATATTTATGAAAATGTGTTATTCATATATAAAATATGTATATTTATATAATATAGATTATGTATTTATATATATATATATATATATATATATATACAGAATTTAAGCGCAAATAATTCTTAAATATATACATGCATGCATAGGTGTTTATATATACAAAATAATTATATACAGCACACACAAATATATTATGTAAGCACAGACTTTTTTTGGATGCGATTAATCGCAATTAACTTTTGCACAGCCCTAATATATATATATATATATATATATATATATATATACACACACACACATAAATAAATACATATTTGCTTACCCATGTCCCATCTGGACCGAATAGCTCCAGGAAGTTCCCAATGAACTCTCGTGATTTCTCCTCCCACTTCTGTATAAGATCATGGCTCTTCTCTTCCACTTTATATACAAAGTGCTTGGACTTCTCCTCCACCGTCCGCACTTTCTCTTTCATCTTGTCCACCTGATTCTGCAGACGGTACTTCTTTTCCTGTCCAGAAACAGTTCAGCAAGCTTTTTATATAAGTCAATGGCATTCAAAACACATTTTACTTTCACAATGTTTCGTACTTCAAAGAAAATAAGGATTTTCAATGAGAACGTTTTGTTGATTTTAATTATGGGTCTAATTATGCAACACTGTGTAATGTAATGTTTTTGGTCTATTTTTATTTTTTCAAAACTATTTAAACATTCATATTCTCACTATATTTATATATTCCGATGATATTTAGTGACCCAAATACACCCTTCTATGATGAGCATGTTACTATGTATTAATTAAGATGCATTTAGATATATATCTTTTAGTTGAAAAAAAAAACCATGTTGGTTAAACATGTAATTTATGAATTAAATAAAACAATTCAATTCTCTGAAAATGGTAATGATTAATTTGTTTCAGAAATCAATACGTTTATTAAAATAAACTGAAAATGGATTCAACATTTAAATACATTAAGTTCACTTTCTTACATTAATATAACTGACATTCAGTTCTTTAGCGGTGTAGCCCCTCTGCAAGTTGCGTCTAGCGTACACGTCATAGTCTCTCACTATCCGGGTGATCAGGTCGGACGCTTGAGATCCCTTCTGTCCTTTTAGTGGGCACAAACATACCTGAGACACTCACACATGTTAGACCTGGTCTGAAGCACAACATACACATGCTCTTAAGCAATCAATGCTTTTCTTTACCTGCCTCCTTAATATGCTTGTACACGTCCTCAGATCCAGCAGAGGAGTATGGGATGTCATCATGTGCCACAAAGTCAATCTAGAGAATACGAACCAGAGGGTTAATCAGGGGAATTATGGGTACGGTAATATGCTAAGACTTGACTTAACCTTGTGTTTTCTAAAAATCTAGGGGTAAGAGTCCAGGGCGCATCACGCAAAATCTCATCGACATAGCGGCAGTGTCTCAACGCCTCGTACCGCTCGTCTTCTGTCATTACGGTGAAACCCTTGAACTTGTGAGTGAGTTCATCACTGCATACTTAACACACACACAGGCACAAAGACACACAAATACATATTTCATCAGTTTAGGACCACACAATTATTAATTCAACATCTACAGAATACTGAAAAGTCTCGATCAGTAAATTAAGTGTGTCTGTACCTCCAACTATAAGGTAGGCGTTTGGGAACAGATTCTCAGCCTGCATCAGGGCACGAGCGTGTCCAGAACTGAAAAGATCGAAGATGCCATCTGCATAGATCTCGCACCGGCCGGTCCACTGAGAATGGAAAATTCAAGACACGTTTACAGTAGAACATACACAAAAAAATAGTTTCTACATCAACATTCAAAAGTTTTGGGTCACTACATAAAAAAAAGAATGAACACCTTTTAACCCTCAGGTGCTCTTCGTTTCGGAGTCACACTTGTTATCTTCCCGGTCAAAAGTGACCGGACACCTAAAAATGAAACTTTCTCCATCCCAGTAAAACCAATGCAATTTATTTTTTTGTTCAATAATATTTTTTCTTTTTAATTTTGTATTTTGAGCCAATTTGATATTACTTATTAATATTTATGCAATATTTATGTTCCATTTTTGCCATAGAAAATAATACAAAAAAAAATTTACCACTTAAAATTGCTCGAATCATGACCTCAATTTTTTTTTGTGTTCACATACCTATTGCCATAAAAGTCACCAAGTTTCGTAATTTTCTGATGAACCTGTGATTTTTAAATATTCAAAACAGATTTCTTTAATCACAATTTATTGGTGTTTTTGTGTATAAAAGTGTGTGTGTGTGTGGGTGGGTATGTCTGTTTTGCACTCTTGACGTTTTAGAGTGTCACCCCTTCAATGCTGAGCACTTTTTTCTGCATTGTGGCCGATTTGTAGATTGTACACACAAAGATTCTCAAAGTTTTTGTGTTTTTGTCAATTTCCCATTCATTTCCTATGGTCGGTCATTTTTGACCGAAGAGCACAAGTGTGACTATTTTTTTACGACCACTTAGCCTGCTCGGATCATGACCTCAATTTTTTTGTGTGTTCACATACCCAATGCCATAAAAGTCACCAGGTTTCGTAACATTCCGATGAAGCTGTGATTTTTAAAATTTCAAAACAGAAAATTTTTCGGTCAGAAATGACCGAAGAGCACCTGAGGGTTAAGATGGTCATGTTCAACTTTCTCAGTTTTACCTTCCACAAACTTAAAATAGTCCATAAGGGTATCAAAAACCTTTCACCCCATCTCCTTTGGTCTCTTCTTCACTGTAGCCGAGCTCAGTTATCACTGCCCAGCAGAACTGTGGTATGCGAGAGCTTTGTGAATGTGAGAATCTGGGTCACAGAATGAACAGGGAATCCCTGAATCTAGTCTTGCTGTTTCTGATCCCAGTGGTGGGCTATTCTACAAGCACTGCATTTTTCTCTGCCACTGATAAGAGATCAGTTTAAGCAGCTTAAGTTATCAATGTTTCATAGGATTATTTAAAAGGGTCCAAAAGATAAAAAAATAAACTTTCCAGAAAAGAACTTTCTAAAATGTTTTTTGACACATGTACACTTACACATTTATACTTTTTTGTTACTTTTTAGTAAATCAACTACCAAGGATCTTAGAGCTAAAAGTCTTACTTGTCTTTGAATTGTGTCAATAATTATACAGCATCTCACAAACGTGAATACACATTTCAGCAAACATTTTAGTATATCTTCTCAATGGACAATACTAAAGAAATTAAAATTTTTGCTGAAATGTGAAGGGAGTACTCACTTTTGTGCGTATGTATATATATATATATATATATAGGGGATGCTCCCATCGATCGGCCGGAGATCGGTATCGGCTGATCATAACAATTTTTGACTCGATCGGTACTCACTAACTTGGCCGATCTTACAAACCGATCGCGATTTGATGACGTCAACGCGTGAGGACGTACGTGATACTTATATTGGAGAATGTTTAATTAAACCTTATTTGTTACATCAGACTTCTCCATGTTGGAGTTTAAATGTTTCCATTTATTTTATTCTCTTTAACATTGAACAATGTTTAATTAAACCTAATGAGTTGTATCAAACCACTTCAATTTGTTCTTTTAGGAGTTTAAATGTTGTTTGATTTTTATTTATTTATTTTGTCCTGCTCAGACTTGTATTGGACGATGTTTAAGTTACATCAGACTTCTCCATTTTAGGAGACTAAATGTTTATTTTGTCCTCCACAGTATTGGACAATGTTTAAATAAACCTTATGAGCTGCATTAAACTGTTCCATTTTGTTTATTTGTCTTTTATTAAGTCAATTAAGCATCGGAATCGGTATTGATTATCTGGCCGATCACCATGACAAGAAATCGGTACTCGTATCGGCTGCAAAAATCCTGATTCGGAGCATCCCTGATAAATATATATATATATATATATATATATATATATATATATATAAATTGCTTAGGTTTCATCCTGTTAATTTTTTTGCAATTATATATACAACCCCATTTCCAGAAAAGTTGGGACATATAGAAAGCAATAAAATTCACAATCTGCTATTTGTTAATTCTCTTTAACCTGTGTTTAACTGACAAATGTACAAAGAAAATATTTTCAGAGTTTTCATTGACCAATTAAAGTGTATTTTGTAAATAGAAACATTTTAATTTTGATGCTGGCAACAAACTCCAAAAAAGTTGGGACAGAGGAAAATAAAAAGTGAAAAGCTTATAGAATATCCAAGTTAAACTCTTTTTTTGTAAGCAAAGGTGGGTCAGCATGGCTCATCACTTTGTGCCAAACATCATGAGAGAATTGTCAAACAATCACAAATCACATTTCTTTCCAAGATTGCAAAGAATCTGTCTTCCATCATCTATCATAAAATATTGTGAAAAGATTCTTAAGCATCTTAATTTTGTGTCAGGGCAAGACAGGAGACCTCCATTGAATGTACGTGACCTTTGATCCCTCAGACAGCATTGCATGAGAAACAGTGATGCTGCTCAGTTAAATATACCCACATGGGCTCGGGAGTACTTTGGAAAACCGTTGTCACTCAACACAGTCTGACGCTGAATCAAGAAATGCTGACTCAAATCTCTGTTTTGCTTGGCAGAATGCTACACATCTGTTCAATGCAGAGATGCCACCGAGTTCTCTGGGCCCAAGCTCATCTCAGATGGTCCAAAAGACAGTTGAAATGTGTGCTTGTGGTCAGCTTGTGTTTGGAAAAAAACGTTTCATGGCATCAAGTGACATCTTTTCTGGGAAGCAAGACAATGCCAGCCCTCATTCTGCACATGCTAAAACATGGTTTCTAGACACCCTACACAGTAGACAGGATGTGCATGACTGCGGTCCAAATGTTTCTTATTGAAAATGTGCGGCCCGTCATGAAAAGGAGAACCAGACAATGACGACCACAGACTGTTGAGCAGATGTCATGTATCAGGAAAGATTAGGCAAACAATACCACTTGCAAAACTGCAACAATTAGTATTCTCAATTCCCAAAACAGTAATTAAAAGGAACTAAAAGTAATTAAAAGTGTTAAACATGCTTCTGTCCCAACTTTTTTGGAGTGTGTAGCAGCCATCAAAATTGTTTACATTTACAAAATACACTTAAGTTGGTTAGTAAAAACTTTGAAAATCTTATACGTTATACTTAGTTAAATAAAGGTTAAAGAAAATTAACAAAATCACAGATTATTGATTTTATTGCATCTGAGTCCCATTTTTTTGGGAAAATGGGGTTGTAATAAATCAAGATATAATTAATGAAGTTATGCGCTTTAATAAAGTTTTAGTTACAATTTAAGAGCTTGAGATAGGATATTTTGAGTAACTCGGTTTTCCACCCAGTTACTGAACTCACTTCATGACATAAGCATATTCATTTTCTATGTTATAGTGTAACAGGAATGACCTTATTACGACCTTATTAAACTAGTGTGTATCTTATTGTAAAGATAAATAAAGTGTGAAGAGAGAAAGTACGCACTGACCGGGCGTTCCAAGTCGAGCTTGCTCTACAGTCAGCTTCTCATGTGGCGCCCGACACTTACAACTCGTCTCGGGGGTAAATAAGGCTGGCTCTATAAGAGTCTGAAGAGAGAAAATGAAGAATATTGATTTGAGAGAAATTATGAGAAATATATAGACATTATAGCTTCCCAAATAAAATACTGTTTAGGTTAAACAAGACTAGATCCTGCTGGCTTGACATCCTATTTAATCTTCTCAAAAATGTTTCCCTTTTTGCACTAATACAGGTTATTATCTGACGTATTGATTTCAAGACAATCTGTGTAACAGTGTAACACCGATATATTGATTTGTCCAGTAGAGGCTTCTCTGATATCGTTGACTGAAGACAAATCATTCGTCCACAGCAGCACAGTGGGGGAGATAGACACAGACATGCAGTACATAACAGATATTTCAATCTATTCAAACCTCCTAGAGGCTTGTTGCATAAACAGAGACCAATAGGTTTGCAGAGACTGTGACAACACATGGCATTTCAATGTATAGCAAGCAAGGCAGCAGGAATACACTTAGTGTATTCTAAGTGTATTGTGCATCTTTCAGAGTTTAAATGTGGGAAGAATGGGGTTAGTTGTCAAAATTGCATTGAATTTTGGCAAAAAATTATTGAAATAGGCTAAAATCAATTTCGAATATGGAAAGTAATTGATTAAATATTAAATATTTATAAATGTCCACTTCAGAGTCTGTATTATATTAATAGCTGGAGCATGTGCATATATAATATTTACTAAATAATTCATAAAAAAAATAGAAAAAGGTAACATACAAAAATATAAAATTATTGAGATGTGGTTTTATTGTGCTGGCTTTTTACCCAACATCTAGAAAATTATTTAATTATATAAACTAGCAAAAAAAATTTTTGATAAAAATCGTTTTAAGACTTTTTTACATTTAATGGGGTTTTGTTTAATAAAAACATTGACCACTTCAAGTTTGTATCTATATTAATAATATTATATTATAATGCATTTTATATTTTTAAAGATGTAAAATAAAATATATTGTTAAGCAATAGGTTTTTGCCTAATAAAAACCTTATCCACTTCAAGTCTTACTTTATATTGTATTATATATATTATACACATATATATTACATAATTTTTTTATGTGATATTTTTTAATGTATTATATTTAGGCTTTTGCTTAATTTAAAGAGTAAAATAAACATCATGAAAAAAATTTATCAAACCATTTAATTGAGTTTTTTGGAGTTCTCTTGTTTTAAATCAACAGTAAAAATTTTTTTTCCATTATTCTAATTTAAGAACATTTTGAACTTGTGGTGTTTGAAACCAATACAAAACCTTTCCTACAGAAAAATAAATATTGATAAAATCAAGATATATATGTAGTGGCATTTGACTTAAAACTTTGTAGTTACAGAAATACTATCCAAATGCCAACGTCCTAATGTGACAACTAGCCCCAATCTGTTCTCTGTAAAATGTGGGCGGAGCCACCAGATGCTGCTTCAATGAATACTGTGCAAACACATTACAGAAATGTTAAAGAATATTTTCTGTTTTAACCTTCCATTGACTTTTGAGATCTTTGGGACAATGGTGACCATCTGTCCTTTCAGGGAATACCCGGTGAGAGCTTCTTCCTGCCGGTCAACAGGAAACAGCTGGTATGCATAAACATTTCACAATGAAGATATTCAATGTAGGTGTGATATGGAGGAAAAATCTCCATGGAGCAATGCATGATTCATTGCCATAGCAACGTTTCACATAGCAGTGTTTCGAAGGATGCTGGGTACCTTTCCCAGAATTCTACAAGGTGAAGAGGAGGAGCAACATCACAAAAGGCGACCTGCAGATAAATGCAATTTGGATGGTGTCTGTAACATTAGCCCTGCAGCATCAAACCAAAGCGTTGGCTCTCTCTCTAAAAAACAACATCTGGTAGATGCAAAGGATTAAAAGAGCTGATAGCAGGATTATGACATGACATTAGCACAAACACAGTCAGTACAAAACATCTCACTTTAACTGCAGTTTCACAAGCTCAACGTCACCCAGACAGCAGGACATTATAAAGGGCAGATGAAAACAAAGAAAAAGTGATCCAGCCTCTCCTCAACGTTTTCACGGATGCCCTCGACGACAACAAAACGCATATATCTCACCGTTCGGTGGCAGTGGACAGGTATGTTCCAGCTCCTCCATGATTTCTGGAGGGTCCAAGCCAAACAGGATGTGACTCCACCTGTACCTGACTCAGCATCAGTCTGGAGGCGCTTTTCTAGCCGTTAGCCGAGCCTCGGTCAGGGATGCTCTACTCCAGCCTGTGTCTAGATCCCACCCACTCGCTCTTCTCTTCCTCTCAGCCCCTCCCTGCGCACACACACAGGACCTCTGATGGCACAACAACAACAAGGAAGAGAGTCTGTTGATGAGGGCAGGGGCAAGGGTTTGGAGAGAACCAATCAGCAAACAGGCCCTCGTACCTGAATTTACATACGAGAGTGTGATTGGCTGAGCAGGCTATAGCACCATCACCGTGAACCCACTGCTGGGTATCTCTGAGTGCTCTTTATCTTGCTTCCTCATTGTGGTGGATCACAAAGGCTTGCTGAAGAAGACAACAATACTGTTAAAATGGGATAGTAAGTTGCAGATTTCCTCATCTGATGCCCATTTTTTAGCCCTAAACTTTAGACATGACAGTGAAGTGTTTGGTGTTTGTTGCAATTTGTGGTAATTTTCCTTTAAACAACCATGCAGTTATATTTTAGATTTAAAATTCAAGTTAAGTTCCTGTCACGTCTTTTTATATTTATTAGAACAGTTTTGTTTGCATATACTCGACTGTTGCATTAAATTAAGTTTGCAAACAGTTTCAAGCATAGGTTTAAACATTTTAAGCCATGCAAGTTGAATTTCTATTTGTTTTTGTGTAGTTCTGAAAACATTTACTACTTGAATTTAATCCGTCTAGCGATAGATCATATTTTTATATGAAAGGTTTGCAATCACTTTAAAAAATGATTGATGATTATATGATAAATAATATACTAATAATATAGTTTATTATTTTTTATAATAATATAAATACATTTATGGTAATTCAATTAATATACAACAACTTGAACCATCATCTATTAAAGCTTACTGACAGTTCTGTGCTATTTTTACTTATTTAATTGCTTTTATGCAATGTTTCATTTTTACTTTTATAAAACAGATTAAATACATATAGAATGTGCACACACACACACACACACACACACACACACACACACACACACACACACACACACACACACACACACACACATATATAGTAGCGGGACTTGGGAAAAAAGAGGAGAGAACATGTAAGTTGTTAAACCCAGAGGGTGTGTTTTATTTCTTGTGCAATAATGAGGATTGAAGGAGTATTGGTGCTCTTGTGCTTCTGTTGTGAGTGCTGGAGAAGTGGAGTGAAAGACTGCTAACTTCAGCCAGACAGCAGGAATTAGCTTGACCAACAGAGAGTTATATCAAGACTTCCAGGCTCCTTCTCATCAATCAATCTCTGTAAAAGAAATGGTAAACAGACATTAGTGAATGTCTGGGAGATCAAAAACTCAACAGGTCTTTCTTCACAGGTGTTTATATGGCCACAGTGATCGTCAGGGTTAGGGTTAGGGTTTAGGCTAACCTAACCTAACCCTAACCCCACAATATATATTATATTACACAATAGTATTTGATACACTGCCAATTTCCCCACTTATAAAGCATGTAGAAGTCCAATTTTTATCATAGGTAACGTTACTGTTCAACTGTGAGTGGCAGAATCTAAAACAAAAGTCTGGAAAATCACATTGTATGATTTTTACATTGAAATGCAAATGAATTACTTAAAAATCCTACATGGTTATTTAAGAAAATGAAAACCTACATACTCATTTAGGGTTAAAAGAACTGCTGCCAAACAATTAACAAGAAACATAATTACTGCAAATAATGATCCAATCATAGAATCTTAAGCATTTGCCTATTAAAATCCAAACAGAACTTGTTTTTTTTTTTTGGCTAGGCAGTGTATCTAATAAAGCCGTAAAATATTGCTACATTATGTTTTGTTTTTCACTGGGATTTACTTCCAGTTCAGAAAACGTTTTGAGAACTGTTCATGTTGTTATCCACTTGGTGGCACCATTGTTTCAATTTAAGTTAGTGTGTTTGAACATGACACAAAGTGGTTGTTTAAAATAGTTACAAGATGCTACCGAATAAAATTAGGGTTGGAAATTAGACAAGCAGTACTTGTTAATATTTTTCCATTCAGCTTCCATCCATTTACTCTCTTCTGTCAGTCCCATGGCTAATCAGGTAACAAAACTGAACATTTTTAAGTTTCCAAATATTAGTTGACAATGTTACATGATAAACAGGATCAAAGAGAATAACAGTAGCTCCATTCAGAACTTTTCTTCTGAAAGCCGTTTCCTGAACATGTGCATCTCTCCATTGATTGCCAGTGTTGCTTTCATTCAGCAGGTAATTATTTCAGTCACAGGACAGAACAGAAGTGCTTCGAAGAACCACCGCCTATGTGGTCCAGGAGAGCTGGCTGAGAGATTTGATATCCTCTTATGCATTTTCTGTGAGCTCCTCTCCTCATCAGCATGAAGACTGAGTCTCATTTTCCTCTTAGACTGGGGTATGTACTTTTGACTGCTGTATCTCCAGAGACTCAGAAGGGCAACAGTACTGTGAATAACACTTCCATCGGTGGGGCCGTGGCTAATAGATTCAACTCTCATGGCTTGTGAAGCAGCTGCGCTCCAGCTCAAAAAGGTTATCGGTCTGTGTCATAATCAAATAGAGTATAAACAGGAAGATCCTTGACAAAGAGAAGAGACTCTTCCCTCCAAGTCGTTGAGAGGGTCTGGACACTTCCTTTTTGAGACAACCGCAATGAGATATAAGTGTGCTGATTCAAGGTTAAAGAGTTAGTTCACCCAGAAATGAAAATGTTTCATTAATGACTCACCCTCATGTTGTTCCAAGCCCATTAGACCTCCGTTCATCTTCAGAACACAGTTTAAGATTTTAGATTTAGTCCGAGAGTTTCTGTCCCTCAAATGTATACGATATGCTGTCCTTGTCCAGAAAGGAAATAAAGACATCATCTAAGTAGTCCATGTGACATCAGTGGGTTCAATATATTGTTTTGAAGCATCTAAAATACATTTTGGCCCAAAAATAACAAAAAATATGACTTTATTAAACATTGTATTGTCTTCTGATTTTGCTTTCACAAATCCGCAATGATGCTGCTGACGCATTCTCTGGTTCTTAGGGGTGTAATGATACCCTCATATCACGATTCAATAGGCTACATATCACGATACTGAATTCACAATATGATATTATTACGAATACGATATTATTGCGATACTCCAAGTACTGTTGATTAAAATGCTAAATTAGATATTACATTGTGTGTTTAAATGAATAGGCTTGGACTTGGTGCTTGTAATCCAAGGACAATGGTACACCAGAATAACAATATTCATGATTCTGAAGCTATTCTTGGACGCTTTCAATATATTTAAAATAATGTCGGACACTTTTTACTGGTAACATCAGACATTTGGCATTATCAAGACCCAAAAATATTCCCCCATTGCATTATTATAATCAACATTAGGCTATATAGTAGTTTAATGTAGTAGCCTACTTGCACTAAATGTATGAAAACATGATTTTTTTTTCTCACACAGTAATTTTTATTTTGGGGGGACTATCCACGATACGTATTGTTGCATTTTTGTATTGCGATATATTGTGGCACGATATAGCCTTTGTTGTTACACCCCTAACTGGTTACAGCAGGTTGACGTTACCAGAGAACACGTCAGCAGCGTCACTTCAGACCGAACCGCGAAGAGACAATGTTCAATAAAGTCATAGGTTTTTGATATTTTTTGACCAATATGTATTTTCGATGCTTCAAAACATTCTAACTAACCCGCTGATGCTACATGGACTACTTTGAAGGACAGTATCGTACAAACATTTTCAATGAAGAGACAGAAAAATCTCGGACTAAATCTGAAAATGAACGGAGGTCTTTACGGGTTTACGTCGACGACATGAGGGTGAGTCATTAATGACATAATTTTATCTTCCTTGAATACTGATATTCCACTGATAATTGTTTTACTTATCTGCCTAAGTGACTTCTTTTAAGTGACATTATTTCATTCTGGCCATACAAACAAACTAATCAATTTTACGTTATCCTCGTCCAACGCTGCACGTGAGCCGTTAAGCACGAATCTGTACTTCGGATTCTAACAGTAAAAATATCATCTGGGTATCTTCTGAAATACTCATGTCAAAATACTACGATTTGAAAAATACCAATTGTTGTTCATGGCACGCAGAACTAACTTATTAAATCATACATTCTCAAGGTCATGTAACAAATCTAGTGCGCATAACTTGCATTTATATAATTTTGGCATGAGGCAAGTCTCTGTTTCCTGTTTTTTCTGTTTACCAATTTCAGGGGGTCTTTCTCGCTTTGTAGTCATAGGTTTGTAGTCCGATAACGAATCACAAACAAATAAACAGTTACTCTAAGCAGGGGCGTTGCTAGACCATTTTTATTGAGGCACTTGACTAGGCACGGGCGAAGCCCCATTGAAATATTAGTAACTTAATGAGTAAAAATAATAATTTTTCCTGATAGTAGTTAATTAATCACGTCGTGTGATGAAATTAAAAACCTTAATAAATAAAATTGTTCACTGACTGCACAGGTAAATCCCGGTAGTTCCAGTCAGTTAATCTCCGTTCATTTAAAGTTGCAGTGTGTGATTTTTAGCGACATCTAGCGGTTTGGTAGCGAGTTGCACTAATGGCTTAGCCCACTGCTCACCCCTCCCTTTCGAAAAAGCTATGGTGGCTAAAATGGGACAAAATCTCGTCGTCTGAGACAGCAGAAAATAACCAGAGTAAGCCAAGAGTGTGTAACATTGTCACTGTTTCTGTACCACCACAGTCCATTATAAACCACATCATGGATAAAGTTTACAAAGCCATAGTCAGGTGAGGATCAAGGGTCTTAATATAGTATAATAATAGGAATCAGCTGATCTCACAAACAGAATGTCTCACAAACGAAACCAGCACATTTATCCCCACATAGCAAACCCATAATACAGCATGGGAAAGAACCACATGAAATTATGCAACTATAAAAAATGTTACTGTTACTATATGCTACTGTGGCTGAGCTGGTTAAAGTGTAAAGCCTTGTTTAAATTCTACACTTCCGCATGAGCCTAAATGCAAAGCCTAAATGAGCCTAAATGCCTTATGCAAAGATAATATAATACAAAGTATACTGTTTATGGACATAACCTTCAAAAATGATAATCTAAAAAACCTTTCCATATTTGTGACATTGATGACATGGTTGATGGTTAAAACCTCGTCATCACAGTCTGTGAAAAGGGTCTATTTCTATAGGAAAATGCTGCAGACGGAGGTAATTCACACCTCTCTGTTCTCTCTATCTCTGTCTCAATAATTAATTCAAATAAATGATTAAATTAACAAATTATTGCCCTACGTTATCCCTGTTGGTGTGATTTAAAGCGGGCAGAATAGACCTAACAAGAAACAAAAATAATACATATAAATAAAATAATAAATAAAAAATAATAAAAAAACTGGATTTTCACCCATCCAGTTAAATATTGCACAAGTCTGCAACATCAACAGCTTTAACTTGTTTTTAACCTGGCAAATGACCACGGTATTGCAGGTATTGCTAGCATTAGTAACTTAGTAACTGCTCTTATTCACTTTGCAATAGGTAGTTCTTTGCCAATTAAAATAGTTTAATGCACCACTAGCTGTGGATTATCCCTTATGTATTGCTTAAAAATATATATGTATATATATTTGACAATCCAGTTAGCCTATGTGGGAGACAATTGCAGGAAAAATCAGTTGAAAACTGATGTCAGAGCATTATGATGTGAATTCATGCTGACATGCATGTCAACAATAGAGTGCCTTGATTCCCATTGTTTTGTCAGACCTATGTATAGCTATTCAGGCAATATATATTTAGGGTGAAAAAGCTTAAGCCACAAGGAGCTTTCTCAGTTTGAAGAGCTCTGCATGAAACACGCTCAGGACAATTGACGTAGTTAGGGATCGCAGCTAGTTGCAATAAATGAATTAACTTGCCTGATATAGAGCCTTTGAAATAAAATGAATGTCACAGCAGGAGCAATTTCCTCACTATAAGGGCCTGATCACACATTCTCTTTGTGAAAATAAAGCCTAATTATGTCCGACATCTGGCTTGCATAGTTAAGAATTTGATAAAACAATAAACAAAGCATCACATAGCATTTGTTTGATGACAACCCCAAAGCTGCACAGCATCCATCTAATCGTTTACTATAGATAGCTTACAGGTATGTGAAGAATCTTGTTACAGCACCCAAAGCTGTGATTCTGGATTTAACAATGTCAACAGATCACCAAATGGCACTGTTTTATTTTGGGCATCACTAATTACCCCCGGTATTGATGGCTTCCTGTGAAAGTGAAGCTTCTGACAGCTATGGAAATGAGAATAGGAATGACGCTCTCGTGTTTGCTCGCAGGTAGTGTGACTGCGAGAATTTTAATGAGAGGCGAGTGCAATATTAACACTCGCAAACAGTTTTTGTTTAGGTCCTCGTGTGAAGTCCCATGTTCTGTTGTTCCAGCAGTTTTAGGGCCCTATAATTTCTGCGATCACGGAATAAAAAGCACACTCTTTTTACAACTAAAATAACAGTAAAGGGTAAAAAAAATTAATTCCCAAAAATTAAAACGGAAAAAACAGAATTTGCAAAAATTAAAACGGAAAAAACGGAATTTGGGAAAAAATAAAATGGAATTTGGGAAAAAATAAAACGGATTTTATAGGGCCCTATAGTTTCAATCACTGCTGGTTTTTTAATGACGCACGCAAAGAAGTTGGTTATCGTGAAGGGTTATTGAGTGCTTGTTTTGTAATCGCAGCACGCATGTGTTTTGTTAGTGAATTTATTTGTTATTGCAGTCTTTGAGTTACCAAGATGTGACGACGAATCACTGTTATATTTCCCTAAGGCTTTCCGAATGTTATTTTATTGGATGCATCATGGCCTTAAAGTTAAATAATATTTCCGCAGCAGAACATGATCAGTTTTGAGAACGCACAAGTACCTGAAGGTCACGCTGTCATTGTGTCAGTGGTGGAAGTGATCAGGCTCTCCCCGTAACACTTTCTGACTGGTTGTACCTTCGGTGATCCATGAATCATGAAACGGGGGGGACCGACATTTGCTAAATGGAAGGTAAAGTGTTGTTGTGTTGGCCATCCACTTCTCAGGAGATAGCTGTTGACCTGTCACAAACAGAGGGCATGATGGGCAGAGAAGGGAAGCTAACAAAAGGGCAATGATTTCATGCCCGTCTGACTTAATCCAAGTGACTATATAAAGAAAGACACTCAGTTGGACGTGTTCTTTTTGTCCAGTGTTATATAAATGAAACAGACCCACTTTTCTTGGGACATCCAATTATATGGAATCACATGGAGGGAAAACTGTGTCAGGAAGTCCACAGACCGTGATTTCCCACTGAATCATATTTGTCCCGTCGACTAAGGGGATTCACTGGAGCAACTCGGTTCAAGGTGTCACAAAAATAACGTTTTTAATAAAGAGACACATCAAACATGAACATGAGCAATGAATTTTTTTGTCTAAATTGCTTATGAATGCATTGTTGCATTGAATTGAATGTGACGTAAGACATAATTTACATAAGAATGGTTTTACAAACCACACAGAAATTTGTTATAAGAAACAATTTACCCTGAAATTTAAATAAATCCCATTTATTTAATACAAATAAATGCAATGGATTGAAGGGTCACATTATTTAACTCAGCATATTGTGTAATGAGAGAGTTTTTATTCTAAAAAGTTTGGTAACACTTTATTTGAAGGGTGTGCATAAGACTGACATGACACTGTCATAAACATGACATAACACCTATCATGAACATGGAGTTTTTATGAGTGTTTATGACTTTTGTCATTAAGTGTCATTCGGTAAATTATGACACTTTTAATGCAAAGTTGACATTCTTTAAAATGTCTTTGTTATGACAACTTGACATTAACCAAGACAAAAATGTCTTGATTATGACAACTTGACATTAAATTAGACAGAAATATCTTTGTTATGACGACTTGACATTAACCAAGAAATCAGTAACCTGTCACAAATATGTCATAACAGGTCTAATTATCAAACTTAAAGAAGTTATTTAGCTTTGTGTTAACATTACCGTACCCTGTCATATGTCATGGTTGGTTTTAACTTTGGTTGTCATGACACCATTATAACTGTGACATGAATATTTTACTTGTCCTCAATGGAACACATTGTACTAGTTATAAAGATGTCATTAAGGGTTATTACACTGTCAAATGCTTTAACAACACAGTTTCATTAATATTTCCCCTGACCTCAAGTAAAGTGGAACACGTTGGACTAGTTATAAAGATGTCAGGTTGACAGGTTATGATTTCTTGGTTAATGTCAAGTTGTCATTATCAAGAATACATTTTTGTCTTTGTTAATGTCATTGTGTCATAACAAAGACATTTTTAACAATGTTAACTTTGCATTAAAAGTGTCATAATTTACCGAATGACACTTAATGACAAAAGTCATAAACATTCATAAAGACTCCTTCATGTTCATAACAGGTGTTCATAACAGTCTTATGCACACCCCTTCAAATAAAGTGTTACCAAAAGTTTTTGTCAAGCTGTGTCCATTCACAACCAATGAATTTTAATGGGTTATACATAGGGACACTTTGCTTTTATAGAGATTTCCTCATATTTCTGACACCATACAGTATTTAAGGGGCGTGACATAAGTTTTTGACCACATGGTTAAAACATGTTTCAGAATATTTGTAGTAACCTTTCAAAAAAAAAAAAAAATCCCCCAAAATACAACAAATTTCCACAGTTCCCAGAGCATAAATTCAGAAAACAACTGATTCCACTTGCTTGGCTAAAAAAACCCTGTTGTTTGGTCAAAAATGAGCACAACATCCATTCATGTGTTAACTAAAATTATATAATGATTATATAATAATGATACGAATGATATAATAACAAAGCATATTTTCGATTTGTGATTAAAGGTTACTCTTTAAATTTATTTAAATGATTTTCCATGTAAAACCACTCTGGAAAAAATGAAAATAACATTGAATCCTTCCTAAGAAAGACTGAGTAACCACTTCAATACATATAGCTCCAGTCTTCTCTCACATGATGATGTGATGTTGCATGTTCCTTAGGGTATTCTCACATGATATGAGATATGAGATGGAAGAGACTTTGGCCACATTTGCCATGGCTAACATTCTGCACGATCTGGCTGGTATCCTAGAAAATCCCAGCATGCGAGCTTGCGTCCTTGAAATTACATTCCAAGGTTTTTCTAGCATTTTTTCATCCATCTAGGACATGCTGCTACAGCAGGATGTCTTGCGCTTCCATGCTGTGGCCTGGACTAACTATAAAGGCAAGCCGCATTAATTACAGAGGTCATCCCTAACCCCTCCACCATTCAAGGCCTCATTAAAAAAACAGTGACATCATTCACCAAGCTCAATATTTTAGCCACAAGACAAATTGTCACTTTTTTCCCACTTTTCTCTGTTCTCCAACACTGTGACTAATCTCCACAGTGTCAATAAACCTGAGAAATCAGACTATTATTACCCAAGCTTGTCGAAAAGCTCCGGGCTAAATTCTTTTTATACTCTCATAATCTGAGCCAGAGTGCAAGTCAAAATGGAAATATCATGCATGCAAATATTCGGTGTTTGCCTCTGGGAACAGAGCCCACAGAAATTCCCTTTGAAGTGCCAAACGTGCTGAACCCAAAGATCCAGGCTGGAGGTCATAAGCTCTCTTTATTAATTGCTCTTTAATTGGAGTATGACCAGGTTGTAATTTGACCAATGAAATGTTATTAAACAATGATGTAGTTGCAGCATCTAACAGCAGGGGCTAAACCATAGTGCTAAACAAACTATGCTAACCAAACAAACCCTGAGCTGCAACGTGTATAGCTGTGTATGGGTTTAAAGGTCCCCTGACATGAAATTGTCACTTTCTGAGGTTTTTTAACATTAATATTAGTTCCCCAAGCCTGTATTTGGTCCCTCGTTTCTAGACTTTTCAATCGGTGTAAATCGAGCTTTGGGTATATTTCTCTCATTTAAATTTAGCGCCAGATGATTCCACGACACACTTTATTTACTCTTATAATAACACTATAGCTGTTTAAATTAAGAAATAGTATTATAAATTACCTTTCTGATCAGAAAAGACATACATTTCGAGGAAGGGATGTTATAATCATCATGTTTATTCAAAGTTGCGCTGATTGTCAGTTGTTGTCGTGGAGAAATCCTGTAAAAACTCTGTAACGGCAGAGCCATCGTCGACGACTGATGACGTATCGGGTTCATGAAAGGTTGTTCCATTTCGTAGGGGTATATTTCAACCCCTTGGCCCTTATAACTCCGTTTTAAGGGCCAAGGGGTACACTCGAAAACAAGGGGTAGGGCCAAAGGGTGAATTGGGATTGAAATTAAATTTTACGTCTTTTTTAAAAAAAACTGAGAATGCAAAAATAATATTTTTTGCAATGTACCATGTACCTCTAAAGAAGTTAGAGACCATTTTAGTTCTTGACTCCGAATATTAAACACTTTAGCGTCTTGTTAGTGGGCAAAAAGATCTGATTGAGTTGTACGCAATTATGCGAAGATGTCATTTTAACTCAATGGATCGAATTGAGAGGTTGGGCGGTTTCAGAGTTTTAAACATCTAATTGGTCGTCAGCACAACCTCTTCTGACACTATGTGAACTGACAGAGTACGACCGCTGGGAACAGGCAAATCTGAAAGAAATTACCTCTCCCCAAATCTGCATTTGACAAGTGACAAATTAGCCTTTTGAGAGATGTTCTGAGGCCATTACATCGGTTCTCGTATCCCAAGGGGCCGCTTACAAAGTGACGTTCGCCCTACATCAAGTATGAAGACAGTTTGATTGCGACTTTTCATTAAGTCATTGCAGTCCTACAGAAAAAAGAAACAACTCTTTGAGGGTTTTAGAATGTTGCAGTATTTTAACACTTGTTAAACCATCTGTTAATTTATGTGATGACTTAAAAATGACTAACATCAGAAAAAAAAATTCAAAGTGTGAAAAACTGTTGATACCTCATCAGCAGCTAATTTTAAGGCAGAAGCCCCTATGGAGTTGAGCCCAAAGAATGTTAACCCTTTACAGCAAGAACGATCTATTTTAACACACTTACCGAGCTAATTAAACAGTTTATTTTTCACAAAACTCCCACACAGCTGGAGTTGGCTACATGGACTGGCGACACCCCTGCAAACACAGTGCTAGATGACAAGCCTGACCTTTTTCAATTTCTTTGTGCTGTGCTCTCCAACATGTCAGGCACGCACCTGCCTGCATGTAAACGCGATAATGTGCTACTGAGTACGTGGAAAGAATCCCTCTGAATGACTCGCAGTTTCTTGATATATAAACACAGTGAATAGTTCAAAAAAGTCAGTAGTCAAATCGCTCACACAATGTGGCAATTATCCCCAGTGGCTGCCAAGCGTTACTGTCACACTTCCATGTCACCTGTGATATTCTGGCACCAAATATTCCAGATCAGTTGCTGGCAGTGATTAATGTAAGGTGTAATGCTCTTGGCTGAGACAAGCCGCCACATTTGCTAACTTGCTGAACCGTCTGTTTCATTGAGCATGAAAGCTTCCAAACTGTGTAAAATCCAGCGCCACTCTGGTTTGCCATATATAATTTAGCTTGTGTACGTAAGACATCCTGTTATGCAAATGACACCTTCAACTTATTTCATGTATCAAAATTAGATTAGGGAGCTAAAAACAGAAATCGGGTGCTGTGAGCTTCACTTTTGTGGAATGCGTAGCCCTTCAATGCATCACCTTTATATCTAAGAATAGTTGAAGATCACACATTATTTAATTAGCTGTGGTTTGCAGTGATAATTGATTTAAAAAGTGTTCACTGAAGCTCTCAAAGAATCACTTTTACTGTCGCTCATATGATTAGGCTATAAATTATGCTGCTTGTTGCAGAGAGTAGTGTTATTTAACTATTATTTATATACAACGTATAACAATTAACCTTGTAAATGTTAAAATCTAGTTTATTGATATAATTTAGGAATATAAATGTATAATTTATGAGAATGCCTCTCATTAAAAAGTCTCCAGCCTGGCTGAACTTGTTTGTGCCTGCTTTAAATGATGGTCAACGCCCATATAATTTGTGCTTGGTAAAGGTTTGTGTTTCTTTAAACCTCTTGGTGCATGTTAGAGACTAAAGAGCTGTCCAGCAGACCTGCAATTAAAACGAGGGGAAGTCACTAGGATAATTTGGAATATGTCTCATATCAGATTTTCTGTTGGAATGGTGAGTGACCCCTGCCGTGGTTCTGTTTTTAATTGGCTTCCAACAAAATTAAGCTCAAGTTTAGAAAAAGTCACTTAAAGATTGTCATCCCATATGGCAGGAAAGTAACATCAAGTGCTGAAAAGGTCTCGGGCTGTCTCTGATGCTGCAAATTACCTTATGATTCAGTAAACCCATAACAACAAAAAAAGTGCAGTGAAATCTTTGAGGGATAAATAAATTCACCACTGCTTCAATTACCCTAGACAACATGATAAATTTAGTGCTTGATAATTAGTTAATATGTTTTGAATGTCATTTAATACAGTCACCCCAAAAAGTAATTTGTCCATTAAAACCGTATTTTAATATGTAATGTCTTTGCATTATAAGTCTATTTTGAAAAAAAAAAATGTTTTCTATTTTAATATATTTTAAAATGTAATTAATTCCTGAGATGCAAAGCTTAATTTTCATTATCATTACTCATATTGTCATGATCCTTCACAAATCATTCTAATATGCTGATTTGCTGCTTAAGAAACATTCCTTATTATTATCAATGTTGAAAACAGTTGTGCTGTCTAATAATTTTGTTGAAATCCTCATAAATGTTATACAATAACTGGATTCTTTGATTTATAGAAAGTTCAAAAGAACACCATTTATTGCAAATTTAAATTTTCTAAACTCTTTCTCAATTTTTTAAAAAGAATTGCCAGACAGTGCCAGCATTTTGATAATTTCTATAAAAGTTTCATGGCCCCCAGAATATTTTGTTGTATGAATATCTGAACATGCAATAAATCACAAGAACAGAAAAGAATTTCGGAAAGAAAATCCAGCTTCATGAATACTGCATACTTCATGCATACTTTTTTAATCAACACTTTGGGTAAGTTTGCAACATTTTGAGCAAAAAACTGAGAAAAATTAAAGACTCTCCATATGTCTGGATTGGATTCAGAACGATTATGAAAACATTGAGTTCATCAACACCCCAAAGCTTACACTGTCCTATAGTTTGTGTCCTAAGTCGACATTTCATTCAGTAACTTTGAGCAGTTTTGATTTATATGATGTTTAATTAATGTTGATGATCGTGTTATTTTACATGCATAATTACATAATTACTTCTTTTTTTTCACATTTGATCCGGAGATTCTGTACTCTTTCAGAAGATGTGTAATAGTGCTCCTTAGTGTAAAATCTGTATCCTGGCAAGATCTATCGCTATTCTTTATCAAAATAATTTATCACTAAAATGTTTTGCAACTCTTCATCAAAATGAATTGAACATTTAACATTCACAATTACAGCTTATTGTGAGCAATCCAAATTTCCTCCATGAATCTTTAATTGACACACTCCCAGCTCAGAAATTGGGTTTATTGAGTTTCATCTGTTCTCATCCCGTAATAAGATCATTCCAGCACAACTTAATTGCTTCTTAATTCTGCTCCTGTTCTTGGTTTATTATAATATCATTGTGTAATATTTTTACAGTCGTACTGTGAAACTTTTTTTCCCACTGAAATGCGTCTCTATATTGAAAACAGCAGTTGCACATGATGCATCATGTCCAATCACACCAGCCTGTAGACGTACTTAACACATTCTTTGGCATTACAGGAAGAAGACAATGAACTGATCTCCAGGTGTCTGTGACGTTACGATGGGCGGCGGGCGATGTTTCGAGGATGGGGTGATTAATGCTCTGTCAAGGGTTCAGGAGAGAACGTGGTGATGGCTGCGGCATCTGATTTGCATATCTACTCTAAATAAAAGCTGGTGAGTCATTGCTTTGAAGAGTGTTGAGAGGCTCCATGTGTCAACTCCCGTTGTGCTTTATAGATATCGTTATGAGCTCCTGGGAAAGCCACTGCAGTGGATTCATGTTTACATTGTTGCATTGCTCTAGTGGTTGCTTGATTTTTTTCTGGCTTCTTCATTTTGGGTTGTGGGATGACTCCTATTAAACTTCAGATTGAAGTAAACATCACAGCTGGGGAACTCACCTGTTTTTCAGTTAGTTTTAGGGGTGTCACGATTTCTCCACGATTTGATTCCGATTCTCGGTTTTTATCAATCGGGATGCTCTCTGTCTTAGATGCGCTTCATGAGGCACACACGCAAGGTCTCTCGCTCTCTCTCTCTTCAGTACGCGCTATATGGTTTTGAGCACAGTTTTTTCTGTCTCGGCATGCAAGCTCGCTCTTGCTCGCTTACTCTAGATTCCGGGAGATTTTAACAAATTTGCGTGCCACTATCAATATGCGGGAGACTCCCGGAACTTCCGCGAGATTTGGGAAGTCTGCCATCTGTGGCTTTTTTGAAGCGCGAACATTGTCAACGTAACTCACTGGAAATCCAAAAAAACTTCCACACCTGCGACTTCAATGGAAGAGGAGGGGGTTCAAGTTCTGTCGATGGGTCTCCAGCATCTGCAGTTGCCATGCTATCTTTTGAATGGCTGTAGCTAAGTTAGAGGAGATTGACCATAGATTCACAGCTCTTTAACAATCAATTTTGATTTTGATTAATTTCGATCAGGCGTTTTCATTTAAAAGCGGAGACCTTTTGCTACGTTTGCACCTCCCGTCCAGACTAAAACGGAAAAACGAAGACCCAAAACGGAGAAGTTTAGAAACGCTGCAGCTCCGTTTTGAATCTCCGGAGGGTGAATCTCCGTATTAGTGAAGACGGGACAAAACGGAGGACTTTAGAAACGATGACGCAGAGGCTTACGCTCGGCTCTATGATTGGGTGTCATCAGTCATGACGTATCCTTTCCTGATTCGTCAGCCACTGTTTACACCAGCACGCGCATGCCCAGTGTTGGTGAATGGTCACGTGATCCGCATTTTTAAACGAAAACGCTTTTGTGTGGACGGGGCCTTAATTAGTTAGTTTAGATAGAATTTAAAACCGAAAGGAATGTTTTCAATGTTTTTGGGCTTAACTATCTCTTTAAGACACTCATTATAATTAAAGGGTTAGTTCAGCCAAATATGAAAATTCTGTCAGTAATTACTCACAATCATGTTGTTTCAACCCCATAAGACTTTTGTTCATATTCAGATCACAAATTAGGATATTCTGGATTAAATCTGAGAGCTGTCTCACTCCTCCATAGGCTTCTATGTTATTGAAACTTACCGGCCAGAAAAGTTAGTAAAAACATTATTGAAATAGTCCAAGTGACTACAGTGGCTTCAATCAGAAGTTTATCAAGCAACGAGAACACTTTTTTGTGTGCAAAACCCTCCAAAAATAACGACTTTATTCAACTTTTAATTTTCTTCTGAGGGCCCACTGTGGTCACTTGGACTATTTTAACAATGTTTTACTAACATTCCTGGGCTGGCAAGTTTTGATAACATAATGGAAGCCTATGAGGAGTGAGACAGCTCTTAGATTTAATCAAAAAATATCTTCGTTTGTGTTCCAATGATGAACGAAAGTCTTACGGGTTTGGAGCAACATGAGGGTGAGTAATAGAATGGTAATTTTTGGTTTAACTAACCCTTTAAGGAAACCTGATGTTACATTGGAAAACCGTGTATGTACAGTCCAGTAGTCCTGTGGCAATATACTTTTTGCAATACAATGCAGTTCACACAGTGTGAATCATTGTTTCTTGCCCATGAGTCATTCCTTCACTCCCGCTATTGTTCTTTTGAGTCTTTCCTCAATATTGCCAACAGAGTCGTTTAGGTTGCAGCTCACTGAACAGAGATAATCATGATAAATCGAAAACCAACCCTTTAATTACTCTGGAGCTCTATAAAACTTGATGCACATTAAAGCAGAGCTTTAAAACCCAAACTTCTACTAGACAACTTCCGAGACTTGACTGCTTGAAAAGTAAAGGCTTTTTTAGATGCGAGGCAATTCACCAGGAGGTTTGGATTCACCAATCACGTTAACAGATCTGAGAGCTGGAGAGTGGAAATTCATTCCTTGTACATGGCACATGAAACAAATGCTGCATTATGATGTACACGTACAGCTTTTCCTCAGGGCAAGACTATGCAGAGGTGTTTTCTGTCCCAAGAGAATGGGAATAAAGCCATGCAATTCTTTGGCTTACAAATTTTTACTCTTAAAATGGAATAAATGAAACCATTTTAGGACCATTTTGAACGTGAGCTTGATTTAAATTCTTCTTACATCAAATCAAATCTGGTCCCTATAGACTAAAGCATCATGAAGACATCTCTTTTGACATTGAAAATGTGGGTGCTTTCAGTAAACGTTCTTACTACAACAGAATATGAAAACGGTTCTTCGGCAACAATTACAATGACACAAAAAGTGTACTTTTCTGTCATTTAACTTTTTGGAAACATTTTAAAGCAGGCAGTCTGTTCTCTGAGAACACACTGACCTGTCAGGTTTTAAAATAGGGGAACTGGAGCAAGATCCTTTTGAAAAGTTACTTTTTACTACTGCATTTTTTGTTTGATTTTGAAAGTCAGTTTCTGTATAGAAACATACACTGTAAAAATGAATATGCTTTATCTAATCAAAAAAATTGTGGCAACAGATTACAAGCAATATTATTAATTCAATTTAACAAATTAGAATTGAGTAATAATTAATCAAATGAATTCCTTAAAAGTTAACCATTTTAAATGAGTAAAACTTACAACAACAAACAAAAAAACATAAATTGAAATCACCATTATGGTGATCAGTGTTTGTCAATTTGAGGTTTGTTTTAAAATGATGTTTTCTCCTTCAGTGATTCTGCTTGTTAACCTAAGGTGTCTTCATTGTTGGCAATACAAAATAAAAAGTTCTTAATTAATTTTTGACAGTCACAAAGCCAACCTGTATTAAAAGGACTATTTAATGGCTTTCAGCAATACAAATTAATATTAATTGAGCTCAAAACTATACATGTGTGTGAAAATTATAATATAGGCCTATTATATAATCTTAAAACATTGTAAATACGGTATGTAAATTTTTAAAGATGTAAAAATTTATAATTAGTATGTATTGCATAAAATTACAGCATTAAAATCATGCATTGTGTGACAACTAGCCCTGTTTTCCTACTTATTTTTAAAATCATAGTCTAATATATGCATCTGCTAAGTTTTTTTTATAAATGAATTGTTCAGGTTCTTCTATTGATTATTACTGCTCATTAATGCGTGTTGTGACATGTTTGCACTAAATGCAATAAACAACATCACCATTAATTGCTCTAATGAACTGCTAATGTGCAGCGTGAAAATACAATTACGACAAAACCGAGCTTCTTGTTTTTACATCGGCAACACGCCGTCCTCGCTCAGTAATGACATAAACCGCTATAATAAAGCTTAAGGATGTGCTTCAGAGAGAACGCCGGCTCTCCTGAGACGCTGGAGACTTTCTCAATTTTTTAGACACGTCAAAGGAAAATTCAATCCACTGTATTTATTTCCTTCATTTTCAGAGGCTGGAGTAGATTCTTTTAGCGGATCGACATTTTTATTGATTCAGTGCCATATTCTGTCCCCATTTTCAGAGAGAACATCAAGCTGTGTTTATTCCCTTCTTGATGTTAAAAGTGGGAAAGAGGCCTGGAGAGGGAACACTTTTTAAGCCTAAACTATAAAGATACGTGCGCTGACTCATCCGAGGAGCGCCTGTAACTCAAATATCGATAAATTCCACTGCCAATTCACCATAGCATGGCATCTTCTTTTAATTGATCACGGACATCTGTTGTCATTCAGTCCCAAACAAGATGCCAGCTTTGTTGACTGCAATCACTTACGCTGATGACTTCCCTCAACAAGTGAAAAATAAACAGTACACTTACTGCAATGAGAGCTTGGCTGGGCATCTCAATATCTTCGCCTCTCCACACCCTTAAATTAAGCTGCTCCTTTTTTTGCTAAGAGGTGTCTTCTTATTTATGTTCACATAGAATTGACTGATAAATGACCATGTGTCCGTGTAAATCAACAACGTTTAATTAAGCAAATTCAGAGGTCTCTCAACATTGGATTCGGATAGGAATTGGTTGTTCAAAATGAAGTGATTTTATTCACCCCCTGCCTAGAGTGCAGGAATGAAACATGATTTGACTGCGAAGAGTCGTTTGACGCACAATGAAGCTTTACATACGTTCTTTTTGCACAATTAGCAACTTTAATGATGGTGATTAATTAACAGGATAAATCAAACTGATTGATGGGTGCAATCCTCTGATTCAGTCTGAGATTCGCAGAGAGAGCTCAAAGTATCAACCTTGGAGCTAATGAACACCAATTAGTGCGGTGGATGACTTTGGTACGCCTTTGTTTAGGCTCACACTCGCGGCCCCTAATGAAAAAAGTACAACCGTGTATTGAAATATCCACATAATGATGTGGATGGAGATGACCAAGGAGACCTTTTCACACACCAATTAGACAATTCTTTAATGGCATTGTTCTAAAAATTCTTTTTTAGCCTTCCGCATTCATCTGTAGGAAGTGAAACTTTTGCCCGAGGTAATTATTCCTCTGGATTTTTAAAGCCGGATGTGTACTCTTCACAGTTTTAAGTTGACGTTTCTCAGATGGTTTTTCTGTGCATCGTAGCATCGCAGCTTGATTATCTGCTCTGAGGGATGCACACATCTGCATTCATTGGAAGATGCAATTGGCCACTGATTATGTAAATATCACAATGCTGAATAAAGCATGAAGATGTTTTACTGATCAGTCACTTGGACTCCATGTGCTTATATGCCCATTAAATTGGTAGTTCGCCCGAAAATGAAAATTCAGTCATTGTACAAGTTTGTTTCGTCTGTGGAACTAAATATAGTGAAGCTATATCAAGATAAGATTTTTTTTTGAAAAATGTCTGGGGTTTTTTTGTCAGTGAAAGTCAATAGTGTCAATTGTCATATGTAATTTTTAAATTGAATGTAATTGTTGACATTGTAATCTATTGACTCGTACACTAAAAAGATGCTACAACAAAAACCTGTTACATGTAATTGGTTAAATGTAAGTTATCTTACCATATAAGGTGAAAAACTGTAAATGGTTTAACATTGCATTATATGTCATTTTACTGTATAATACAAGCACATTTGTAGTTTTAGAAAGTGCTTCATATTACTGAAGAAGATGTCCTTGCATTACACGTCGCAGGATTCTATTTTATTTAAATAGTTTTTTTTTCTTTTGCTTTTGTTTTCAGTAATGTAAATTAGTTTTTGTTACAGTTTATGTTTAGTTAATGTTTTTACTTTAAATGTTACTTTAGTGTTTGGACAAAATAAATATTCTTAAATCTTTCAGCAAAAGAAAGAAAACCAAGCAGGTTTGTAATAACATGGAATAAACAATGAGTAAACACTTTATTTTAAAGTTTTGAGTACATCCTATGAAAGTTGCAATTGTAGCAAAAAGGGTTGGGTTTAACTATGAGTTACAATGAATTGCAAATACTGCATCTTAGAAGTAATCAATGCATTTTATCCAATAGTAACTAATAATGCTAAGATTTGGCTTCAATTTAGAAAGCAATTTGGCTTACACAAAGCCTTTGACTCATATGTCAATTCTAAATAACTGTCTATTCCCCCTTCTCTCTCAGACTTTTGCATTGGTGGACGAAGTATACACACATCAATTACTTGAGTCAGAGACCTTCCAAATGAGACATTTTATTCAAAAACTTCCCCAACCGCCTTCCTGTCTCTGATATTAGTTTTTCACCCTTGACCATGGCCAAAGATGGCTGATATCTATACTTAATGGCATAATAAATTCCTTATCTCATCTCCCACTGACACTTAAAGGGACACTCCACTTGCATTAAGCTTTCCATTTTAGAAACCCAGTTATACTATTGAATGGTCAGGCAACACTCATTTTCCCCTGAGAAGCGAAATCTGCTATTTACCTTTTTCACTTCCTCCTACAATGACGCAAAAATCGTCATTTTACGTCATTGTAGGAGGAAGTGTAAGAGGAGGGCTTTTCTGTAAAGACTACAAGCACTAGTTCCCACACTTTCAAACCCGCCCATAGGGGTTGGACCTAATGCGCTAACAGACCAATCACAGATCAGTGCCAGTGCGTTTGATTTCACCGGCAGAAACTTTTTGAAAATATGGACGAAGGTACTGAATATGCAGTTGGATGCATTATGGAGGATTGGGATTACACATATAGTGTCAGCCATCTTTTTTGGAAGCTAAGCTAGCAGACTCTTGTTCTGTGGAGAAAGCAGAGTCGTAACTTTAGGGGTGACCGTCCTTTTTTCCCGGACATGTCTCACCGTTGATGTCCGGATTCAGCTTTTGCTTTCTGCGGTCGCCATTCATTGTTTATATGTACAGCTTTTGTTTCAATATAACTAATTTAATTCTGATTGGTGAATCTGAATGTAGTGTTTACATGAACGCTAAAAATGTGATTGGTTGATGTGCGTTTTAACATTGCTAAGAAAATTCCCGCTCCTCCGTGAGAGAAACGAGACCGAGTAACTTACGACTCACAGGTGTCGCTCATTGGTTAATCACGCCACCGGCCTTACGTCATCCTCCGCGGCCCTCACTCGTCCTGCTCGCCACAGTAAACGTGATAAATGGCGACTGTTAGGACGCAAAAGCCGAATCCCGGACATTTTGGGCGATCTTGAAACACATTTCTGGCAGACTCATCACGGAGACTCAATAGCCTACACTTTTGTTTAACTACTGCGCTCTGTTAACGGTAGGCGTGGTCTTCTCAGGGCAGCGAAGCAAGTGCATTCTGGGAGTTGTTGTCTTTCCTCCACATAAGCAAAAAATACATTTTCTGGCTTTTCTCAGTCTAGAAAGCTCCAAATTCAAAAATAATTTCACATTTCTTCTACATAAATTACCCATTTTAAATACCCATTCATCTTTCCAGAGGTGTAGTGACCCTTTAAAGAGTGCTTAACATTTCCTAGAATCAGTATAGTATATGCAGTATGTTTTGTACTTGCCCAGTGGTAATTTGCGAAAGCCCGGTTTTTAAAATGCAAGGCACTGAAAACCAACATTGTCCCTAACCCGTTAAATGCTCTGTTTGATTTCTTCACATTTCTGATTATACCTACTACAATGGAAAATTGAGATACTCTCTAAAGGGATCCTTGAGCTCTTTTCATAAACTGATCTGGAACCCTTTACTTGCATTTATATAATGCGTCAGATAATAAAGTGGACAGGACCTGCTGATTAGAGGGCTCTGGAGAGAGGTTTGCTCTTGTGTCCTAATTTATAGTTTATTTTTCTTTTCTTTTTTTTGTATGTAGCTGGGATGAAGGGGATTTGACTGTTTTGTGTACTACTACTTAATGTAATTTTCTTGTGAGGTACCTAGTTTTGTGTAACAGTTGCAGTATCTTTTATAAGTCCAAAATAAAAATATGTGAAATATAAGAAATAACCAATAAAGTGAGAACATTTTTGGTCAGAGGTCTAGCAAGAACGGTTTGGAAATTATGTTCATAATCATGTTAGACGACACACTGGGATGAAAAGTGAGCAGAATGGAGCAGAATGAATATGATGCTCTTAATCAGTGTGTGTGTGTGTGTGTGAGAGAGAAGGGGCAGTGACAGGGCAAAGCTGCATGCTCTCTGTGTGGTCACGGAGGAAAAGGCCACAAGTCATTGATTTTGTCACTGAAACATGATCAAGGATGGTCCAGAAACATTCCCAAGGGATTGAATGGCCTATCTAGAGAAGACACCAAATGAGTTAAAGGCAACGGTGGTAACATTTGCCTAATGATAAATCAAGAGAAGCCAGGATATTTAATATTCATGTTCTGTTTTAAGGTTTACAAAATAAACTAATTTTGTTTTTCACCCCAAATTATGCAGATGCTTTGTTGAAAAGCCTTTAAATGCGATCAATTACTAGTATTTAAAAAGTGACTGTGCATTATGCAACTATTTCTACCTGACCTGACCCTTAAAATTGCTTTCATTGTGTTACCTAATGTAGTCTGATTGATTCAGCTGTATTGAATAATGTATTCGAGTTGAATAAAACTTATATAGGCCTAGTTAGGTTACCTAACAAAAAAGAGTGACGTTTTTCTCCGAAACTGCCCTGAACAAAACGTGTTTTACAGTGCAATGGCGTGTCTCTAAGAATTAAAATTAAGTACACTTTGGTTAAAATATTCATGGAATTGCACTTAGGTAGTGCAGTTAGTTGGCAAGGTACTTCAGTAAACAATCATTGCGTGCAGTACCTAAATTATACATTAATAAACTGAAATACCTGTAAATAACATACACTTTTTGCATGCTTTTTATTGGCTTGCTTACACGCATGTTTAATGCTGCAAGCTCTTCTTTAAATCTTAAACTCCTTATAACAAATTCAGAGAGTCTGGAAGCCAGCAGCAAGCCCTAAAGGTATTCTTAAGAAAAACCAAAGGCACCTTGACTAACAAAGAGACACAAAGCTGTGATGTGTTTTTTTCAACAGGGATTTTAAACGGTGATGCTTTAGCCCATATATTGTCAAACTCCAATTCAGTTGTAGATCACGATTTCTGTCCGCAACAAATCGTAAACAAATTTGGATTCACAGTTTAATGTCATTAGGGATATTATAATTTCACATATGTTTTCTTCTAGTGTTCGCCGATTACAATTTAATCGATAACAATTTAATCGATAAAAAGGTCATCATCACACTTCATAGGTTTGAAGTGCGTGCTCTCATATGCAACAGACACGCAAGGAAAAATTACAGCGAGCTCGCCGTATCTGTCCATTAAACCAATCTGAGCCATTAAACCAATCTAAACAGTGTCCGATTGGTCTCTACACATCGTCCCTATCCGCTATACCCACCCACCATACCCTCGAGATGCAGTTTCCTTTAGCCAAGCAGGATGGCATGTCACTCCGTAATCTACGCATTGTCTTATGTTGTGTTTGGGCTCATTTGAGACCACCTGCTCTAAATAAAGAAATGCGGTTTACCGGTACTAATGTTTTGCAAAGTTACAAATCAAAACATGGCGCAAAAGCATGTGTAGCCTGTTAACATGTGCCTCGGCAGGTGCTATTTCATACAAATACTTGTATTCTAACTGAAATCAACATTTGTTGTATTCTGCTTGTTGAGACCTTTTCAACGATATAGTCTATCTGTTATGTACTATGATTTTACAGATCACATTTTCATGTGAAGCTTATTTTTCACACTATGGAAATAATATTAGCACTTCTAATATTTAAGCAAATTCAAAAGCTTTTGCTAAGTGATGGTCATATTTGCTTTTTGCTATAATCACTGTGAAGCCAAGCTTCTTTTTGTGTTGGTTAAGCAAGTGGTTGTTGAGTAACATGATAACTTAGTCAGCGCCCGTTACTTTGGATTTAAGAGGTTAAGGTTAAAAGGATAGTTCACTTTTTAAAATAATTGTTTATATGTTTTAGCTTACTTCAAGGGCATCCAAGATGTAGGTGTCTTTGTTTTCCGCTGTAGTTTCAATTTTGATATTTTTAGGTCAAACCGTTCTTGTCATATAATGCAGGTCTATGGTCACCACCTCAAAGAGCATGCACAGAGAAGTCCAAATTAAACATGATTTAATGACTCGTAAATGTAAGTACTCATTGATGGCCTAGGACGTGAAACGAACGGTTTGTGTGAAAAAAGTATGATTGATTCTCAGTGCCAAACCCATAGTCTTCTCATGAGGGCCACTCATGTCATGTCATATCAATCGCATCAAACACAAGTAGACAATGTGTTGTCAGGGCCAGCAGAACTGTCAGAAAAAGGTAAAAGACAGGGATCCTACACTGTCTGTGACGGGTACTCAAAACTGGAAGAGTTAAATAAAACCAGAAAGGGAAAAGTGCAATAAAGCATGGCATTTCTGGAAGAACATCTGTGGCTTCTCATTATCTCAAGGTTATTCAGCAACAAAGGCCAGCAGTGAACAATGTGAAAAGTTAAAATTGGAGTTCATTCAGAGTAAGTTTAAAAGGAATTTCTACAAAGTAATGATTATACAAAATAGGGTTAGGGTTAGGGTCTGTGATTATTTTATATCTATTTATTGTAATATTATATTTATTTACAATTATTGCAAAATTTTCAAAATGCAGCGATTTTTTTTTAAAGATATATCTGTATAAACAATTCAAAAGAACTTAAAATGGCAAGAAGAACTCATCATTCATGACTAAAATAACTACTGCACATTGGATTCATATTTGCTGTAAACTAATACATTTTTTAATGAACAGACCTGTGGGTGGCAGAACAAAAGATACATTTCAGTTCTTGTGTAGGACACACTGTTCAGCTTTTGAATTTTAAATCAAGACAATCCTTTGTTCCTTCCCCACAATTAGGCATTTGCTTTCGCAAAATATCCATCAATTTAACAAAGCGTCCCAGTCGAAGAACAACAAGCTTCGAATTATCAATAGAAAACTTAATTAGGCTCAGAAATGCAAAGTAACAAATCAAAGATGCCTGCGGAGCAGAGGAGACCATCACCTCTCACTCATAATGAATAATTATGCCAGGTGATATTTTGCTCATATTTGACGCTGTGTGTGATTTTGGCTTCTCTGTGCTGATCCAGTTGGATTTAGAGTATCGTGGCCCTAGGAGGTCACCTGACCTCATCTGCACTCCCTGTCAGCCAAGAGCTCCTTGTACTTTAAGAGACCTCACCTTACGGACTCTCTGCTCCCAATGAAATTTCTAAATAGAGCAGATTTTGCATGCACATAAAGGGCAGTTGCCTGATGGGGTTGCAGTAACATGATTTTGAAGCTCTCCATTTTTATTTTTATAACTTTCCACTGGTTGGACTATAATCCCGGATGACATTTACAAACCCATGAGCAATTGGATTTTAACAAGCTTATTAAAACTTATATGGTACAGCCGATGAATTCAGACATGTCTGTCAGGCAGTGAAGTCTCCCCGTGTTTGCATTATGATTCAATTCATTTGAGATTAAAGACTATACAGTCCTTATATTGTCTTTTCAAGTGGCATTCAAAATCAGTTCTTCATCAGATTTAGTACGCACTAGGATAGTATACAGACAATTACTGAACCTAATATTGATTTACAGATATTGAATTTACTTCGATAAATTAAAAAAATATATTAAAAACAAAAATATTTATTTAGAAAATATTATATATATATATATATATATATATATATATATATATATATATATATATATATATATATATAGTGTAAATATAATGTTATGTAAAAGTGCCATAGGCAAATATTTAAATATTAATATTAAATATGAAATGTTGAATATTAATGTCTTATTTTTAATGATTTTAAATAATAAATAAAGTGCTATAGGTGGCACAAAAGTTCAAAGATTCAAATTCAGATACTATAAGTGTATACTAGATTTCGGACACAAAAAATTGATACCGGTAATACAGTTTAGTCTTTCACTTAAAGGAGTAGTTCACTTTTAAAAAAAACGTTTGCTGATAATTTATTCACCCCCATGTCATTCAAGATGTCCATGTCTTTCTTTCTTCAGTCGAAAAGAAATGAAGGTTTTTGATGAAAACATTCCAGGATTTTCTCCATATAAAGGACTTCATTGGGAACCAAGCGGTTCAAGGTCCAAATGAGAGTTTCAGTGCAGCTTCATAGGGCTTTAAATCGACACCAGACGATGAATAAGGGTCTTATCTAGCGAGACTATCGGTTATTTAAAAAAAAAAACAACTTTGTTTTATAAGCACAAATACTCACCCGGCTCTGTTTTGTGATGCGTGTTCGTGACTCGCCTGTTCGAACTCGTTCATTAAAATGAACGAATCCTTTTTTGAGTAATTTCTTTCATTTCGTTTGTTGAATGAACCAAATGACTTCATAGATTCGTTCATTTACGTATGGTATCATTTATAGGCCTTTGAAAGCTGCACTGAAACTCATTTGGACTGGTGAACTTGGTGCCCAGTGAAGTCCATTATATGGAGAAAATCCTGCAATGTTTTCATCAAAAACCTTAATTTCTTATCGACTGAAGAAGAAAGACATGGACATCTTGGATGACATGGGGGTGAGTAATTTATCAGCAAAAGTTTTTTTTTAAAGTGAACTACTACTTTAACATCAGTTTGGTCACCATACTAGACTAACTGTTAGTGTCCTGAAGTGCAAACCTCCTCATTCATGGTGTCTATAAACATCTGAGTGTGCTGTTTTTAAACGCTGTTTTAGTCTCTGGGTGCCATTAATAATACGTGTCTGAAATCCAGGAGGGAGCCAATATTGTGAGTTTTTCAGATTCAATTAAAGACACCAATTCATATAGCAAACACCCCATTGAGAAGAAAGATGAGCCTTTCTATTGAGTCAGACCACAGTCTATTTGAAGCAGGGAGATCGGCAGGCTCTCTGAGCCTCTTTATTCTCATTTCTTGTACTGACAACCTTTATTGATATCTCCTCGCAGTTGACCAGAATAGACTATATCTGTTGACGACGGTGCGCAGCTTAACAGCGTCATTGTTAACAGCGCTGCCGTAATCCGAATGCAATTACAAGGATGAAAGCAAAGTGTCTTATGTAGATGAGAGGAACATATGAGGTAAAGAGTTGAATTAACTTTTTGTTACGCTTATCAAGATCTAGGTTTAATGGTTCAGTTACTCTCTGATGTGTGTCAGTCTTTCGAGCCTCTGGTAAACAGCATATGCCTTCTGATTCTCATTAGTCAACAGACACCAGTGAAAACCACATTCAGTGCGTGTATGGATCCAGTGTCCTGGGCCTCGGCACTTTCCTTGTTTCGTCACGTGGCATGTTTTGGGATCTACTGACAGACGTTGATTTGAAATCGTCAGTGACATCGATGACCACAAGCGAATCTGCAAGTTTCCCAGCGAGGTGGTACGTTGGATTTGTGTCAGAAAGCAGCCGGATGTCATGATGGGACTTGACACCGGGCCTGAAGGGAGATGGAAAATTGCTCTACTTTATTTTGAGGAGAAACGCTTAAGCTTTTGACCTCATCATTTGTTTGAATGCTTCATACAATCAGTCAGAATGAAAACTCCCACACAGTGGAAAAAAGTATTCAGTCTAAAACATCAATGAAATCGGATTCATAAAGGTGTTTTCTCCAACTTTCAGGATCACACAGACGGCTGCGCAACGTGGGGCAAATATAATAATAATTAATTTACAGAGTGAATCACCGACGTAAATTTGAGTGGATTAGGGACTAGGTGCTTTGAGGAGCTGGAAATAGAACCAAGATGTCTGCCACCTTCTTCGTCTGTCAGCTTTATCGTAGATGGATGCAGTCATTATCCATAATAACGTTATTCTTGGGATGAATCCACTCTTCTTGTTAACCGTCAGCCCTTTTCCCTTGAGCCTTCCCCATCCCACATATCATAAATGTAATGGCACTTTCCACAAATAGGGTGCAAATTGGAGCCGCGTAACTTTTTTTAAAAAAAATGCACAAATCCCATGCTTTTATTGTAAGGACTATTGGATATGATAAGCATGAAATGTTGGCTAAATATCTAAAAATTGTGGTTTTGGTGATTTCTTTGATTTTACAAGTTTATCCAACAATTGAAATCCCATAATGTCCTAATTTAGATTGATATGTTTAACATTTTAATGTAAAAAAGTAATATTGTATTTTCATGTAAAAACAAATAATATTTAATTTACAACTTTGATTTTTTTTTTATAGAATATTTAGTTTGGAATTCTTAGGTTATCATCTTCTGAAGGTTAAGCAACTCTTTTCAATGCCATTTGTCAGAGAAAAGCAATAGAGTTCAACAGATTATATACATATATATAAACAATATATTTTAAATTTATTGCAAAATATGCATATCAATACAAATATTTCAGTATTTTAAGAGCTTAGAGAATTAACTGGATTAAACCATTCGCAGAGCTTAAAGGGGTCCTAATATGTTTTTCCACTTTTTTCAACTTTAGTTAGTGTTTTTATGTTGTGTGTTTTATGTTATGTTAACTTCTGTTTGAGTATAAAAAGATATACTTTTATCTTTTCAAAGTCCACTCCAAAGGTGAGATATTTTATTTAACAGAATCCCCTTTTCAAACAATCAACGGTTTGTTTGGACTTCAAGATTTTTCCCGATCTTATGAAGTCACAATGGTATTCGTTTAAATTATCCCTGCCCACGGAATACGAAAAGGGGGAAAGGTCTGGTTGAGTTGCATTAGAGAAGACAGTGTTGTCGCTAAGAGACAGTTTTTCCACAACATTTCTAAAACTCATCTGTTAGACCGTACCAATAATGGCGAACTTAGTATTTTTAAACTCTGTTTACATTGAACCCCTGAACATTGTTACCACAACGTTGATCTGTGCACGGCAGATTTTATGAAGAACAGCTTGTTCTCTGTTTTGTAATCTCGTGCTTTTATAAGACAAAATGATATAAAAAAACATCACTTTGAAACGTCCTGTGAAATACTTGCTCGTAAAGCATGTGCATGAAATGTGTTTTGCACTGTCCATTTGTTCATTAACATTGTCAGGGTCTGAATCAGGCTTGAATTGGTTCGAAATTACACTAGAGCAGAACTTGCAGTTTTGGAGGGGTGGGAAATTTGCCGAACACAGTTAAGCGCTGCCAATCACAACACACTGGGCAAGTTAACCAATCACAGCACATTTCGTATTTTGGAAGGAGGGGTTTCTTTGAAGACGGCATGTTCAAATCAGACTGGGGAGAGAGGTGTTGTAATATATATATGTGAAAAAGAATGCATTTATTGAACAATCAAGCATGAAAACATATTCTAGTACACCCCAAAAAGCAAAATAGAGAGACTTCGTAAAAAGGCATAAGACCCCTTTAATGAAAGTGGGTGGAGCTAAAGAGTTATTTTGGCACATGTTGCTTTTTTGACTCACTGATTGGTGTCATTTTCTGTAAACAGCATTATGGCTAATATAATATGGGTGGTGATGGCACAGTGGATAAGACACATGCCTTTGGTGTGTGAGGCCTTGGTTCGAATCCACTGTGAGACTCCAATGTGTCCCAGAGCAAGACACTTAACCCCTAGTTGCTCTAGAGGCGTGTGCCCTCTGACATATATAGTAATTGTAAGTCGCTTTGGATAAAAGCGTCAGCTAAATTAAAAATGTAAAATGTAATATAGCTTTTCTCCTGCTGTTAAATGCGATTATATAAGCTGATAATCTGAAATATCGTGGGCTGACGGCTTACGAAAGAAGCAATACCATGAATTAACAGCCTCATTGCTGGAGTTTTAACTTCCGTAACCAGACTGTTGGACTCTATTTTAGACCTTGTTTTATCCTATCCATCCTATGCCTAATAATTACTTCTATTTTTGCATGTAGTGGATAACCCACATGACTGGATGAAAGGACAAAGCATCAATGTGGAATTTCCATTCAAATCTATTGGGAAATAAGAGCTCTGTTTCATTTCACGTTAGCATGTATTGTCTAGAAGCTGATTGGGATGCCATCTGATTGGCATTCTGAAAGCAGGTGTGAAGGGGCTCGAGCCAAGTGTTCCATCTCCCAGCCTCCCTCATGGCCAGAGCAGAGGGAGGGGAGGACAGCACTTGACAGCAGTGACTGCGAGAGTGACGTGGTCCCTGCCGCTGCGCATCTGTAATCGGCGGGACCCAAAGCTCTGTCTGTGCTGTCTGGATAAGTGACACCCACTAGAACATTGCCCCAAGTTCACCACGCCTGTGTGGCTGTGGCTGCAACAGCTTAACAACCTGCGGTTTAGTGTGACGCACTTGATGATGGTTGTAAAGAGGGAACAACCTGGACTGTCACTAAGGAATAGACTACTGCAGGTACACCACATTAAAATGCATATTTGGTTATTCGACATGAATAAGCAATTAAGCAGAGATCACAATGTTACTAAATATTTAAAACCAGTCAATGACCCACATCAGTCAAACACACTGGAAAAATGAATGCGCTTTATCTAATCAAAAAAATTGTGGCAACGGATTACAAGCAATATTATTAATTTAATTTAACAATAGAATTAAGTAATAATGAATTAAATTAATTCCTGAAAAGTTAACCATTTAAAATTAGTCAGAACGTAAAAAAAGCGTGCATTTAAGTCACCATTATGGTGATTGGTGTTTGTTTTCGGACTTGTTTTTAAAATGAAGGTTTTCTCCTGCTTGTTAACATCAGGTGTCTTCAATGTTGGCAATTTAAAATAAAAGAGTTCTTAATTAATATTTGACATCTGTCTGTTTAATTTTTGTTAAGATTTTTGTTTATTTGTTTGGTGTAAACTTTACTCAAATGGTTAAATATTAACTCAATTACTAGGGACTACTCAATTCTAACTTGTTCAATTTAATTAATAATATTGTAATATGGTGCCACAATTTTATTGATTAGATAAAGCATTTTCATTTTTACGGTGCATGCTGCATTTAAAGGGATAGTTTACCCTGAAATTAAAATCCTGTCATAATTTATTTTACCCTCAAGTTGTTCCAAACCTGTATGACTTTTTTTTCTTTTGCTGAATGCAAAAAAAATATATTTAAAGAATGTTGGTAACAAAACAGTTGATGGGCCCCATTGACTTGGAATACAATGGGGCCCATCAACTGTTTGGTTACAGACATTCATCAATATGAATTTTATCAGTGTTTGTATTATTCAAGTCAATTGACGTGCACAGCAAATAGGCCAATTTGGCGCTAATTATAGTTAACCTCTTAAGACATTTTAAACTAAACAGCCTATCTTAAATACATTTTAAACAAAACACTAAAAACGTTTGTAATATATTTGTGATATGTAAACTTGTAATAAAGTGATAAATGAAAACAATACTAATGTTTTTTCGACGTATACATCCCATAGTGATCTTAACGGGAAGCAGCGGATTGTTGCCATGGTTACTTAGTCATTCTCTTCCCCAGCATCTTTTTGTGCATTCTGCCTTGAAATGTAACTTTTAGGGAACCTGGGTTAAATAGGCTACACTATGTACTTTTAAGACATTCGCCATCCCAAACATTTGTCTTAACTTGTCAAGTGGAGCCTCATAATTCAAACAAAGTATGTTATAGCCTACATATTTTTCAAGGTAAGCTTGCGAAATATTTAGAGGACACCGTCTTACATTTCATTAATTAAAAAGACCAACATAAAGGATCCTAAATACCGTTGTTTTGTGGATCCTCTTTCATAAACAAACACTCACTATCAATGGCACACACATACACACACCGGCTCGATGACTCATTCAAACCGAAAACTGTTCACTTACGTTCATTCAAGTCCGCTCTCTCTCTCTCCTCTGCGCAGACGCAAGCTACTAAATGCGTGACACTTGTCGCTGACCGTGCCTATATAAATGCAAACTCCAGCCTTCCTTTGAAGTAGTCCTAAAAGTAACTTGATAGGCAACAACTGGAAGAGAGACGCACCTCGCAAAGTTCAAAAACCATCCAAGGATATACCAAAATTACGCACAGGTACGCAACATCTTTTTTAGCATAAGACAGCTCGTATATTGAGGTAGCTTAAACCTTAGGAAATTACATGTTACCCTGGTTATCTTTATTATAGTTTTGTATTGCTATGGATGCGTCCTCGTGTTTTGCGCACGATGAGGCACCCATCTATTCAACTTTTATGCGCGCGTAAATGTCCAAGTGGACTTCGAAATATACAATTGTGCAATGTAAATGTTCAGTCTCTAAAAAAATACATCTGTCATGAATTGAGCTTTGTCCAAAGTAGCGCAAAACAGTTTTTGAGAAGTTGAATTCGTGCGCATAATTTACTCACTTCTCCCACAGATTCTCCTCGCCACTTTTTGACATGAAGCTCAATTTTCTCGTCACCACCGTGGCTCTGCTCGTTGCCTTTCCACCACCGTACGAATGTAGAGCTATCGAAAACAGCTGCAACCAGCCAGCAACGGACCCCGATGGAGAGCGACAATCCCCGCCGCTTTTGGCACGCTTAGGGGAGGAGTACTTCATCCGTCTCGGTAACAGAAACCAGAATTCTCCCGATCCCCAGCCGACAACTTCTCCGAGACATCCCAGTATTCCAAAAGAGCACTGCAGCTCCAGTTAACGCAGCGTCTGTTGGAGGGGAAAGTTGGAAACATCGGCCGTTTGGATGGCAATTACGCGCTCCGGCGCTCGACTCAATGGAGAGAGAGCGCAGGTCGGAGGAGCCACCGATTTCCCTGGATCTGACCTTTCATCTGCTACGAGAAGTACTGGAGATGGCCAGAGCCGAGCAAATGGCCCAGCAAGCTCACAGCAACCGCAAAATGATGGAAATATTCGGGAAGTAACACGAGCAAAACCCATCAGCCAAAGATATTTTTACATTTAGCACATACATGAATATTCTGTACCATAGTGCTGCTTTTCCATCACTGATCTATTTATACCGGTGACTTATTGTAGATATTTCAACGAAGGCGAATAGAGTACAGTAGGTGTATATGAATCAAAGTGTTCAGAAGCGCACAACTGTCATCACTCTCCATCAATGTTATTGTATAAGTGATCATTCGAAACTGTAGATGAAGAAAACGTTTGGGTTTCTTTAAAAAAAAAACTATTTTCCAGCACTGCATTATTTTATCTGACAGACTTGAGTTTCATTGTAACATACAGTACATTGTTTAAGTTTGTTAATAAACTAATGAGCAACCATTAATTTTTGTTGTGCAAGAGAATGTCTTATATTTATATTTTTCAATAAAAATTTGAAAGCTAGTTTGACACCTCTTTGTCTAGATTATTGACATTGGTTCAAAAAATAAATCAACTTATATTTCACAATCACATTCACACACTTATAAATGCAGTCATGTTGTCAATATAACTGCAAAGAACCATTATTACAACATTAAGGATCAATGAATGAGTGATAATTGACATGTATATTGTTGCTGATAAGGTTTAATCAGGTGAGAACAATTCTTTCCTCATGTTCAATATTCCCCAATAATTTAAACCATAATTTCAGTTAATTAAAAGGGTAAACGTGCACTGAATGTGTTAAATTTAATCAATAAAATTGAGGAAACAGATTACAATCAATATTATTAATTCAATTTAACTAATTAGAATTGAGTAATAACCAAATGAATTACTTAAAAGTTAACCATTTAAAATGAGTAGAATTTACACATTTTTAAAACAAAACCAACAAACGTCAAAGATAAATGAAGAACTCTTTTTTATTGCCAAAACTGAAGACCCCTGATGATAACAAGTAGAATCACTGAAGGAGAAAAACGTATTTTTAAGTCACCATTATGGAGATCGGTGTGTGTTTTAGTTGGGCCAATAATTCTTGAGTTCTTAATTCATCTTTGACGCCGATATTTTTTGTTTAAAAAATGTGTAAATTCTACTCATTTAAATGGTTAACTAAGTAATTCATGTGGTTAGTTATTCAATTCAAATTTGTAAATTTAAATAATAATATCGATTGTAATCTGTTGCCTTAATTCTATTGATTAGATTTAACATATTCAGTTGGATTCATTTTTACAGACACTAGAATATAATTTTTTACCATCTACCTTCAAAAAACAAGTCATAAACACATAACACATATGAGTATATTGCACGTACACACTGAATTATTAATCAACATACTTGCAATATACTTAATTTTTCAACAAGGACATTGAATTTTGTCTGGACTTGACAGCATGTCTCCAAAAAGAAAATTCACTTTATTTGGGCAAAATGTTACTGGACAACAAAAACAGTAGCCATGCATATTATGAAAAAGACAACTGGTTAAATTGCAGTATAAACAATGGTGCTGACTGAAATGTTTCACACCAGACCAAATAACTGACGTGTGGTGACTCATTCTATCGATGCAGCAACTAGAAAAACCATGGGTGTAGAGTTTCACTGAACCATGTCCTAAATTTGATGGTTGAAGCACATCTATATCGACCAAAACTCAAACGTGAACTAAGAACATTTCAGTTCGCTGAAACCTTATGTTTTATGCAGCACCACAAAAGATCCATTCTTTGCCAGAGGTGGAATCCACACATGTTTTGGAGTTGTGCTCCTGGGCCTCATTATGTTCGTTGTAGACGTTCTCAGTGTGAATCCAGTCACAGATGCACATCCTGTCACTGATCATCCTCCACTGGGCCAGAATATCTGGATTACGCAATGTCCTGGCATCGTTATTTCAGCTCGACCACCGAGATGTGTGAACAACACTTGTTTACTCTTCGCCTGCAAAATCAGGGGAACACAGTCCTGTGAGCAATGAGACGTGGAGACTTACTTTCACGCCTTGCTATGGATGTTCCTTCAAGCAGACCGGGCATCTACTGTATGTGTGATAAACCAATGCTTTCAGTCTAAATTGAACTGACCTGAATATTGGTTTAAATTCAATAGGTTACAAATGATCCCACTCCATAAGGGTAACCTTTTATTCGTCGTTGACATTAATATGAAATCCAGAACATTTATAGCAAATCATAACTCAAATACCACTGCTGTGCCAACGTGAGCACTCCCTAGGCAGTAAACAACACCACAAATCTTGGAAGGGTTTCTTATGTCGTCTACATTTATATATAGTCATGTACTTATCTAAACCAGTAACAAACACAAAAAACAGTACCAGCACCTGAAATTCACTGGTCTGTGATTGTTGTGAAGAGGTCGCAAAAAGACCGTTGGATCAATATGTGTGTTGGCAGGTGCACTTTGTGAAGTTAGGATGATGTGGCGGGTGTGTGTGCGCTCAGGGTTTGTGACGGCAGAAGGGGAGGTAGGGTTTCCTTCAACTGGCCCAGTGAGTCGGCTTGTCTTGAGGCTGTCTGCCCTGCCCGGCCGTCCACATCGATGCCCACATCATCCTCGTCCTCCTCCTCCTCTTCATCATCATCATCATCATCTGTAAAAGATGAGAGTATAAAGGGGCAGTCACACAGAACACGTTTTTGCATCCCACTGTGCTGCTTTTCCATTGATTTTCTATGCTAACAGGCAGTGTTGGGAAAGTTCACTTTCTACATGAACTAGTTCAAAGTTCAGTTCATTTTTTTTAGAATGATTTTATTTTAAAATTTTAAAATGAACTAGTTCAATTCATTTTTCATTCTTCAAAAAATGAACTAGTTCATACAGCAGTTCTTTATTTCCATATGTTGCAGAGCATATTATTATTATTATTATTGCCACAGCCCATATACAACCACAGACAACTATTTTTTTTATCGACGGGCACAGAAAGTTTGCACAGAAATGTACGATTTTTCCCATCCTTACCGACCTCATCATAAAATCCGTTTAAATGATCATACGACGCTTCCTCGCTCGCTGCTTTGTCGACGGCGGCTGCCTGCGGTGCGTCACTGGTTGTCGGTGTTGCCAGATTGGGTGTTTTTTGCTACATATTAAAGCCTGTTTACGTGTGTTTTAAGCAGGTTTTCGCCTGAAAGGCTCTATTGAAATCTGGCACCCTATTTTACGAAGTTAAACTGAGAGAGCTTGCGTTCACAGACACCAGAATGAACGAGTTCACATTGACGTTCATCAGGCAGTAATTCAGTACGTTCAGTTCACATTTGCCCTAGCCTGGTTAAAACCAGACCATTCTCAGTTGTAACAGCTGTTATGGTCTGGCAAAGCGTCATAGACAAATCATTACCAGAGGGGCGTCACCAACGGACGTCACGGATAGACCAAAAACCAATCAGATCGATGAAGGAGATGATGTATGCAGAGCGGCGGCCAGCAGAGAAACTTCTCAGAGTGTTGTTCTTTGCTCGGTTTTTAACAAAAAGGAAACGTTCAAATCGCTTAAAACAGACGCAATAGCTGATTCGAACGAGTGATGTTCGAAGGTGGCATCCATCTTTGTAATGTAGGCTACAAAATCTGCTTCAAAATCCCAGCGTTGTCAACATCGTGTAAAGCCCGCCTCAACATTTCTGATTGGTGTGGTGATTTCGCGGATTGGAAATGGGCTTGAATGAGCTCTTTGCCAGATTAACTTTCAGAGCAAATCTAAATTTGCCGGAAGTTGTCTGGGTTTTCCCAGGCTACATTTGCTCGAAATATAAACACGTTCATGATCTATCGTTCACTGAATGCATTCAGGCACAACACTGCTAACAGACATGGATAAACATATTTATAAACATGGACGTATTTGACCGTTGCATCTTTTGCAGCGCCTCTCGCATAAACGCATTCTAAATATGCAGCGTTTCAAGATAAAAGAAGATCCAACTTTTTTTTTAAAATAACATTTTTTAACCGCAAAAGTATGTTCTAGTTTAAAATGGAAAAGTTCAATTTTCTCTACCCAGTCTCTCAACCCCATACAGATAGATCATATACAGGAACCACATTCCTGGTGGGTTTTGTATAAAATTGGCTTTCAAATCTGATATACTGTAAAAGCCAGGGAGGCTTTTGAACTGGTTGCCTGTTGAATTGCAATTTGAAAACATGCTTAGAGAGACTTCTCAATGGCACATGAAAACGTTATTTCATACAGTAATCAGTTCAACAAGCTAACTTGATTTAAACCCACGCCGTTGATAGTCAAAAGTTAATGAGCATTTATGGCAAGCCGTACCTCTGGCGAAGTTGATATTGCGTAGGGCCATGCACTCTTTCTTTGAAGCTCACAGAGTAAAGATCCATGTTCTCATAGCCACGCTCAACTCTCTCCAGGTGCGAAGGTATTCGAATGCCTCTGCAATTCTTGCAAACAAGAAACCAATTCAGGGGATGTACAAAATGTGAAATACGCATTAATGTTGCAGAAAGGATCAACACTTACTTTTGAAAGAGTGGTTTGGAACTCTGAATGGCATGCATGAGAGAGAAAGAAGTTTATTTTACGACATGATGACATAAAAAGTATCAAATATATTGAATTTCTATGTGGCTCCCACTCATCAATTTTCATGATCTTGTTCATTGCTGGCATAGATTTTCATGCCATTCATAGATTTAAATAATTATGCTTAACAGTGTACGAATGCCTCCAATAAGACCCTTAAACAGACATAATGATATTTTCACTCTAGCTTGGGGGCAAGTTTTTTTCTCGAAACATTTACAAATATTTTAGAGCACAGCAAAACTAAGAGTATATTTCTCATTTCCATAAATTTTCTAGGCTTTCAATATTCTAAAAAGAGAGAGAGAGAGAGAGACGAGAGAGAGAGAGAGAGAGAGAGAGAACGTTTTCCATTATTGTGATAAACGCGTTTCTATAATCCATCTTAAATGACCTGTAAGAAAACAGCCATCTCAGGTTCTTCCAGTATCTGTGTTCCTGTCTCCATGATTTTGGTCATGGTCTCCAGATGATCTCCATACTTCCTTGTAAGGCCCCGTATGTAATTCAGTTTCTCTTCCTGTCCAGCATTCACTTTCAGGTTCATCTCTCTCTTCCTGTCCTCCAGGATAGCGTACAAGTGGTCAAACTTTTCACACACATTGGACTTCTGTCGCCTGCCATTTTCCTGTAAATATACAGGTAAATATGAATACATTCATATTTATAAATGTACAGTATATAATAAAAATATAAGTATGTGTATATTATGTACAGTGTAAGTGTTACTTTTAATCAGCATAAAAGTTATCTAAAGTGACCCTTCTTTTCAACATTTTATATTTATCATGGGTATCATGGTTTCCACTAAAATATTAAGCAGCAACTGTTTTCAACATTGATAATAATAAAAAAAAATATTGAGTAGCAAACTAGCATGTTAGAGTGATTTCTGAAGGATCATGTGACTGAAGACTGGAGTAATGATGCTGAAAATGCAGCTTTGCCATCACAGGAAAAAATAACTTTTAAAAATATATATATTTAAACTAGCGCTGTCAAACGATTAAAATATTTAATCACGATTAATCGCATTAATGTCATAGTTAACTAGCGATTAATCACACATTTTTATCTATTCTAAATGTCTCTTGATTTATTTTTGTCCCATTATTTTTTTCTCATTTTAATGCTTTTATCGACATAGTAAAGTGGATCGGCTTGCTTTGTGCAAATGTTTTTTATTGACAACAACATTAGCATACTGTGTTCAAATTCACAATAAAAAGCTGTGTGTGTGTGTGCTTGGCCATCATCAAGCGGTATTTCAAACTAGACGTGCTGCGATGATGATAGCTCAGTTCACAACGACAAAACACACATCACTTTGGTCTTGTCAATGGAAACATTTGTCAACTTTTTAAAAGTAAACTTTCCATTCAGGATCTTATTGTCATCCATTTCGGCGTCTCACGCTCGTCATCCACTCAAAACATAACGTTAATCTACTATTTTTTGGCGTGCCTGTTGGTTTTTTTTTTCGGTCTACCTAGATCCGCTTGCGCTTTGGTCGGCCAAGCAACAAAACGTCCTCGCACGGCACAAACCATTGAAATGAATGGGTTTCAAAGCGCAGCGCGCGCGCTTTCATTGCACAGCGTGCGGATCCTGTTGCAAAAGCATGTGAAAGAAAACCACAAAGTTTTCTAGACCAAAAAGACTGTTAATTGCGCGATAAATTGGTAAATTAAAATGGGTTTGCGTTAACGCCATTAATGACGCGTTTAACTGACATTTAACTCTAATTTCAACCAAAACAAATGTAACAATATTACTTTTTTTCTTCTTTAAATAAATGCAGCCATGGTGAACATAAGAGACTTCTTTCAAAATCTTACCAACCACTTTTAGAGCGGTAGTGCACAATGTATCTATCTATATCAGTCCTACTTAACCCACTCGAACCAGCGTCTCCACAGTGGGAGGGCTAACAAGGACGCTAAAGACCGCACTTCTTGAGGCCAGGGGAGTGAGGTTTACACGCAAAGATCTTATTGGCCAAAGTCTGTAACACTCAACCCCCTAAACCTCACTCCCATCCGGGTCACGGCACCAAATGTAACCAGTCCTACTCAACCCACTCTAAGTGGGATTCAAGCCTTGTGAGTTACATATAACATTATCTGTGCATATCAAAAGCTGGATACTATTGGGTGATTGGGACACACCTTCAATGTAACTATGCCTCACCATTGTATTTTAAAGATTAAGGTTTGAAACTTACACCTTGCAAATCAATAGTTTGACTACCTGTTTCTTTCCTTCGACCGCATCTAACCCTCAACCTTGCGCACAATGACTTTCTGTCAGAGGAGCCATATGCTCAACAGAGACGGCTCATTTCTGCTTGCTTGTCAATCATGGAGCCTCTGTGAACGCAACTGTGAGGTCTGGAGAGAATCCAGCTTCCTGCCTGCCTGCTCGTCCATGCCAGAGCGCGTGTATCTTTTGTCAGAGGAAGCGTTCTTACGTTCCTCATCAATAATCCTGTTCTTATGCCAGGCTTTGGGGAGGGAGAAGCCCCCACACAGGGTGACTAACCTCTATAGTTCTGCAGGTCTCCTCCAACTGACTGATGATGCCTTGGATTCTGTCATTATTGCCCACCATCATTGATATTCCATCCGTGAGCTCTGTCTGGAGATGAGGACGTGGGTAAGCATATTAACACACACTATAAAAATATATGCTGCGCAGACAAACGCATGCACGCCGATGCAAACTTATTAGGCAGACAATAGTAAATATTGCTAGATCTTTTACCTTTTGTGTCTGGTAAATACTGTTAAGAGGGGCCACTTCACAGTCCTTATGGGAACCGAACACTTTACACATTGAACAAGTGGGGACGCTGCAGGTCAGACAATATATGTTGATTTTCTCGTCCTCATGGATCTCGCACATTGGCTGGTCATCCTTCCTCTCGGGAGACGGTCTGCTGCTGTGGAGAGTTACAGATCCATGAGTATCAATATCTGACATCTGAGGTTAAACAAAGTCAGATTTTTACTTTTCAGAGGTTCGAAAACTCTCGGCTTTGCTCTAGATGAGGACAGGAGTTCAAAACAATGCTTACTGAAATAACTAGGGTTCACAAGGCCGTATTGAAGGTCTGTGATGTGTGTCAGTATGCCTAGGAGACTAAACACTGAGTGGTGGAACTAAAAATAAGTTTCATGCCAGCTGACCGTCATCTTTAGCCTTCTGACCTGTCTGAGTCACAGGTCTAGGGAGTCACATGGACACCGAAGAACATGTCTATACACACTGACAGACGCTAAATTATAAAGCTTTAAAAGACGAAGCTCTCATTCAAAACAAGTTATATTTGAATTCATAAAGTGAAACGCTTAAGTGCTATGCAAAGTGACGAACTTAATAGTTCAACCCTTGGGAATTTCATTCTTAAAAGCATGTCTGCTCTTATTTTGAGTTTCTTCAGGTTTCTTAATTTTATGCACTTTAGTAAAAAGGATAAAGAATTATTACTCTGTAACCTGCAATAGTTACTTTAAACAGCTGTTTTAAACTCAAACATTTTTTTTGCTGGTATAAATTAATATATTTAGGTTGATCCAGTATACCTTTTTCAGTAAACCTCAACGAAAAAAGGTAGCTCCGAAAGCCACTTCCCACCACATAAGAGGAAAAAACATTCTGTAGTAATTCATGATTATAACAAGGTCATAATTATTACATAAAAGTCTAAATGAATTATGAGATAAGTCAAAATTCTGACAAATAAAAATTGACGAAAATACTTTTAATGTCATAATGACTTTTTGGCTCGATTTCACAGACAGGTTTAGATTAGGATTAGGCCTTAGTTCAATTAGGACAAGTGGCTTTCATAATCATGCCTTATAAAAACATTACTGATGTGCATCTTGAGACAAAACAATGTCACTGGCATATTTTAAGATGTGGCACTGCAAGTTGCTTTCAGTTAAAACAGCTCATTCATGAATTTTAGTCTGGGACTTAAACCTTGTCTGTGAAACCGAGTGTGTATGTCATCATAATGATTTCTTTCCCAAACTGAAAAGGACTCGTGGTTCAAGAGTCATTTGTGCACTCTGTAACGATTCAACATACTTCATTCTGTATTACACAGGGGATCTTGTTAAACCACATGGACATCCTATTAGAGCTTCCTGAGGTGTCCGTTTCCCAGATCTAACCTGATGTACTCCTGTTTGTACATGTCAATGATGTTTTCCACCAAAAGGTTTCTCTGCAGACCGTAGACACCATGGCGGTCCAGCACAACTTCATGCCTGCAGGATGGACACCTGAAACGGCCCCAGATGTCACGGAGCCTCCTCTTGTGGGAAGGTATGGATTCGAGGACTGTTTGAGAAGTGTGTATGGGACACCAAATTGATAAAACTTTCAAAATAAAAACAAATATTGACTGTTTATTTATAAATATTCCGAATATTTTAGCTTTCTGTACGTACATCCCAAAAAAGCCAATTTGTTTTAAAGTATGTGAATGAGCTGGAGTGACAAGATAACCAGTGATAGAACTACTGTAATATAAATTATAATACAAATCACAGTTAATTTTTTTAATCATTTCTGAAAACATCCACACCGTTAAAAATGTATAACTTTTTTTAAAGATGGGATATCTTTTTGTGTGTGTGTCTGTGTGTGATTGGCTAAATTATGTTCATGATAATAAAAAATAATAATAATAATTTGAAACTGTACCTGGAAAATGTCATTAGCACATTTCCGCAGAGATTGTGTTGACAAGGAAGAATCACAACCGGTTTCGTGAACATTTCCAGACAAATAGGACAAATAAGTTGCTTCTCCAAGCTGTCCATCCTGATTTGACGCGCAAAGGCTCCACTGACGTTTAGAATGAGACTGTTGTTGGTCGAGGAAATGAAATTGTCCCAATTCTTATGAACGGGGTGAACTCAGGCCCTCGCCATTGCCCAACTGCCTGTCTGTACCTTCTATAATGAGGCTTGGCATTCCCCACGCCAGGGCCCACTATCAGTGAGCGCTGTTTTTAGAAAGCCGCACGTCAGAGGATGCCATGTTTACTTGCCCATATATGAAAATGATACTGTTAGCTGTTGCATCTCTTATTAAACGTAACAAACTCAGCGAACACATAGAAACATCGAATTTAAACATATTTAATACGTAAAAAGTACATAATTCAACTTAAATATACATTTAATTTTAGTACTGGAATACTATAGAATAAGACGTTTAATGAAAACACGCGATTTAATGCATCATTCATCAGTAACGTTAGTAGCCTATGCAAGTGCCAAGAAAAAATACATAACATGTAACATTTTTAAACGTTTAAAACTTTTAAAAAATTTCATTTTCACATAATTCTGGTAAGAGAATATAACAGTATAATAATGGCAACGTTGTTAGAAAAAGGTTTGGAGAATGCGGGCATCGATCCTGCTACCTCTCGCATGCTAAGCGAGCGCTCTACCATTTGAGCTAATTCCCCACATGGACTAGCAAGATGGCTAGGTTCAAGAAAAATGACGAAACTGCTGAGAGTATCTGGAATGAGTTTACTTATGTTTCAATGTATCTCAATTTTGCACTTTTGTGAAAGTATTTGTAGGCTAATGTTGACCATTTGGTTAAATTATTTTTACCTTTCAGTTTTGTTAGATGAAACGACGCGGTTGTTATTTCTAACGAACATAATCTGTTGATAATTCAATATGATATATAGAAATTCGTCTAGAAATTACACATTGTAAAATTAACGGTGCGCAAAAAAAAAAAAACTTCAAAGTTATCACTAACTTTACTGAATAGACTGGGCTGATATCTCAGGCTCCCCACCTAACCATAATACTATATAAAATATAACTCAGTCTCAGGGTTAAGACGAATCAGCCGTTTGAAAAAATCGTTTAAATAAATGGCTATATGACTCATTCATTAAAACGGTCACCTGCCGCCACCTACTGGCTAAGTTTCGTGCTCAAAAGAATAATATTTCATATTTGTACATCAGAAAAAAAAATATTTTAAACTTTTATACAATCTCATAACATTATTTAATGCAGTTTAGAATGTTATAATGTTAAAATTATTTAATTTGAACAGCCATATATAGAATTTGAATTAATTTATTGATAAAATTTAAGAATTTAAAATGAAAGATGAAGTACATATTTAAAACGATCAGGGAACAATGCCCTTTACAAAGGTTAAAATATCATGTATCATTGTTTTAAATAATTTCAAATATTTTGGAATCTATATTATACTTTTGAACACGTAACTAAACCACCAGTAGGTGGCGGCAGGTGACTATCTTAATGAGTGAGTCATTGAGCCATATTCAAAGGATTCGTTCAAACTGCTGTTTCGATTCAGGAATGAGGGAGTTTAATTGGTCAGTGAATCTTTGACTCAACCGATTCGTTCAAAACGCTGAATCATTCAATGAAAACACGGTTCCGGTTAGGTGCGTTAGTTTTGCTAGGATCTTTGTTTGGATTTCGCTGCTGAAACAGTCAATATTGTGTCTAAAATGTAAGTGTCTTAATATTAATTACTTTGAACTGCCATATAAAACTAGTGTCACATTTTCAATCGTGATGGTGGTATTCAACACTCTAGGACCTAACGTTAGGTCCTTTGATGTTGCTTAACTGTATCATATCATGATTCATGTTACTAATAACGTTATAAAAACTCCACATGAATTTTTACCGCTTTATGTTCACTGAGATTCTTTGTTTGAGCCACTCTTTTGTTTCCTCAGAAGACGCAGCGCGAGCTTCACAGCACAACTTTGCTACCGTCCACAGGTAACGTTACCGTCAGACAGTTAGCGGCTGTTAGCGGATATGGGTGGCAGTACAACAACAGCCAATGTTTAGAAAAATAACATTTTTTATTTAATTTGACCCACAAAACAGATAGATCGAATCACTCTTAACGGGTTCCTTCGATAGCTCAGTTGGTAGAGCGGAGGACTGTAGAGGAAACACTGTAATCCTTAGGTCGCTGGTTCGAATCCGGCTCGAAGGAAACATCGTTTTTGATAGAAGCTGTTAGCATTTTAGCACTCCGGGTTCCCTCGCTCAAAAATGTATGGGATTTTTGAATTGTTTTTTGCTAAATCGCCTGAAATAAGGTCTGTGATGAACAAAGCCTTTAAATATCATGTTTTGATCTATGACAGAACCATTCTTACACAGTTCTTCTTTACATAGGCTTCAAAATGTATACATTTTGGATTCACTTGTAAAAATTATCTTGAAAGACAAAACGTTTACTCTTTGTTAAACACAGATCTTATTTTTTGCGATTTTCCAAAAGTCTATGGGGAAAATGCATAGCTTTTCAATCGAGGGAACCCATGCGCCTCTAGTTTTCGAGTTGTCCTACAAAGTGACGTCATCACTTCGGCACTTTATTACAAATCGAAACCTCCGAAGACAGACCAAAGGCCTCTGTGCACATTATATTGCATGACGATTTTTGTCAATAAACACCCCTTCTAAGGTACAGAAATATCTGAATTCTCATTTTAAAACCTATAAGACATACATTTATGATTTAAAAGAGAACAATTCAATTTTTTTAATCACATTATCTGTTTTAATTGCACATTAAGCATAAGAATAATATAATATCTGTTATTTACAGACAGCATGACTAAACACAGCTTAAAAGGGTGAGTATTTTTGCTTTCTCTGTCCTAAAATAAGCAGTATATTGTAAAATACATCAATATTTTCAAAAAGAATTTTAAAATTAGTATCTATCAATAACTCGTTTGCATTTAGGTGTATGTTCTGTGTCCATCCCGATCAGCTGGGTCTTCTCACTAGCATTGGTTGGCTGCAGCACAATCGGAGTGTCACCATCTGAAAAAAGAAAGAAAGAATAATCACAGGTAAAAGAGGTCACTGTATGATCATCAATATGGAATAAACAAGAGGTTACTCTGTCTAATGTCATGCCATTTCACACTTCTAATTGAACTTCCTGCTGAAATGAAAAGTGTTTTGTACGCTCCAAGGACGTCCCAGCAATCTGCCGTTAGCCTGCCCCTGCTGGCTGCACTTTTATGACCTCATTGAGCTGGCTCTGTAACACTGGTTTGAAGGGCAGCCCACTGTCCACTGACTTACTTACCTTATGCTGAAAAAATAAGATTCTAAGACCACATGGGTGGTTTTTTAGAGACTACTTGAACAGGATATGATTTGGGCATGACTTTTTGCACTGCACTAATATAAATGCTATAAAACAGGTGCACCCACATCATCATGGAGTTTCCGCAACGGAGTAAAAAAGTACTTTTTAGCACACAGTTCTGACTTTTGTGAGTTTATCCCCAGTTTTACAGACAAGGTTTAAGCTTAGCCTTGGACTAAAATGCATGTTCGTGTTGTTTTATCTAAAAGCAACTTTATATCATATTTCTTAAAATAAGTCAGTGCAATTGTTTTGTTTCAAGATTCATACCAATAATGTTTTTTTTAATGCACATTTATAAAAGCTAATATAAAAGTCCTAATTTAACTAAGGCTTAATTTTGGTTTAATCTACGCTCTGTATGTGAAACCGGCCAAAAATCTCACAATTAAAAAATAAATAATAATAATGATTTATGAATAATGATGATTTAAACTCAGAATTGCATGAAATAAAGTCAAAACTGTGAGATAAAAAGTTGCGATATCCTTTTTATTTATTTTTTTAATCTGTGGTGGAAACAAGTTTCCATAGACTATATACTTTATTAATATTAAAAAGCAGGATATTGTGCCCTTTGTGTTCTCAGGTTGTTTGGGTGAATGCAAGTCAACTAAAACAGAAAAGTCAAGTGTATTTTTACATGGAAGATGTAGTTAGGGTATAAATAAGACGAAAGGCATTTTTGTCAGTACCACCTTGCATACCGCCTTTGAAATGCAAGGAAAGAAAACATTGTTTATTTTTATTGTGAGAATGCTATAAAAAACTAGTATGCAAACGCACTTTGAGAAATGACTCAGATGGCAATTATCACTTTTGAGAGGGACTACAGCACAAGATGTAAAAAAAAACAAACTCCTACAGCTCACTGGCAGAAGAACGGCGTATTTAATCCAAACATCTGGCTCAGAAGTATCAATTCTATTTATTTTTGTAAGCAGAGTAACTTAATAAGTTAAAAGCTCTTCCCTGTCTGATAAGCCATAATCTGCTACATCAAAGCCTATTTCGCTGTTTAAATATTTCATGAAGGTTTTTAATTAGTAAATTATCATATAAGGCTTTTTTTTATTATTAAAGGAAGATTTAGTTGCATAATGTCTTTTTAAAGTCTTTTCACTTTTAAAAGAAGAATCTATTTTGAAGATTACCAGCAGTACATTCACAATTAAGACATGAAGAAGATGCTGTTAACTAAATGTGATGTTGTAATTTTGGATGAGTCCTCTTTAATCATTTTTATCAACTTTTTTTCTGGCTGTAGAGTGACTGAGGCATGTTCTGTACCATTTCAAAACGGTGTGACCACCTGAAGAACACATGTCCTTTTACCTCTCTCGTTGTCCGTACGAATCTGCTCCTCCAGGTCTTCAGGAGACACATAGCACTCATTGTCCTCTTCTCCAGGTGTGTGTGGTTTGCACTTTCCACAACAGCAGTTGAAACAGCAGCACAGACAACAACAGAAATAGCAACCTGTCAGCAAGCCGCAGATGGCAAACAGACCCTATAAATGAGAATGTTCGAAATCAGACAGGCACACAGCGTCATGGTTTAGTTTAGAAAAAAATGCATTACAAATATCTACATTACAGCATCCATATTATATAATATTGTTACAAAGTCATACAAATATATATAAATATATATATACACACACACACTCAACTAAAGGATTGTTAGGAACACCTGTTCAATTTTTCAATGCAATTATCTAACCAACCAATCACATGGCAGTTGCTTCAATGCATTTAGGAGTGTGGTCCTGGTCAAGACAATATCCTGAACTCCAACCTGAATGTCAGAATATGAAAGAAAGGTGATTTATTTATAAGTAAATTGAAGATGGTGAGCGTGGCATGGTTGTTGTTGCCAGACGGGTCAGTCTGAGTATTTCACAATCTGCTCAGATACTGGGATTTTCATGCACAACCATTTCTAGGGTTTACAAAGAATGGTGTGAAAAGAAAAGCATCCAGTATGCGGCAGTCCTGTTGGCAAAAATGCCTTGTTGACGCTAGAGGTCAGAGGAGAATGGGCCGACTGATTCAAGCTGATAGAAGAGCAACTTTGACTGAAATAACCACTCGTTACAACCGAGGTATGCAGCGAAGCATTTGTGAAGCCACAACACGCACAACCTTGAGGCCAATAGGCTACAACAGCAGAAGACCCACCGAGTACAACTCATCTCCACTACAAATAGGAAAAAGAGGCTACCAAAATTGGACAGTTGAAGACTGGAAAAATGTTGCCGGTCCTGATGAGTTCTCAATTTCTGTTGAGACATTCAGATGGTAGAGTCAGAATTTGGCTTATACAGAATGAGAACATGGATCCATCATGCCTTGTTACCACTGTGCAGGCTGGTGGTGGTGGTGTAATGGTGTGGGGGATGTAGGCACAGCCTACCTGAGCATTGTTTCTGACCATGTCCATCCTTTTATGGCCACCATGTACCCATCCTCTGATGGCTACTTCCAGCAGGATAATGCACCATGTCACAAAGCTCGAATCATTTCAAATTGGTTTCTTGAACATGACAATGAGTTCACGTGTACTAAAATGCCCCCACAGTCACCAGATCTCAACCCAATAGAGCATCTTTGGTATGTGGTGGAACGGGAGCTTCGTGCTCTTCAATGTGCATCCCACAAATCTCCATCAACTGCAAGATGCTATCCTATCAATATTGGCCAACATTTCTAAAGAATGCTTTCAGCACCTTTTTGAATCAATGCCACGTAAAATTAAGGCAGTTCTGAAGGCGAAAGAGGGTCAAAAGCAGTATTAGTGTGGTGTTCCTAATAATCCTTTAGGTGAGTGTATTACTATATTCGTAGACTATCACGTATACTAATGAGGCAAGCTTGTAGAGTTACATTCAAGCTATTTCAAGGCATGAAGACATTATTTTTTCCAAGGATTTTTTTTTTAATATGTCATTTCGGTGATCAAAGAGGAGTTTTAAGGGATATAATTATTGACTACAGGGAAGTTAATTAGTTCTTATTTATGTTCCATCATTAAAGTCACCATTATGGAAGAGTGCACTATTTATTATAATCATTTATCCATGAAGAAGACTGATACCGCACCTTTGCCCACCAGCTGGAGAGCATGAAGTACGTGTTCACGTTCTCCTCCCTGAACTGCTGCGACACATACAGACCCAGAGAGCCATACTTGTCATAAATGTTCCTCTTAGTAACGTCAGACAGCACCGCATGGGCATTGTTGAGCTCTTTAAATTTGTCAGTGGCATCGGGGTTCTCTGGGTTCTTGTCAGGATGATATTTCAAAGCGAGCTTCCTGAAAAAAAGTTGAGGACATTTTAAAGATGAATACTTTAAAAAAAATCCTTGAAACATGCAATGCAAAAAGCATACCTCACCTGAGGATCATAGACATATTAGGAATGAAAATCAGGAAATACATTTCAATAACCTAAGAAATACAAAAATCTCTGCGAGAATGTGCACTGTATGCACCTAATGAAAGTGGCATACCGTTAGTTAATAAAAAGAAACAGCTACTTTTGGTCTCACACACAGTGAGAGGAGACTCATTACCATGTGGCCAGTTTAAAATGCTGTGTGTCTGTTTGATGATCTCAGCAGGGTGTGATCTTTAGCGGCTAGCTGTCCTCTTTCGCACGCTGCTTGACCCGTCTGTGTGTCGGCAAGACCGCAGACCCCATTAGCGCTTCGGCACACGAGGGTGGTGAAGAGAGGAACGTCACCAAGGTTGACATTTTTCCCATTAGAACCAGCAGTGCATTGCAAGCGTCTCTGACTCAGTTCAGGTCTGCGCTGAATGAATGCCAGCATGTCCAAACTCTACGCAACACTTTTCAAAACTCTTTGCAGCAATAAGAGTTTGACATTTTATAATGCTGTGAAATGTAATATCCTTTAGCTCCAAATGGTTGTGGATGATCGAATATCAAACTATAAATATTTATAGTAGTTTGTAAAAGCCACAGAGAGCAGTAGTAAATCTATTAATACCATTTAAAAAAAAGCCAAGAGTTTGAATCTTTAAAACATTACATGAACATAGTCTCTTTATTATTTTTTTTTACATATCTTTTGTTGTTGCTGAACCAAAAAAATTAATGTATACTTTATAATTCTCAGAGCATGCTCGCTTGTTAATTTTTGATTAAGCCAATGCCGTCTGCAAGAGTTGCGATGATTATATATTCATTAACAGCAAACAAGTGCTGTTAAAATGCTAACCATTTAAATGCCTCCTTGAATAACGTGTAAATTAGAGCAATTAGATTGTATGATTTTTGGAACATCAGTATGGCTTTCGAAATCACTTGTCTAATGAAGCTCTCCTACTTGTTGGTTTCATGTTTTAGTGTACAAATACAGAAAAAAAAAAATATATATATAAGTATGGAAAAATTTATGCTTTGAATATTTTTTTAGTTTTTAAAATAAGTGAAACCTACAAGTTACAACCTACAAGAACCAACCAATAAGTGAAACCTACAAGTTATGATACTGAAACGTCAACATATTACTCCCAAAGGCAAGGCTGTCGTGTTTCCATGCCACTATATGTCAATGTATAGTGCAGAATCATTCATGCATACGCACATGTCATGCACCACGAACATGCTCTCTGTATGTGAGATTCTTCTTTCATTCCTGATCCCAGTAAAATAGAGGATGCCATCTGTTCAGCATAATGAATATTTCAGTTTTGTGGAAGTCATATTATATTCATGCAGCTCCACTGCAACTGATGGCTGAGATTATAGAGGAACGTGTCGCAGTTTGGCACTTTCTCCATCTTTTGCTCCCTCGTTCACCCGTCCTTCCTACATATAGTATCTGAACTTCTTACCAAGTAACCAGAACCCAAAGTCAATGAATTCTTGAGACAAATTAGAATGTGAATCACGTCTTACCTGTAGGATCTCTTGATGTCATCATGGGTGCAGTTCTTTGTCAAGGCCAAGAACCTGGTACAGAGCCTCTCCTGATGTGGACAGGGCCCGTTGCCTTTACTCAGCCATGATCTTAAACCATTACCTTAACATCAAAAGAACAAATCAACCATCAATAAATTGCAGAAGACAGTAGGTCAGGTCTGGTTCTCCTTTGTGGTGAACAAGATACAAATGACATTTGGTTTGAGACTTACAACGTCACTCTTTCCACAACAACCCAGACTTGGTTGACTTTTTGTTTAGCTAACTTTGCAAGCAATCCCTCTCTTTGTAAGAAAAGACATCCATTGAAAGGTTATTGCAGATGTATACGTCTGTCTCAAAACACCCTTCAACCCCCACTCCTGAATAATTCCATCTTTGATAAAGAGCCTTCATTGAATATTAAAAAGTTCTAAAAAAAATTATACAGCCTTCATATTTCTGCTTGAGCTTTACAATGGCTGATTGTTAAAACGTGAGAAGCAAAAATGGGGCAATCAGAGCAATGCTGCTCTTAATCCCAAAGATCATTCGTTTCTTACCTGTTAACAGACTCCAAGCCTAAATCCTTCTCCAGGGCAGGTAGACAGGCTAATGGAGTCAGGTTCCTTCTCATAATGTGAGTAGATTACTGAGGAGATAAATTATACATGGAACTAGTCATGAGCTCAGGTAACTTTAGGCCAGTTTAACATGGTTACCAGCAACTTGGTGCATTAGGTTTCAGCGCCTGGTGTTCGACTGGAAGATGTTTCATGACCACTGTCTGGTTTTTAAATATGGACATACGCTTATCTACCATTACTGACTTTTAAACCTGCATGATAAGGACTGAGGAGGATAAAAAAGGCTAGGTTTTGTGTCTGTACGGTTGAATTAGCTAGAGTCTTGCATTGTGTGTGCATGAACGTTCTCGAGTTTACGCATTTCCTTTCTGAAGCAAGAGCGCCATCTTTCGGTGGCTTTCTGCAAACGCAGTGATGTCCAAATGCAAATGTAATAAAACTGCTTGTGCTCTGTACAAAAATTTTAAAACAGGAAAGTCTTATAATTAGTTTGGCCTCAAGTTATAAAAATCAATGTTCAGAATTATAAGCATAACCGCTACATTAAATCACGTCAGAAGATGTGCGCATGTGCTCTCTCAACTAGGGATAGTTGGCTTTATGCACAGCTGCACTTACTTCCTGAACTTAAGCCAGCTCCTTGTTTCCTGTCTGCCATTATTGGCCAAACTTGAATAATTCAGGTGTGTTTGATTATTGTTGCCGTGACTACTGAGGTCAGGCACACCTGAATTAATCAATTTGTCCAATAATGACAGACAGGAAACAAGGAGCTGGCTTAAGTTCAGAAAGTAGTTCAGCTGTGCATAAAGCCAATTGAGGGTGAGTAAATGATGACAGAACGATACTTGAATTATAGAGTAGGCCTATGAAATTTGTACTAAAGATGTCCTTTAACATTAATTTTGAAACTCTACATGGATACAAAAAACGAAAATCTGATTAGAACAGTGATGATGCCAAATATAACACTTATTTATTCACTGAGCTATCTTTTATCCACACTTTATTTGTTGTTGTGCGAGGGACCACTTTCTAAATTTTAAAAGGCAGCTATATTTTCATGCAACCTTTAAACACACAATTTATACGGTAAAAGATTAACATCATAAATATTTGTATATATTTATATATATATATTTTTTACGTTATTACTTTTTTCTACTTACTATAGTACTGTACTGTTGTATGTATTATGTACTTAATGTACATAATGTATGTACTAAACATAATTATTATAGAGCTGTCAAAATATTAATCGCGATTAATCGCATCCAAAATAAAAGTTTTTGTTTACATAATATATGTGGGTGCATTGTGTATAATTATTTTATATATATAAATACACACACATGCTTGTATATATTTAAGACATATTTTCATTTATAAACTGTTTATAGATTTATATGTAATTTATATTATATATAAATATATATATTTTATATATAAATAATATTTTTTCTTAAATATACATGCATGTGTGTGTATTTATATATATATATACAAAATAGTTATACAGAGTGCACCCACATATATTATGTAAACACAAACTTTTATTTTGGATGCGATTAATCGCGATTAATCTTTTGACAGCCCTAAATTTTTATTATTGTTATAAGTTTGATGGCCCCTTAACTCTTGTCGTGTAGCTAAAAATCTTTTATCACCACAAGATGGCATCTGAGCATGAATTTTTATTCTACAAGTGGTTAATTGAAAGTTACTTTTCTATAACACTCCTTTTACTCAGCTCTTTAAAATGTCATTAAATGCTAAAAGATTTCACATTCCTACATCTTTTTAAATGATGCATAGACGTGTTATGGAAAAATGACAACACTAATCACATTTTTCCAATCTCAAACACATGCAGCAGTCAAATCAACAGTGTGTGACTGACGTCAACCAGCACTTAATCCAGTAATACTAACACTTTTTCTCTTCTATTTATTCATTTGTTTTTATTTTTTTACGTGTACTGAGTTAGATTAAACGGAAGGGTCATGGCACTTGTTTATTGTTGTCCTACTGTTAGTTTAACTGCTTCTAATCTATATCGTTCTCATTTGTAAGTCTTTGGATAGAAGCGTCTGCTAAATGAATAAATGTAAATGTAATCCAGCAGTATGGAATTATGCGCTCCCCTTGTTTCTGATCTCCTGATGAGTGCTGCATAGCACAGGTCGTGTTGCAAGTGGATACATGGAGTCTCAAGGGGAATTAAGCAGGTGTGCTGCTCACCACCCCTCATCATTGTTCCTCGGGAGGCTGTTCCTGCAAAGCACGTCTGCCTGGGGAATGGCATTTGTGGCAAACTAAGCCTCAGAAACAAACCATTAATGAAATGATTGCTCCTCAGTCAGGAAATGTGAGACTCCCAAATGAGCAGCACGCTGGGCCACCGGTAGTGGACAGGAAGCAGTCCTTGACACTGATTAAACGTTTTGTAAAAGTAAATGAATGAACAGATATGCATGATGCCAGACATCTTATCTTGTTAAGTGTGTTGTGTTCGCTTTCTGTTCGGTGCCGATGTTTAATTCTTTCTGGCAAAATTTTGATTTAAAGAGTGAAAGGGATACTTCACCCAAAAATGAAAATTGTGTCATTACTTATTCACCCTCATGTTATTCCAAACCTGTATGAGTTAACACAAAGAAGATATTCTAAGAATGTTGCCAACTAGACAGTTGACAGCAACCTTTGACTTCCATAGTCAATGGGTGCCATCAACTGTCTGGTTACCAACATTCTTTAAATATGTTTTGTGTTCAACAAGAGAAAGAAACTCACACAGATTTGATACAACATGAGGGTAAGTAAATGAAGATACATTTTTGGGTGAAGTGTCCCTTTAACAGTGGTGGAGGAAGTACTGAATTTCAGTACTTAAGTAAAAGTACAAATAACCAGATAAATATTTACTTTAGTAAAAGTTGAAGTAACACAATGACAACCATACTTAAGTAAAAAGTAAAAGTACCTGATTTTAAATGTACTTTAAGTATTAAAAGTAAAAGTACTTGCATAACAATTTATTATCTTAATGTCTATTTTCTAATGATTAATAAAACATTCATTCTAACTCATTCAACCTAATACTCATATAATGATGGAAAAAATTAGTTGTCACCATTTCTGAAACAAGCTTGCAATTAATTAGGCAATATACACATCATGCTTATCCTTACTATATGTTAATAACTATGTTTGGCAGTTAAACGTAATTAATTTATGGTGTAATTCTGAACCTCTTGGCTTGCCATAATCCTAACCAACCGTATATTACACACGGTGCGTTTCCTATGCACGTAAATACACATTTTCGTGTATAAATTGCACGATAAATGCACTGCGTGCGAGGCGCATTTAGTGTGACCGAGTTGATATATCTATGGCAACCAAACGTCACTGGTGAGACAAACGTGCAAACGGACGGACGGTCAGATTACGTTTTGGCAGGGGAAAAACTGGTCAGAAAATGTAACAAAAATGTAACAGAAGTTGTAGAAATGTAGTGGAGTAGAAAGTATAATAATTGCTGCAAAATGTAACGAAGTAAAAGTAAAAAGTATGCTCTATTTATTCTACTTAAGTAAAGATACGTGAAAAATGTACTTAAGTAAAGTAACCATTAATTTGTACTTCGTAACAAAGTATTTGTACTTCGTTACATTCCACCACTGCCCTTTAAGCACTTTCATGTACACTCTTAAAAGTTACTGACGTCAAGATCATGAAGAGCCTTTAACATACATTGCACAAAAAGGTTCTATTCAGTGGAAAAATGGTCTTCAGGGTATTAAAACAATGGTTCTTTTATGAAATGTTTACTTTGGGAAACCTAAATGGTTTTTCTATTGCATCACAAACCTCCATTTGGAACCTTTATTTATAAGAGTGTAGCGACACTCAACATTAGTTATATCATCAATGCATTTTCCTAGAAAAATAATAATAATAGAAATCGCAAAAGCTTTTATATCATATTTCCAAGAAGTTCACTGGGGTTAAGCACGCTATAATCTGTGTGCTTGCACCGTTTATTCAGCATAGAAACAGATTAGGACTGCATGGTGTGTGGTTTGGTTCTGTAGAATTGTTTTGTGAGTGACGGGTAGGGGGTGGGATGGAGCAATTATACTCACTACTGGCATATGGCCTCTGTTGCCATGGCACAGTTCACTATTGTCCCCCTGGTCTCCAGCAACTCGAGTTAAAACATTTGCTAAAGCTTTGCTAACATTGCAAAGCTTTAGGACTTAAATTGATGAATTAAAGAGAGTGAGTCGAACTTGAACAGATTATTTTCCCTCTATAGGTAAAAATAGGCACTACTTGTGATTGCAAAAGAAAGGATAACTGTACAAAATTGCATAACATGTATTACTACTCTATTTGACCGACACAATCGCCATGAGGATAAATTTCAGTTGGTAAACGTAAGGTTATGCTTATTCACTTTAATAGTTTTACTGAAACTGGAACTAGCCTTAGTTCATGATGATGACTTTTGAAGTGCGTTTCCATGCAAATTGTACCTCAGCACACAATGTGATACTTAGAGACTGCTATTGACTAGTGTTGTCATGCAATTACCTGGTAATGCCTGACAGCACTCTTATTGTTTAAACTTACAACGTTCTCTGGTAAGCCTCCATCTTAAAGGGTTCGTTTACACAAAAATTAAAATTATGCCATCATTTCCTCAAGCCAAGGTGTATATGACTTTCTTCTTTCAGCCAAGCACAATCGGATTTATATATATATATATATATATATATATATATAAAAATCCTGGTTCCTCCCAGTTTTATAATGGTAGTGAATGGTATCATTTTTTCAAGCCCAAAAAGGACATCCATTCATCATATAAGTAATCCACACGGCTCCAGGGGGTTAATAAAGGCCTTCTGAAGTAAAGCCATGTGTTTATATATATATATATATATATATATATATATATAAAATAAAAATCCATATTTATAACTTATAACATATTTATAACTGGCTTCTGGTAGCGGCTGTACGTATAGACTTATCTATAACTATCCAGTGTAGAGTGACCTCTGATCCAACATATGACATATCAACAAACACGTAGGCGCAGGAATCAAAACACCGATCATGAATTAGAAGTCTAAAATGAGAATTTATAAAGTGAAATGTCGGAGGAGTGTGAGCATAAGCTTACGGCGGAATCTTGAGCTTTCTCGTGAAAGTGCGGACAGATGTTACTGGAAGCTAGTGATTTCAGTTTATAAAGTTATAATTATGGATATTATTCTTGCAAAAACACTTTGGTTTGCTTCAGAAGACCTTTATTAACCCACTGGAGCCGTATGGATTACTTGGATGGATGGATGCACTTTTTTGGCCTTCAATTTTTTTTATTCACTTCTACATTTCATTCCATTCACTCCTGTTATATGGCTTGGAAGAGCCAGGATATTTAAATAAATAAATAAATAAATAAATAAATAAATAAATAAATAAATAAATAAATAAATAAATAAATAAATAAATAAATATATATATATATATATATATATATATATTAGGGCTGTCAAAGATTAATCGCGATTAATCGCATCCAAAATAAAAGTTTGTGTTTACATAATATATGTGGGTGCACTGTGTATAACTATTTTGTATATATATAAATACACATGCATGTATATTTAAGAAAAAATATTATATATAAAATATATGTATTTATATATAATATAAATTACATATAAATCTATAAACAGTATATAAATGAAAATATGTCTTAAATATATACAAGCGTGTGTGTGTATTTATATATATTATATATATAAAATAATTATACACAATGCACCCACATATATTATGTAAACAAAAACTTTTATTTTGGATGTCGATTAATCGTGATTACCTTTTGACAGCTCTATATATATATATATATATATATATGTATATATATATATATATATATATATATATATATATATATATATATATATATATATATATATATATATATATATATATAAAATTGTGTTTGGCTGAAAGAAGAAAGTCATATGGTTTGAGGATGAGTGAATTATGAAGCAAACAAAATCTAAAGGCAAAACTGGAAGAAAGTTTCTTGTATAGCTATCACACACATCTGCTATACTATTACCCAGATAGCACAAGTATATTTGATGTGATGTTTACATCTGCAATACGTCTATAGGATGTTTCCTGTCAGATGTCAATAGACGTTTAGACGATGTCAGTTTAACATGCATTCTAAATCATTACATCTTAAAGACTATTTGACATCTGACAGGAAACGTCTTATAGCAAACACTCTTAAAAATACATCTTCCAGATGTAAACATCACATCAAATGTGCTATAAATATGACATTGAGTTTTCTGGATTATATACCTTTGATTGGCCTAAAATGGGTTTTAGCTGGTCTCTCAGGATAGCTTTAAACACCTTTAAGTCAGTTGGTCTTGGTGATCAGCCTATGGAAGCAACTTGTTTGGTTTAAGATATTGTTATTTAAATGGCCATTTAAATTGTTTTAAAAAAGGAGAAGAAAAAAAAAACGTTTACTCATGGGTTTTATTATTGAGAGAAGTTAACAGTGGCTTACTGCTCACGAATAACTGGATGACTCATACAGAGAAAAGGTAATCACAGGCAATGATGTAGACCGGCTGCAGGGCAAACCCCGTTGTAGTGGAATACCCTTGTTGAGGTCCGTACAGTCAGGGAACGAGTGCATAAATGATTCTTGAAAGCACTGCCAATGAGATTCGCGGTATCAATAGCGCTGTACGATTTAGTCCAATGGAAAGCGGCCTTACATGAACTGCTGCACGCCTATTGGCTCATTAAGACGAGGACGTTTTGCAAACGCTTTCTGTACAACCCCATCTCTTTCGCAGGTGGTGCATGTTCGGAAACAGCTTGCAATGATCAGGACGAACTGAGACTGTCGTATGTAATACTCGTAATTTATTTTACGTTTTGCGTTTTCTTTTTGACACTGACCGAACAGCATGTGCCAACACACGCATGGCGTGGTCGCGGGGCGCGTTTTTATTCCACCCAGGCCACTTTTTTCTGGTTGATATACAGTGCTGCATTGAGTGTGTGTTGAATTACGGGTGCTATCTGTGTGTCTGCACTGAGGAAAAAGACAGAGCGAGAAATAAATGTTCATGCACCGCAAAGCTTGAATGAAATCCGTCGTTAAACGGATACAACTTCACGTACATTTATTTAAATATATTCGCAGGATCTCTCTGTTTTTTACAAGCATCGGGGTTTGAAGTGGTCATGCCTTTTGTTTTAATTTGGGAGACGAGACTGCGGAGCCATTTGCACGATGATGATGATTCACGACTGGACGGAGTTTAAAAATGAGGAAGCATTTTTTTCTAAAGATACTGAAAAGCATAGAGGAGAGGCCTCGTCGTTCCACGGGCCGTGATCTGTGCATGCGAAAAAGGGAGAAGAAAGGAAGAAAAACGAGCCTGATGAATAAAAATCGAGTGAAATGGAGCACGAGACACGCGCGTGGGGAAATATGGACCATATCAATAACGACGGCGGTGTGCGCGAGAACCAGATAGATCCGAACAAAATGAAGCACTTCGCCTCTTGAGCATTTAAACTGATATTTTTTTATTTGCAATTTAAAGGAGAGGAGATTCCCGTGCTTTTTGAGAGTTGCAAACAGCGCTCAAGTTCCATGCAAGTTCTCCCCTCCGCCTTCTTTTGATTTCTTTGATTCTTGTACTTTTTTCCGCGGGTTTGAATTATTTTTGATCCGGATCCATAGCGTTGATATTATTCAATGGAATTACGTTATCAGTTACCGGTTTTGCCTCTAGACAGGCCGGTTCCCAAACATGTTCTCAGCCGGAGGGGAGCCATTAGTTTCAGCTCCAGTTCCTCTTTATTCGGAGCCCCCGACCCGAGGCAGCTGTCACAGGTAAAGAACAAAACATTTGGGCTGTGTGTCAAAACCTAGCGAGCTGTCTACCTAGAGAATCAGACGCGCGCTCCGAACCTTCGTTCGAATCATTTTGGGCATCCAAAATATTCGAATGTTAGGAACGTTCAAATGGTGCTCAAATGCTTCCTGTGTAGTAGGAATTTGTCAGTTAATGTTGCGAATTCGATTCGTTAATGGTTCAACGAACAATTCGGTAATTCATGCGGCTTTTACTGTTCTGTCATCAAATGACTCTTTGATGAATGGTTTGTTCGGTCATAAAATTTTGTCAATATCTTTGGCTACTCGTTGTCGTAATACAATTAGTCACTAACAGTCTCTGATGCCTTAAGTTCAACATATTTCGTTTTTTTTTCCAGCCGGGGTTAGCGAAATCGGCAATTCAACGACGGCTCCGACTGATTCTTAAGTACTTTTGATTCTAAAAAAGAACCGGATCATAAGAGTCATTCTTTGGGGAAGTGGACTACTGTATTCATACTGTATGTTTCTCGATGCAGATTTAGGAAACGTAGATTATTTTGGCAAAGTGTTCCGTGTGCACATTCATGGACCATTAACGCAACCGAACGTCATTAAAAATACCCAGTTATGGTATTTTAAATTAAGCAACTGATTCTCTGCGCTCAACCGTATAGGTAGCTCATAAGGTTTTGAGACGGGGCCCAATTTCTATTTCCATGCTTAATTATGCTTGTGCTTTGTTCAGGGTCCTGATTTATTTACTCAGATTCTCTGAAGTCCCCAAGTGTCAGGGCTTGACAAGAGACAGCGTTATTTTCCCTAATTGTCTGTTGTCGCTGTCATACTGCGGTGTTGGCAACACAAAATATGTTTTGTTGTCCCTTTGGGCCACATGCTGACAGTCTTTTCAGGCTGAAAGTGTGTCACTCTCCCCCTCACACACACAATGTTTGAATTTGTTGGGGAAACTCTTGGACAGCCCTCTTGCAACTTGTTACTCGGTGTCCATTGAGGAGATTGTAGGTGTTTCTCTGCTTTTAACCCTGTAAAGCCTGATGTATTAAATAATAGTCAGAAATATGTATTAAAATTGGAGCAGTTTATAGAACCTATAGAGAAACAAAAACCTATACAAAATTAATGTATAAAAATAGAGTTTTGTATCATGTTTGATACATCAGGCCTATGATATACTGAGAATATTGATCTCTCACTCCAGGAGAAAAAGAAGTCATGCAATTTGGTGCAGATGTTACGTATATGGCTAAAAAATAAGATGAAATTCTGATGCAATGATGATTGATTTGACCAATGCAAATAAATGTTCCTCAAACTCCAGCTGTATCACATTTGACACGTACATTTAACATGAGTTTCCAAATAAGAGAGAATGAAATCTTGCTTCAGTCAAGTAAATGTTCATCTTAAAACATGACTAACAACTTAAAAGTTATTCCAACCCATTAAAGATTTCATAGCCAAGAGACACAAGTACTACTGAGTTTTAAAATGATACTAAAAGGTCTATTAATACTCAATCGAGGGCAGAAGGCAGCAGTTTTAATCATGTTGATAAATGAATGTATCAAAAAATGATACAGTAGAGTAGGCTTTATAGGGTTGTGTAGCATTGCATCTTTCAACCATGTTAAAATGGGTATAATAAAGTTTGTTTATGCTTTTTAAAATTGGTATTATTTAATGAAACTGTGAATGGAACAGTTGATTGCACGTTGAGTAATACAGTGTTATATCATGTGTTCAAGTAAAAAGGCAGTGCGTATAAGCGTTGCTTTTAAGATGAACTATAATCTTTAGCGGACTGTACTTAATCTTTAATAAGAGATAATGCATATCTCCAGGTCAAAGGATTGTTACTCACTGTATTTGATAAATTTACTAGTCTTGCAGCAAGCTCACACAGTGGGAGATAACATGGTTCGCTAGTGAAAGAAGCCCTGCAGGGATTCGAGGCCTAGAATTTAAGATGTAGTCAGTCAATAATAAGGGTCATGTCACCAAGCAACCGCTTGTATTGAGAGTTAGATTAGATAACCCTTCTGTGCAGTGTATTGCCTCAACTGCCCCTGGTTGTCTGATGCTATCAGCATCTCTAAAGTCAAACATATGCAAATGTATTTGGCTGCTGCTTTTCTAGTCAAACTAGTGACTGCTGAATGTTTTGGAATGGGTTATTACGAACAACAGTGTCCACATTATATCATAGATTTTCTGACTTGCTCTCTATCATAACAGGTGTTTTGCCAGCAGAAAAATGGTTTCCCTCGGTTTTTTAATACAATTTCCAGGTCCATTGGGAGTTTGACCCAGTATGCATTGAGACCTATTTGCCTCTCTTAATGGCATTGCTTTGGCAAGCTTTGTGCAAAAAGCATTTGTCTCTTATCCCTGTCTGTTAGGCTGCATGCATGAAAGCCCAGCAGCTACAACCGCCTTCTCTAAAAACACAATGCCTGACTAAGTGCCTCCCAGAGAGCTTGCTCTGAGACCCAGCAAAGCTCTGCCTGGATTTTCGCTGGAATTTCATCCGTGGGTGGAATGTGGGATAGACCCGGAGCGGCTGTTGGCCCTCGGTCTTGACAAGTCCAGGCCTTTGTGCTCCCTCTGTATGGAAGGGACGCATATTCTGAATGTCTAGTGAGGAATAAGCTGGTAATATTTGCCAGCCTGTTCTTTGCCCAGCTTTCAGTGCAGAGGCTTAGAGCAATATTTTCATGAAAACAGGAGATCAGCACAGTGTAGCACAGCTTTCGACCACCATTTCTGGTCCTGTCATATGTATTTTAATTTTTAATCATTCTAGATCCTGTAAAATTTCTTGACAAATTCTGTTTTCTTTCTTGAGTTGAAGTAGGCTTTTGTAATGTGATGTTACATTCATGAACCTTGCTATTTGCCATTACTTGTTGGCCATTAAAGGGCATTTGATTGCTATACGATTCTTCAGTATTTTTTCTGCAGTATACATTTGATGCAAATAATAATAGTTAGGAATGGTAATATTTATTGTTACTTCTTCTTATTATTATTATTAGTAGTAGTGTGAGTATATATATATATATATATAGTAAATGAATAATAACAATATTATAAGAAATATTGAGTATTAATATTATCAATATTAATATAAATAATCATCGTAAGTGGCATATTTGTATGACACGTTTGTATGCATATTTAACGTTTTATTTTTACTTTAATGCATTTTATTAAAAAAAATGCAAATAACTACAGTAAAAATAATTAGAAACTGAAATAATATTAATTAAACAATTATTATTATTAGTAAACATTTTATGGAATTAAAATCATAATATAATAATTATTGAAATTAATTTTAATATCATTCTAAATGGCATCATGTAACATTTGAAAATATATTTAATGTGATATTATATTATTGTACTTTATATTTAATGCAAACAAATACAACAGTAATAATTAAGTATTATAAAAGAAAAATAGTGTTATTATTACTTTTAGTAGTAGTTGTAGTTGGGGATGGGCAATCTGGCAAAAATATTATATCATGATGTTTTTATATATATACAATTATCACGACAAAAAATGTACTGTTGATTAAAACGCTAAATTTGGTTTTACAGTGTGGGTGTAAATGAATAGGCTTGGACTTGGTTCTGATAAACCAATGCACAGGACAAGGTGACACAGAAACAAAAAATATCATGATACTGAAGCTGAAAATACAGAATTATTTTAGATGAATATACTTGCACAGTCACTAACTAGATATATTTACACTAATGTAGGGCACTTTTTACTGTTAACATTAGATATTTGACATTATCAGGACCCACAAATATTCCCCCATTGCTTTATTATACATTATAGTCAACATGGTAGTTTAATGTAATACTGACACTCAGAAATTTTCATTTTGGGTGAATTATGCACAATACATATTTACTATCCACAATACATATTGATGCATTTTTGTATTGCGAGATATTGTGGCACAATATCTTGTTACACCCCTACTTTATTTGATGACCAGATTGAATTCAGGCTTTTATTAACATAAACATTCATCAGCGAACATAAACAAAAGCTCAACGAACCTGCTTGATGCGCGAGAACACACAAGAATTAACCTCATGCTTGAGCTTCCGTTTACCATAACTGATGTGAGTTAATGAATGTTTATGTGAGTTAATGAATGTTTATGTATAAAATCCTAAATTAAATCTGTTCATCGAATAAAGTGATTGTGTCTATTCAGAACATTTGGACTAAACCTCTCAATTCATATTGATTAGTTTTATGATCTCTTTATAAAATTTTTGAAGCATCAAAGTTCTAGTTGCGTAGCTGTCAATGGAAGTATAAAATCATTGGTTGTCCGTTAAGTCAATCACATAACGTTTGGTTATGACGTGTGTTATTCAGTTCAGCCGCATCAAACTTATACTGTTTACACGTGTATGATACGAAAACAAAACAATCGAGCAAAATACCGGATTGAACATGGCTGACCGAGTTTTGCTGCCTTCTTAATCTGATACTCCGTGAGTGCAACCAAGTGAGACACTATCACAACTATCACCACCTAGTTTCTCGCTGACGATCGGTAATAGTTGAAAACTTTTCCCAAAATCTGTCGGGAGTAGGGCCACAACATCACCTCCATTCAAAACGTTTAACAAACACTCTTCTTGTTCGGGCTTCAGCTTGCAAATGCCGGGAATATTCTCCACAACATAGCGAATTGTATCCTGTGTCTCCATATCCTATTTCCCTAACCTAAAATACAGTCTTAAACTAGGTGCTTAGCGTCTACATCAACGGCTCTCAGCCCGCCCTCTGTTTGTTGATTGGCCCACTGTTTTCAGGCCGGAGGAAAACTAACGGCGTTTTCACTCCTGAAAATCCGCACCAAGGTCCAAACCAAAGTTCATGTTTTGATACATTTTATACTTTCAGAAAGGTTTGGTTTCACACTGCAATAATGTGAGCGCACTATAGAACTTTACGTGACATACTTGCGTCCTGTCGTCATCATCTATGTGGGCTGCATCTTGACATTGATTGGTTAAGTAAATGGACGTGCGTCTGACGTCAGCGTGTTGTCAATTCGCCGGGTAACTTTGACAACATGAACGAACATATCGTTGCAACTTTATTGTGATTTTTATGGCATAATTACCTGCAGCACCAACTATACACAAGGCTAGTTCAATTTCGCCAAATGAACGTCCTCGTCGTGCTAACATTTTATCGTCGCGGCAGGAAAGGAGGAGAAGACTGCAAGTTGACTTCTCATTTTGTCATCATATCATACTTCAATTAAAAACCTCATCTCCCCATGTGCTACACAGCTGATTTCTCCCGCCACCTTTCGGCTTTTTGGGAACCACCAGAACTTCCCGTAAAAGGTCTGAAAGTCCGAACCATACGTAAATGCTTTCACACTATAAACGAACCAAACCTGTTTTCAGTTTGATCCGGACCGAGACTACCTCTTTCGTCGGACAAAATTTCATCTGTTTGGTCCGGGCCGTGGTCCGGGGGAGGTTTCACACCTATAATTTTGATTCGGACCAAACTGAAAAGTCAGAAAGTCCGGACCAAACAAGGTAGGTGTGAAGGGCCCTAAAGGCCAATTTATACTTCTGCGTTCGAGGGGTACGCCGTAGTGTACGGCGTTGGCTACTGCACGTAGGCGACGCCTTTGTGAGCATTTATACTTCTGCGTTCAGGTCTTGGTTGCTCTGCAGAACTGCTCCGAAACACTAGTTGGCGGCGGAGGGTTTTAATGTTCCACTGTTTAGATTCCTCGAGTCTGCGACTAGGTTACTACAAGCCTGAAAGAGAGCGGATCATGTTGGAGTTGGAGCTTACTGAGGTGGAAAAACAGTTAATTTTAGTGAAATTACTAAAACTGAAAGGCAGAAATGAGAGAAGACGTCGGAGGAGATGGTACGTGCGGAAATGCGTATGAGGAAATGCGATGCTACCAAGCCGACCAATCACAGATCTTGCGGTCCGCGTCGTCGCGACGTGTAGTTACATTTTTGAGGAGGTGCGCGTCAGGCTACGGCGAAGGGTACGCGGTATGGGACGCGTCTCTGCGTATGCTATGCCGTACCTACTGCGCGCACCCTACGCAGAAGTATAAATTGGCCTTAAGAGGCATATTGATGTCTCAGACTGAGTAAAGAAGCGAACTGAAATAGAGCGGAAGTATGAAGTCTGAGAAAGAGAAAGTGTCATCAGCTTTAAAGGCTGTCGTTCAACAGATTGCTGAGTGTCACAAACGGTGCCTCAGAGTTGGAGCAGTGATGTTTCAGAAGGTTATATGCACACTTTGCAGCCTTGTAGAGGCAGTGCAATTATCTTTTTGTAAACACTGAATTTTTGTGTTTGTGCAGTCATAAAACATAAGTGACTGTTGCAACGCTTGTGTGTGTGTAGGTGCCCCTCGCTGCTGTGTTTGTTAGGCTTCCGTTGCAGAGGGAGGTAGTTAAGCATGTGCCTGGACTCTGGGGGCAGTGGTTTGGGCCGCAGCCAACATCACAGATGGCCAGGATCTCTCGCTCTCTATCGTCATTCTTCTCCTCACTCTTTTTTCCCCTCTCAACTTCTCCCACACTTGTTTTTCACAAACAGGCTTTTTGTAAATGAACAAACCGAATGTCTTCCCAAAAGCCGAGGGTGTTGCGTTGTGTTATCAGTCACAGGCTATGTGTTACACACGCATGCGACTGAAACATACTTGAAAGAACAAAGACCTGGGAAAGAAAAAAGACCGTTCTCATTGTTTAGCATTGCAACATGTGTTTTCAAGAATCTCGTGCCAGATTATGACGTGCTTCCTAGCAGGTTAAGGCAGCTGTACAGTGCATGTGAATTTTTCCCTCCCGTGTCTCTGATGTGCGTGCGCTCGTGAATCACACACTTATTCATGTGCTGCATTACTTTACTGCGTCAATGACTTATCAGCAGGTCGACAGCATGTTTTTGCCATTTAAGCAGAGCAGCCCGTTCCCGAGCGCCATGTGAAGCATTGCGGCTCTCTGGTGTGTCCTCTAAATCTGTGGGCTCTCGCTGACACCATTGGCATCTAGTTTGCGAGTGGAGAGCCAAAGGTAGATCACATCAATGTGTGTGTGCGTGTGTGTAGCTGGAAGGCCGACATGCTTGCTTGAAGTGCATTTGTTGGAGGTCATATCAGCCGTGTTTGGTGGTGCAGACAGGGTGAGGTGGAGTGTTTTTTTTTTTTTAAGGAGTTTGTTTATCTCACTCATGCGATAAGGTTTTTTTGTGCCATGTTGTTAGACTGACGTAGTTTCAGGATGTGGTAAGAATGTGGAGGGAGCTGTTCAGTTTTCAGTATTTCACAACTTGCTGCTGGTGTGTGTAAATGTGTGAGTAACCCTTGCACTGCTGAGTGTGTTTTCACATTCACCATTAACATTCAGTTGACATTTGCATTTGTTTAAAGTTTGTGGTTTCTGTTTTCTTTTTTTTCTTTTTTTTTTGCCGTTTAGGTCAGTGAGTTTAAAAGAAGAGGCACATCGGGATGGTGGATCTTGTGCATTGAAGTATTGTTTATTTAGAAGTGACGCAAAGCTCCACCCTTGTTGACAGGCTTTTAGTGTCTCAAAGTTTTTCTACTGCCACCTTGATGTCATTTCCCTTTATGAGCTATGTAGTTTTGGTGGCATTTCTGCAAAAAATTAGTGCACACTGTACATTTCTTGTGCAATTCTTATTTATGATGTCATTTATTACTCTAAATCAGAATAATTATTGTAGGTGAAGGTGGTTTTTCAATTAAATTTAACAGTTGAGTTTTACCGTTTTCGAATCCATTTAGCCGATTTTCTGATATTTAGAAGAATATCTGTAACTAGACAGTTTCTGGTCTCATTGACTACCATAGTATATATTTTTTCCTACTATGGAAGTCAATGAGACCAGAAACGGTCTGGTTACTGATATTCTTCTAAATATCAGAAATTGGTTGAATGGATTCAAAAAACGGTAAAACTCAACTGTATAACTCTGAGGGAGTTGTAAAATTAGCCTATTTCCAAAAAAAGTGGAATATCCCTTTAAGTGTAATATATCTGTATATTGTATATTTAATTTAAATTTAAAAAAAGTGAATTACATAAAATAATGTTGTTTATTAATCGGTTGTACGTAAATAATTATTTTTATGATGGGTGGATATTACAGTAGCATTTCTGACAAAACGATCCCTTTCGCTTGCTCTGGTTTGGGTTGGTGATTCCATTGTTGCCTCAACGACATGACCGTTGAACGTCATGTCACAATATAACACTGATTCACTTCCTGTCACATTATTACTTGTACTAACAACACATAACGGTCATCAGCGAATTGTGCCTAAGAACACCATTGAGAACACTGTTACACAAACGCGTTGAGAAGTTTAACTATAGTAGGGAAAGGCAACCACATGATGTTTCACATTCTCTTTACTGGTATTGCATAATAGTTCACACAAAAATGTCATAATTTACTCGCCCCCATTTTTTTCTTAAAACTGTATGACATTTTACTTCTGCAGATCTCAAAATATGGCATTTTGAAGACTTTCAACTGTTTTTCCCCTCCATACAATAAATGTCAGTGCCCTAAACAACTTTAGACACCATTGACTTTAATATGAAAAAAAAAAATTCAAGAAGGAAGTCCTACAAATTTGGAACAGCGTGAAGAAAGTGCAGGTGTACTTAATAAGTTTATGTTGCGATCTGACCAGCTCTATAACCTGTTCAGTAAAAACAACGTTTATGGCTTGCCACTTACAGGAATGTGCACTACCGTTATCCAGCATTTCACAGCATGGTGCTATAACTCATGAGGACGCTTTGAATTTATGAGCCCTCTCTGAGGCCTGTTCCTTTAATCTGAGTGAGTTTAGAAGTACTGAAGTACAATGTCGGATAAGGTTTAACGGGAATCTGTCTGGCTTCCTCTTTTGTTTGCTTGAACCCACTCCCTTTTTTTCTCGGCTGCAATTAGACATGAGGAAGAAATAAGTTGACAATAATCTGACCGTTATCGCTTTCAAGAAAAAAATGTGGAAACGTGTTGGGAGAGAAAGAAAAAACACTGCAACCCTGTGGCACACCCAAAATGATCTTATGCTGGACTTTGTTTCATTTCAAACCAAGTCAAGTTGCATCAATATGAAATAAAACCTGTGATCATATTTAACCAATTGAGCAGTCAGTTCTTGAGTAATTACTTCAAATTAAAAATGGTATAATGGTTGTAGGTAATTCTTCCATTGATATAAAATAATTTTGAGAGATTCACAAATCTTCACTCAAAAAGCATCTCAGACTGGAAGATTGTAAACGTGGTGCAGATAAGAGCTGATTGACAACAACTGTAAGGACTTGTGTGGCAGTCCTTTGAACAGAATCAAGATAACTTGGTAATGTTGAATGGGTTTTTCAGTCCGAACAGACTGTATTCCTTTGACAAAAATGAAGCCAAGTATATAAACCCCTGACTCCCCTCATGACGTTCTGTCAGGGTTTTTTGTTTGGACCCAGGCCTGAGAGCACGGGGTCAGGAACAGGAGCCTCATTAGGACTACGTCATGCTCTCCATCATTACACTTCCTGTGTTTGACTCAGGAATCCACAGCTGCGATGGCCCCTCTCTCAATCGCTCGGCTCTTTTGCTCTCGAATGCAAATACGCACAACGTCAGCTGTGCTGTTTATGAGACATGTGACCCAGCTCGCAACTCCCATGTCATTGATCTCACATTTACATTAGTGCCAGTAAGTCTGTACTGGGAGAAACATTCAAAGCAGAGAGGATGTTGGGTTTTGGACACAGCGGTGGGGTTTTCCCGGGCTGTAAGCGAGGATATTTAAATAGGAATGATATTCGATTGCGGTGCTCATTCCATGCATGCTATCAGCAGGGTCGAATGTGTCTCACTTCTGTGAAACTGGGCCATTAGTGTCTTTGAGATGCAAGAAAAGTCTGTTTTCTGTGACTGTGGTTTGCGGGGGTTCGGCTCATCCAACTTGCCGTTCTGCTATTTATGGAAATGCTTCTCGGCAGATAAATGTGGTGATGTCACTGCTAAGAGAGGCCAACTTTGGTCTGAGGGAGGGAGCTTGTGTTACACCTGTTCCTAAAATGAGTCCAAGCCACACTTAAAATCCCAAAACTTAAATAATTATGCTTTAGGCTTGTGCTTATTATATTTGCATTATTTTGTTGAAAATGAGATGCTTTTTGCAACACATTTTATAACTGTGATGTGAATATTCAACCAAAAAGTTGGTTGGGACATTTTGTTTTGTGTGAAAAGGAGAGCCTTGCACACATTTTGCGGGGCAGGAATCCACTGACTTCATCAATGAGTCATTGAATCATTGACCTGATTAGTTAAATGTTAAAAAATGAGTTGCTAAGATATGCAGCTTTTCTGCTTTCTTGGAATAATTGTCATTGGCAAAATACAGCAAAAACAGTCAGAATTGACAACGTTTTGTCTCAAATCATCAATTTATATTATAACTTAGTTTATTGAACTGTTACAAGAGGGCAAAAAGGCCCAAAAGGGCAGGTGCAGCAGGAGCAACTTTACTGCTCTCTATGGGCTTCTCCCTTGACTTTATGCAAGCTTCTACTTCGGGCTATAGTCGTGTGTTATGACGCAAACGTTAGCCTATTATTACAATAACTGCTTCTACAGGACCATAACCTAAGATACAAGGTAATGGAGCCCTTTATACATTGTCGTGTTTCTTTAGAAATAAACAATGGACAAATGGAGTCTTTAAACTCCTCAGATGTAAAGTTAATCGCTTTCAAAATGACTCCAAAATGAATGGGAGTCAATGGAATGCTAACAGCAGGTGAAGGCTTGCTAGCCAATGGCGGCCCCGGGATACTTACCCTCTTGGTAATTAAATTCAGTTGAACAGACTTTTTTTGTTTTCTTTTGAATTGGGCACTGATCAATCATTCACATTAAAGCATGAACGTTTGTTAAAGTATTAAGTTCATGTTGATTTGAACTATTAGTTAAATTAAAGCAAAAATAAATGAACACAGAATAAGGCTGTTATGTGATGGCCTGTTACTTATTGTGTAATAGAGCAAGTTTAGTTTTTTTATAAATATATAAAATCGAGACTGAAGACCAGGTTCTTATGAGAGGCGAGTCCTTGAGGACTGCAAATGAAAATAAATTTGCTTCATGATAGTGAGCACATATCTTTGATCACAAGGTGGCTGAGAAGTTTAGAAAATAAAGCATACAGTCTGCTCTCTGCACTGCTGATAAGAAGACTCTAACATGCTCTCCTGCTGCCAGCCCCACCCACCATGTGCGTCAGTGGCTCTGCTGGTCTGGTTGGTTGTTGCTAGGTGGCTGTGTGTGAGTGTGTATGAGAGAGAAAGAGACATTTAGGGCTAACACGGACAGTTCGTTTAAGTGTGTGTGTGTGTGCAACTAAGACAGCTGCACTAAGCTCAGCACACATTCTGTCTGGGCCTTGAGCTGGTCTCCGGTCATCTACAGTCGTGCACACATGCGAACACGCGTACGCAAATCCATACACCCACACACTGACATACACTGCAACACCTGCATAAAAACTGACATAGAGACTATGATCCACAGTTTTCGCAAGGTCCAATGGGAATAGCTCTGATTTTGTCTATAATCACGGTTCTTGTCAGATGGATTTTTTCTAAGGTAGGTTTGGGTGGGTTTCCTTGTTGGCTCAGCTCTTTTATTACACGATAACCTTTGACGACTGTTCGTCTTTTTTTTTTTTTTAAGCAAAGACCAACTGTAAATAGCCCCAAACTCTTTGTCTAGAAATTAAAGTGTATCATCGTGACTTACAGAACTTCACTTAAGTTACTTGCGTGGGGCTCGCTTATCAAGTAGTGATTATAAGTCAGTGAGGAACCCCACCGAAATGCATACAGACCCTATCGCCATGGCTCAAGTCACAGCAGTCACCTTGGGAAGAGCTAATTAATTGTTTGGTTTTGTTGAATATTTGATTTTCAGAATGTCTTACTCTTGCTTATGCCACCGTGAACACTTTGTGTAGACTAATCAAAACTATTTAGGCTTTTGAAGTTTAACTCTGATTAACTCTGTTTTAGAAATAAACACGAGGAGGCAATGCTTGCAATGTGATATACATCGTTTTTTTTTTAGTTGTGTCCAAAGAGAAAACTTTTGCAACTTTAACAAGTTAACCAATGCCACATTAATTTGTCACTTGTTTATTTGTTAAAGTTGCAATGAAACAGAAGTAGGGACTGATCTGTTCTGTATTGTAATGGACAAATTTAATGAAACGGATTATCGAAAAAGATATTGAGGCGGAAGTTGGGACTTGGCGTTTTCCATCTGTTGTTGATTGGATAATGGCAGATCTGGATGTGAGCATGTGGTTGATTGTTAGAAAGAGGGCGGGGCTTAAGCGAATAAAATGATTGGAGAAGTCCGACTAACATCAAGTTTGTTGAAGTCTTTCAGTGGGAGAGAGATTTATAAAATTTTGATTAAAATTTGCATGGATGAATCATTCACAATGAGATTAATAACATGCATTTAGAAAATAGGGTACGTTTTTATTTATCTTTAACCATATCCTCCTATCCATTGCACAGTGGGTTATTCCAAATTTTGGCTAATTACACTTTCATCTAAAAATGTACTGCTATCTGCTCCGTTTTACCATATTTCAAATTATTTTCTCCCAAATTATGTGCTAAAGTTGACTAGCTGACTAAGTAGAGGCGAAACGGTTTCAGTTTGTGTAGTTAATTCTCATGTAGTTTCGTCTTGATTTATAGACGTCTACACATGTTGGTCTGGTCTGACTGGTTATTTTAATAAATTAAAAAGTTCATCTTGAACTGTTTTTCTCAGGCCATCCATGCTGTAAACAAAGAGGAACAAAGTGCTGAATAATTTTCCCACTGCCTTTTCCTGGATTAGTTTAAAGGAAGTGGTGATGGTGTTTTCCCCTGTTTGAAGGCCTCAGTCGAACCTCCAGCGGGAGACTGTGGCGTGGAACTGAGTCCGCTGTGGTTGTGGCGTGTTACTGTGAAGTCTCTTGGTGAATTGATTGGGCTCCATCCCTCTTCACACAAGCCTTTAACTTGTTTCGCATCCAAACTCTGTGTCAATAATTGGCTTGTAGGCCGGCTAACCTGTTCAAATAGACCCCTCAAAGCATTGCTAAAATTTCTCAAGAGCTTCATAAAAGGTGGCAATCGTGCCTTTTACCACCATCAAAGCAGTCCTTAGGTTAGCTGCAGCAAGTAGTACATATATTTATTAGCTTTTGGACACAGATTTGATGAATGGTGGTAATCAAGTCGAGTTGGTAACATAAAAGTTGAAGGATAACTTCTAAGCAATAGATATTATGAAGTTGTCAGTTTCTGAGTAAACTTTATAATACTGTGGTTCTTTTGAGCTGAACATCTGGTTGCCCAAGTGGAACGATTAGGCGAGCTGTAGTTGCATTACAGTCACTACAATCATTTTAGTTGCTTTGGAATAAAATGATTACTTGAATAATTGGATTAGTCACGATGAAAGGGAAGTTGCAAAAAAAAATATATATATTTTGTATTGTGAAGTATATCCGAGCATATCTTATGGAATATGCTTGCTCTGCCACTGAATAAAAATACAGGTAATTGTGACTTTATCTCACAATTCTTTAATGCTCAGAATTGTGAAAAACTATAAATTTTGTGTTATAGTCAGAATTGCGAGACATTTTTTATTTCTCACAATTGCGAGTTTATATCTAAATTCTGAGAGAAAAAAAAGTTAAAAAAAGACACAATTATCTTTTAATTTTTGTTCCGTGATGGAAACAAGCTTCCATACTAGCAAAACAGGTTTTTGAAAAGAACAAAATTTGGGCTGCTACTTAGTTTTATCCATTGTTTGTTGATTGGATATTTAAATGTGGTTGTTGCACCAAAAATAAATTATTGTAGAAAAGGGCCTGTAAATTAAGCAGGTTTAAATGATTGGAGAAATTCGCCATATGACACCAGAGAGAAGTCTGATGTTTACTGGAAGGTCGAGTTTTGATATTTTGATTTACAAGGTAAAAAAAACAGGATGCATGGATAAATTGTTCACAATAAGTTGTTGGCGTGAATCTTCATTTTATACTGAATTAAATAAAATATTTAATTTCAGTTGATACCAATACATTTAAATAATGTTTGATAACTGTCATGGTCCAAATATATTTTGCATTTCTACATTAAAAATATTTACAATAACAGTAGATCAGACAATGATGAAATTGTAGTTGGAACTTAAAATGGCACGTCATATTAAAACGTTACGTAAATGTGACAGCAGTTGTTTGTCCACATTGTGAAACCAAACATATCACAAGAATCCATCTTTGTAAACAGAGTTAACACGCCCAGGATTCATTCTAGAGATAAAACACGAAATGTTTTGCTTTTACGTAATTGTAGATAAATGGCAGATGATCTCATCTATTTTCGTGACTGCTTGTCCAGTCATCGTGAGCTTGTTTGTTTTATTAAGATTAGATGAAGCCCATTCATTTGCTTTGTAAATAGCTAGTATCATGGACGAGTAGGCGTGACAATGCATTTTTGAGGCACGAGATGTTGATAGTCTAAATAGTTTAGTTGAACATGATGTCTTAATGAGGTATTTAGAAAGTTCATTGAATGGCACATAAAAGAATGAATTGTTGCACAAACTAGCTGGATGGGTTTGAGTTTCAGGTTCGCCTCAGGCAATGGAGAGTCCTGTGTCAGACAGACGCAACAGTGTTTAGTCGGCTTTTTGAAACGGAATATGGTTCAGTCAGATTTTTTTGGCTAATATGTATTCTGTAATGCATATTTTAAAGAAACTGTAGTAATGTAATGCAGTAAAGTCATACCCTTTAATGTACAGAAGCATAACATCTAAGCTCTGGTGTATTTATACTTTTACCCAGGCCAGTTATTTGTTAAATATATTTTAGATTGTGCATTGTGGGCTACAATATGTACTTTTAAAATGTATTTTAGACACTGTAGTATTTAAAAAGTTGAAGAATGGTCATTAACCTTTTAACAGACAACTTTTTTAACCTTTTAACAGACAAAAGTTTTTATTTTCCATTTTATTCAATTATCCAGTTTACATTTTTCTCTCTCGATAATTTTAAAAGATGGCATTTCTTAATTCGGCTGGTATTCTGTTGTAATTAGCATTAATTAAACTAACCAGTTAAAATATGAAAGTACACTGAAAAAAAAATTGGAGTAGGATTTACTTGAAAAAAGCTAGGGAACTTTTTTCCCTCAGAAAATGCAGAAGATTTTGCAAAGATTTGCAAAGTAAAAACCTATATATATATATATATATATATATATATATATATATATATATATCAGTAGCTTTAATAAGAAATCTTTAAGTTAAATCTACTTGGAATATGAAATTTAAACTTTACAGAAAATAAGTAATTTTAACTTGGCTAGTAAAAGGTTGATTAATCTTGATTTATTTGAAATTTCCTTTGCCTTTGCATTATATTTCACTAAAGCAATAATATTGAATTTTATTAGTCATTTATAGTATGTGCTTTACTTAGATCATCTTAAGCATAATGTGAATGCAAAGACCTCAATACTTGGTAGACAATACACAATGGCGGTAACATTTGATGGGTCGTTTTTGTGTTTGAATGTGTCATTTTGAGCAAAAAATGTACTCGAAATGTCACAAAATGGAAAGTTACTAATACTGACAACAAAAATCAATGATAAAACAGTGTAAATACAGCTGGAAACCAGTGAAAAATGAACCTCATTAATTATTCAAGGTCCAGTGCATGATGGGAACCCCAGTATCTGAAAAGTTGAGTAATTTTCACTTAATTTTATTGAGTTGATATTTACACTTTCATTTCTACCCGCTTGAATCAAGTACTGAAATGGAATTTACTTAGTTTTTTAATTCTTGCCTGAACTCTTTTTTTCATGTAAATTAAATTTTTTTAGTTCGTATTTACTTCACCAAAAAATTATTTTTTACAGTTTATTTTTTTTAATTGAGCTAGTTATTTAACTTCTCTCAAAATTTAATAAAGATTAAATTGTCCATGAAAGGAGGAACGAACGCTGTATTATTATTTTTTTCACAGTCTATGGTGAATACTCAATTTATTTATTTATTTTTGTCTGTTGTGAGCTTAATTCAGGAAATTGTTCTAATATAGAATAGATTCGAAGTCAGCTTTCCTGAAATATCTTTTTTCATTTTTGCTAAACCACCAATTGTATTATCATTATAATATTTTGGTCTTCTAGCCTGCTAGCTGAAAGTCAGCAAAACAGCACAGACTGTCACGCCTCGCTGGCGTACAAGCGGCATTGGCCTCTCCAAGAAATTCAACTCCTCCGTTCCCACTTCCATGTCCGGCTGCGCTGATGCCGCTCGTGTGCTGAGCCCATATGGGCACGGCTGGGTGGTTTGTCATGCCCTGCTCAGCTCACTGGTGGAAATTACTCACACGCAAAAACACCAAGTAATGTGTGTAAACACTGAGCTTGTTGACACTAAAATACTGCCGTGGCAATAGCGGATGACTCCAGGCTTGTTTTTCACCGGCCTGGCGGTGGTTATTGCAGAAAGAGGATGTCAAAGTGTCGTACGAGGGTTACTGCAAGGTACAGTTGTTTTTGAAGCCTGTATATTCACTTAGCAGTTTTACAGTTCATCTGTTCCACTGGTTATTAACTTAACTCAAAGAACTGCCATCAGTTAAGGCCTGTTTGCCTCACAAACTGCAGACTAGCCTCCAGCAACGTTAATACCCTGACCGAATAGTGCTGCCTGGAGCTTACCGGACCCTCTGTTTTTCATTTTTAATAAATGCATTTTGCCACAGGATTACATGAGCATATTGTGCTCAAATCATCTTTGTAGTTGCTCCTTGCAGTCATGGGTAGGTTTTAATAGCTACATCCCACTGGTGTTGTTCTATATAATATAATTATAATATAATATTTTTTTTTTGAAATATAAGGCTGAATGTCGATTAGAATATAAATTTTTTTGTGTGCTATTAAATCTCTCTCTTACGTCTGACGTTTTTCATGCACTAAAATGTCTTTGTATTTTGGTAAATATGACTTTCTTAATATTTATGATTGCATTAATTCATATTAGTGTTTTTTTTTCTATTCCTTAAAAACGGTGTGATTTTTGACTAAATGAATACAAAGAACAGCATTATTTTTTGTTTTATTTATTAGCTTTTTTTGTATTTTTAAATATATTTTTACTTTACAAAATGTTGACTGCACTTGGCAACAACAATTGCTGTTCGATTGAAACAATTGGACAGAAAACCTGAATATAAACGTTGAGATATACAGTATTGTCGCATGGATGAAAGGTTCAATTTTAGTGACAGTCCTAGTTTTGTGCATTTGCAGTTTTATTGGGCAGAGGCTTGAGGCGCGGGAGGGCTGTTAATGGATAAAAATCAAGTATGCAAATTGGTTCAGTCCATTGACGTCAGAAACTGAATTGTATGCCATCTGGGGACACCCTGACCAGCCATCTAAAAGCTGCGCTGAAGTGCTTGTCTTTGTCTGTGTATGCACGGGTTCTTTTGGGTATATGGCGGCACAAGATGTGCCAGGTCTTGTGTTTTCACAGTGAACCTTTCTCCTCCTCATCTTCTCAAAGGATCCCATTTATGCATGTTTTTTTTGAGTTCCCATGGTTGAGTGCTTGTCAGAGACAAAGAAAATATGACAGAAAAAGGGTGAACGGTATTCATCAAGTCCTCTCTTTCTCTCACAAAGCGTTTTATTACAAGCCCTTATGCTGTCCTCTAGTTGTGCTTTGTGCTAGCAGTGCCTGTAACGTCTTAAAAGATAAACCTGTGCTACCTTTAATAAACGACAAGTACGAAAAATACGTGTTCGGCACACAAAGGCCTCTTTGGAGTACTGTGGGCAGGGAATGCTCCGCCCACCGCTCTCAGGCAGCCAATCATGATCGCCTCTGCATAATGAGCAGTGGTGCGAGTGTCTGTTCATGAATTGATCTCTGAATGGCCCTGTATGGAAGTGTAATGAACAGGAGAACAGATTACACTGGACAGATGATGCACGCTTTAATTCAGTGAAGCAAGCTTCTCCGCTCCAGCTTCCTCTTGCTGCTGGGAAATTGCAGTGTGAGTGTGTGTGCACTGGAGGCTGGGCTGGTTACAGTTGAGCTCACGTTTAACCCTCCAGCATGCGTGTTTCTCTCACGTGATTATTGTAGGATTGAGTCACAGATTATTTGTAAAATTTGTGTGTGTATATGTATGTATGTGTATATATATGTATGGTGTGTGTGTGTGTGTGTATATATATATATATATATTAGTGCTGTCAAACGATTAAAATATTTAATCGCGATTAATGGCATTAATGTCATAGTTAACTCGCGATTAATCGCACATTTTTATCTATTCTTAATGTCTTTTGATTTCTTTTTGTTAAATTTTTTTCTCATTTTAATGCTCTTATCAACATGGAAAAGTGGATTGGCTTGTTTAGTGCAAATGTTTTTTTTTAATTATTATTATTGAAAATAACATTGGAATAGTGTTCAGTTTCACTCTAACTTATATAGCCTAAATAATCTCTCACACAATGTAACACTGCCCATCAATAAAAGGGTGAAAGAAATACTGACGAGGTCCTGATATTGACGAGGGGGTGGAGAATTTGCATCATCTGTGTTTGTGTGTGTGTGTGTGTGTGTGTGTGTTTGCTTGGCCATCATCAAGTGGTGTTTCAGGCTGGACGTGCTGCGATGATGATAGCTCAGTTCATAATGACAAAACATACAGATCGCTTTGGTCTTGTCAATGGGACAATTTGGCAACTTTTTAAAAGTAAACTTTACATTCAGAATCTCATTGGCATCCATTTCGGCGTCTCGCGCTCGTCATCCACTCAAAACATAACGTTACTATTTGGCCGGCTCGCAAGCTGAAACGAGTGTGTGCGGCACAAAAACAGCCTCGCGCTGCGCTCTGAAACCCATTCATTTCAATTGCTTGCGCCGCGCGAGGACGTTTTGTTGCTTCTTCGACCAAAGCGCAAGCGGATCTCAGCTAGACCGGAAACAAACACAGGCACGCCGCACACACTCGTTTCAGCTTGCGAGCCGGCTTTGAGTGGATGACGAGCGCGAGACGCTGAAATGGATCAGGACGCATGCCGCGTCCTGTTGCAAAAGTATGTGAAAAAACTACAAAGTTTGCTAGGACAAAAAGACCGTTAATCGCGCGATAAAAAAATTGACGCCGTTAAAATGGGTTTGCGTTAATAACGCGTTTAACTGACAGCCGTAATATATATATATATATATATATATATATAATAAAAATACAAATAAATAAAGAAGTGTGTTTAGGGATACTCTATTTATTGGATATTTAGATATACATGTTTTATTTATTATTCTTATTATTTTACATTGAGACTACCTTTGCTTCCATCTTATGTTCCCTTAAAGTTCATCTTTTAAAAGACACCTAAGAATTTAATAACACCTGTAAATAGCAGCAAATAAAATGTTAGGAAAATAATCATACTATTTTTCATACTGTATGTTTTAATGTTGCATTTCATTAAAGTTATGCTATTAGTAAATGTATTTATACAAAATAATACACTATTTTAATATCAGTCATTGATCAGTGTTTATAAAATAATGTAAATATAACATAATTAGTGGATTATTAATATCAGTGTGTCCCTAAGTGATGTTCAATAGCATACTTTTATGATATTTATTACTGAAATGTTGGTGTTACGGCACTTTGTTTTTACCATGCTAATAAATGATTAACCAGTCTTATACCATGATCCGGTATTTCATTTTTCATCAGGAAGTTTGGATTGTTTATCTATGTGTTGTTTTTGTCATGGTGCAGTTTAAAACCCTTTTAAAATCCCATTGACATTAAATCGGGTTAAATATGTATAATATTAAAGCATATTTACATGTGATTGTTTTTATTTTTTTTACGAAAATGTAACGTATGGCAGATGGTTTCATACAACAGCAAAATATGACAAATGTCTCATAAAATAAACAATAGCTGTTTTTCTTTCTTGAAGTTGTGGTGGTGTTATTTGAGCCGTATTTGAATATACACTGCTGAGCATTTGGCTTTTATATTAGTTTTTTTCCCACGTGTTTGAGTAAATGCAAATACTGACGTTCATCTGCATTTCTTCCCCCACAGAGACGCGGAGCAATCTCCTATGACAGCTCTGATCAAACCGCTCTGTATATTCGCATGCTAGGTAAGCACCATCTTCCCTGTCTAACACACACACACGCACACAATCAACCTGTAAACAAATGCAGACACAGGGTACATGTACCACTCTGCACTGGAAGGTACTGCACATTATACGCCAGATTGTGTAACAGAGGGGAAGAAGAGCCTCATACATCAGTCAAAAAGCCTCTGATAATCTCGTCATTACATCCACAGCTTAAGTCATTCCTCAACTGGGAATTGCTTAGTGTTTCCCTGAAATTTTCTTTGATTTAATACTTATCAAACCCTGGCTCTGCTTGATTGCTGACCCTGGGGAACCTTTGAGGTTATAGGACAGCTCTGAAAGGACCTGATGTTCAAATGCTGCATATGAACAAACTGCAAATCGAAAAACGTATAATCCAATGTCAGATTAACCTCTGAAGCACTTTAGGTTAATGCTTGTAGTCATTTGTTCAATGTTTGGCAATTTTGATTTCAAGTAAATCCATCTCGTTTTTAAGGATATTTTTATGGAAAACTAGACAAAGATACTGTTAAAAGAGCAGTTTATAATCACACTTATTGAATTGGCACAGGTGAAACTTTTAGTATTGTTAAATGCAGAAGTATTGTGAATGAACCGCAAAATGCATGCGGAAGTAACTTCAGAGTAGATGGGGTGGGAAATGAAGTGGAAGTAAACTGCACATATTTCTGCATTTATATATCAGCTGGAATTTTTTTTATTTCTATTTTTACGGTTTTTTTTAATTAGTTGTTATTTTATTTTTATCACCTCGTTATTGGATATATTATTTTTTTAATTAATTTTAAATTAAGAGATGGCAATACATTATGGCACAACTATTTAAGCCTTCAAGAGCACTTTCTCTTTAACTGCATGTCATAGAGTTGCCGTGTGCATGGAACAGTCATGTTTATTTTTTAAGGATAGTTCACCCACCCTAACATGAAAAATCTCTCACTCTCATGCCATCCCTGATGTATATGACTGAATTTCTTCAGATAAACAACAAATGAAGATTTTAAGGAAAATAAATAATCTCTGTGCGTCCGTGTAATGTTTTGGCAAATTAAATAATTATTGGTGGCGTAAGAATACTAATTTCAAACTATACACCATAATTTCCAGTCAAGTTCAGTTTGACATAAAGGTAAGTGCGATTGAGAAGTTGCGTGTCTGCAACGTCCCTCTCTTGAACACTTGTATGAAAGTAGACTGGTGATGATTTCTAGTATTCTTACTATTTCGCTTCAAAAGACATTGATTCTTCTACTGAGGTTGTATGGATTACCATACATTGGGCCCTATAAAATCCATTTTATTTTTTCCCAAATTCCATTTTTTTCCCAAATTCCTTTTTTCCGTTTAAATTTTAGCAAATTCCGTTTTTTCTGTTTAAATTTTTGGGAATTCATTTTTACCCTTTACTGTTATTTTAGTTGTAAAAAGAGTGTGCTTTTTATTCCGTGATCGCAGAAATTATAGGGCACTAGATACATTGTTTTTTTTAAGCATCAATCGAGTCGACACCCATTCAATGGCATTATGTGGACTCACAGAAATTAGTTTGTTTATCAGAAGAAAAAGTTATATGCATCAGGGATGGCATGAGGGTGAGTAAATGAACATTTTCTGTGAACTATCCCTTTAACAATGTTATATAGATTTATAATAATGCATTGGCCATAATAAAAGAATAACTATCAGAATTTCAGTTTCCCTAATAAACCTTAAAACATTTGTGTGTACAGTACACCAAATGTGTTCTGTGCCATTCATCCTTCGAGATCAATTACCTTTTTAGGATGAAACGCATCAAATTATACACGTCCGATTAAATCCGAATTGACTGGTGTTTCCACAATATAGACTAATTCATGTCCGAGTTTACCACTTCCGTATGACTGCTTTGCTTTCTGTCACTGTACCTTGAATTAGCGATACATCATAACAACCTGGAGTGTCTACACGTTCAGTAACAGCATGTAGCCAAAAACCCAGTAAAGCTAACCCTGACCTAATATTTGATCGTAATTTCTTTTTTGTTTTGTTTTTAAGCTGTGACAAACAAAACAATCAAACCCTCATTCGTGTTTACACCAGGTACTGAACCAACACATCTCACCACCAGGAGAGACAAACCCCCCGCTCACTCGCTTTCACGGCCTATCCCTTTAATAACTCTTCCACACCATTCCTCCTTAAAGACCTGCATCAGTGGGCACAGTCTAATCAGTGGCATTTCTCACGTTACAATGTCTTCTAATTATATTTGTGGGTCAGGAGATGAGTTCTGGTTGCGTCCGAGAGGTTTGGCGAAAAACAAGAGCGCACTTTTGGTTCCATAATTTGAGATGTGGTCTTGCTTCCTCGAACCTCTTGCGGCTTTTCTTCTGCATGTCCGAATAGCTTCCGTCTGGTTTTTTATTTATTTAAATGTTCTGATTCGCCTGTTGCATGTGTGCAATTGTGCTACACACTTTGTAAGGTTCGGTCCGTATCTATTACTGTTTTTTTTTTCTTTTAAAACTCATGTTTGTCATATTCATTTTAATAGTGTTTTTTATGTAATTGTAATTCACAGTTTTGGTATTTTGATAGGGGCTTGTGTAATATTCAAACAGCTGTTTTCAAGTAAGTAAATGTACTGGTGGGAGGCTGTTTCATTATTTGTTTGACTTATTTACACGTTGACTACTTTTTTACTGCACATGAACTCCAATCAGTAGTGACTGACATGTCGGAGGCTGCCATTACTCAGTAAAAGTTTATGCGTCCCCCCTCCTTCTCCCTCTCCATGCAAATACACATACACCACAGCCAGAGTTTGATGAAAAGGCCTATTGAATGACTTTTTAACAGATGCGACTTTAGAGCTTTGGCCAGCCTCGTTGAAGTCCCTCTGATTTCCTCTTCATTCTGTCCTGGGCTGAAGCACAAGCTTGTCTTTCTTCCATGCGTCCTCCTTTGCTCCTAGCCGTCTGAATACTAATGCATAAGTCCCTCTGGCATGGCGATGCATGGTCAGTCCTTCCCTTTCCCCATCCATCCGCGGTGTGTGTGTATGTCTGTGTGTCTGTCCCCCAGTAGCCCAGGCCTGTAACCTGCTGTATGTTGTGTTTGCAAACAAATCTCTTGAGGACCTGTGTGTTGATGCCTTCTAGGAGATATGAGAGTGAGAAGTCAGGTAGGCTTCTGAACCTGACGAAGAGGCTCGCACCCATACCTGGGCGTTGATTTCCGCACTTTGCACTGTAAGTACCAAATTAAGACCGTCCGGCACATGCACACATCCTACCTTTGTGGAACGAAGTGCTACAGGGACGCTTTGTTACTTTTCTCCATAGGTATTTAAAAGTGTTTGAAGCTTTAAACCAACTCTGAAATTAGATTTTGAAAAAGTGTTGATTTTCAATTTTTTTTAAACTACTCATCCCATAACACACCTCACATAAGTAAAGTGAATAGAGTTTTTTATTTTTTTTAATTGTAAGTTTATTCTAATTCTGGACTATATATCCGTTAAAAAAGTGCGCAAAGAGCGATCCCTTATAATCACTAAAAAGTTGTCACTTGTCTTAAAGGAGCTGTATGTAAGTAATGTATTTCAAATAATCGTAAAATGGCCCTGATATGTCACTAGACATTAAGAAATCATGTTCATTTCAAATACTTATATCACTGACAACAGTAGTCCGGCCAGGATATTGTCATTTAAACAGTGAAGTTGCAGCCCTCAACGGTCATGTTGTGTTTTGGTCTGATGCTCCACCCTCCACCGATCTACCAATCACGAAGTCAGTAGTGTTGCAGCATTCGGGTTACCAGCTCTGCTGTAGTTACCACAGCTTCAGATACAAACGTGTGGGATAAAAAAATGTTGGATCCTGCAGCTTATCTGGCAACCTCGAGTCAGGGGAGAGGGGGAGGGGATACACCGCTCTACAGTGATTAGAAACTGATTGCAGTACCAGTTTTGGCCACGATCTTACATACAGCTCCTTTAATCATAGACCGTAAAATAAGATGGACGACGCCCCTTCGCTCTTTTCCATCTGAGAGAACTGAAGCCGCCAGAGTCTCGATATGACGCTGACCTCTTGGGACCGGAGTCTGCGCACTTGCGTGTTTCGGGACCAGTCATGCGCAGTCGTGAGCAGGAAGTAAAGCTGCGAAATCAAGGCCGCGGCCTCATTCGCGCTGAATCAAACGCAAGCACACGCCCCGCACTTTCATTAAGTGGCCTCTGTCTGCGTCGTTCCACTCCATTGATGTCTGCTGATTGCAGAACCTCGTTAAAATAAGGTAAATACAACTACTAACCACATAGTCAACATTATGAAAAAAGTCTGCTAGTGCTTCAGTGACTACCTCGCACAGAGAATCACAGCTCTCAATCATGATGTCAGAGCACCGTTTTTATCATCACATAACGAACTAAAAACAAACACTTGAAATTACATCAATGTGATAGAAACTACAGTAAATGACAGAAACTATCTTTGGAAAAAGGATATGTGAAGTGTAATTTAATTGTTTAGTTGGTCTCGCGTCCATTGAATAACATGGGAGACGGGGTTATGAGCTATACTAGGACCGGTCACAGGGGCGATCGAGAACGTTTTGGCTTCACTTTTGAGGGCTTGTGCGGCACGCTTGGGCTCTAATTCATCATGATGCGATCTCACGAAGTTTCTTTATAATAAAGGAAGCTGTCTGCATTGCACAATGGATCTCTTATTTACATGTCAACACTTTGTTTAAATTGGAGAATTTGCAAGTGAATCCTAACTTAAAGGACCCTTAAAGTGATCCAAAGCCTTGGAATGCGCAGCTTAATATGATGCGTTGACGTAATTTGGCTCCTCCCCCTTTTCAAATAGCCAGTAGCATTTAGTTTAGCTCACAGACTGCAAGTCGTACTTGACCGCACCATAGAAGCGATTCATAAGCGGATGATCGTTGGATTAAATAGTAGAGGTGTGAATAAATTCTAGCCATTTTTAACCACGTACAGTTCCTATCTCCAACCCGTATTGCTCGTAACGTGTCAGCAGTCGCTTTTGGCCAGGTGGTACTTAAAGCATAGGGAGCGGGACGCTTTAGATTCTAGAGAGCATTTGATTGGACGAAAGACGGCCACACAGAGCTGAAGTCCCTTGTTGCGGATTAGAGTTTGAGATTTGTCGAGTTTGAAATCTGAATCAATTTTTGGATTTTGATTCTTTTACGGGGGGAGGGAACCAAAAAAATCAGCTAACCTTGCCAACTATTTTTGGTGTAAAAGGAAACACTCCTTCTGTCACAATAATCTTTTGTCACAAATTTGTCGATATTTTTTATCAGAACCAGCTCAAAAAGCTCGTCTCAGCTCGCTTTTCGCTCACGTTTTCCATTGCAAACAGTACCGCCACAAATAGTACCCGGTCGTCATAGAGCGACGCCTTTCATTCCTCGCTGCCCTATCAAGCTCTCGCTGGATCCTCTCTTCAGCAACCAAACAATGGAAAGTCTGCACCTCCTTGTTTGACCATGGCGTATTCTTCCGAGTTGTCATAATAATAATAGTTGTACGTTTAGAAACCATCTCTGGCCAAACTATTTAAAAATGGCGGGGATATTTAGATACTTCATCTGACGCGTGCAATGATGACTCAGTGACTGATGACTATTCTCTCTGACCAATCAGCAGTCGGCATTGTTTTCACACCACATTTTAGTACCGGCTTAGCTCGCTCAGAACTTCTACTAAAAAAAGTACCCGGAAGCCTGTACTGGTACAAGTTTTACACAGTGGAAAACCAAACCAAGAGTCGAGTTCGAGTCAAAAGCGTCATACGTTTTGAATGCTTATATCTCCCAAATGCGAATTTTGTCATTGTTTTGCTCTCCAGCTTATTCATAACCTTAATGAAGGTCCCTCGGGGGCCTTAAACACCCGTGATTGGCCATTGCGTTAAAAAATTACCAAATACTTTAGTGATTGGCTACACTGCTCAATGCTGCAATAACACAAGGTCCTAGACCTGCAGTTATGAGCAGCTTTTTCCTCTAAAAGCAATCAGAAGCAGCAGCAGACAGTGGTTTGAGTGAGAAAATGCCACGTTAGGCTCAAGTCCGTGGCCAAGGGAAGGCTAAGCCTTGCACACACAGTTCTGTACATGTCCCTCAGTCTGTTCATACTAGGTGAGCTGAATTTGGGAGAGTGTACACAGGGCACATGAAAAGATTTATTGCTCTTTTGTGATTGTGAAATGAAACACTGTTTTAAAGACTCTCTTCGGACTGTTCTTGCCTTTTGTGTTTCGGTCAGGCGTAACCTCTCGTAGGCTGCCTGAGCAACACAATGGCAACGATAGCAACCAAACTTTAAAAGAACATGGGTTCCAGTAATGGGGGCTGGGGTGGTGATTTTGACAGGAACCATTGCTAAATACACTAAATGCAAAAAATGTGAAGACTAATTATTCAATATGCTAATCATTTATTGAGGATCCAGTGTCTTGCATCATGGAATTTCCATGTTCTCTTTTTGCGTGTGTGTAGCCCGTGCTGAGTCAGCAGGGTCGATTCCAGCTCGGAGAATCCGGAGGCTCTTTAGTTTCCAGCGACACCTGCTTTCGTCCCGTCTGCTACGTGAGACGCCACACCTCAACACCCTCCATATCCTGGATGAGGACTACTGTGGTCAAGCCAAGGTATGGGATCACAAACACACAACTCAGTGTATCCGAAATCGCATACTGTCTGAGGAGGTACTACTTACTTCGTTCTATATAGTTCTGTATAGTATGAATATAGGTAGTATAAATGAAATTCAGATGTACTATATCCACCATGTTGTTAGTCACATGACCTTCATCAGTTGCATAGCTTCGTTATACGAATCCTCTCCCGTGGCCTCACGGGATAATGAAGTGTCCGTCGAATGCGTGCTTCAGAATATTGGTGGAAGTAGTAGGAGGTCATTGGGTACTTCACACCTTCTGTTTTTTGACTACTGAATTTGGACATGCTACTTTTTTTTGGCATATTGTTTTTCGCATCCTAGTATAGTAGGGAAGTATTCAATTTCAGATGCAGTGAGTGACCACTTTACCCTGAATATTCAATATTTGTTGTGCTTTTAAAATAAGTTCATGTTTTTAATCTGTGATCACTGTATTTTTCACAGTGTATGCTTGAAAAGGTTGGAACCTGGAATTTTGACATATTCCTCTTTGACAGACTTACAAATGGTAAATATTTCGATTTTGTACCCCTTTGATGTGTGCCTCTTGTGCTTTCTCTCTACTTTGTTGTGAACACTGCTACCTGCTGGTTGAATAATGCATGTGCAATTTTGAGGATGAAGCATTGCCTTGCCCAAGCCCTCATTTCTTTTTTGCTGTTTGTTGTTTAAGGAAACAGTCTCGTCTTCTTGACGTTTCATTTGCTGAACCAGTATGGCCTCATCGAGCTCTTCCAGTTAGACATGGTTAAAGTGCGACAATTTCTAGGTAAGAGTTTTTAATGTGTTTTTTTTTTTTTATAATGATATATATATATATGCATATATATATATATATATATATATATTAAAAATTTAATATAATAAAATATATGTTATATTAAACATTGTTTTATTAAAAATACGCCTTAAATTAAAAATACTACTTGTTTATGAACTTAATTGCAGGTGTTTTAACACTTTTGTAATTCCTTTACTGTTTTAATAAAAAATGTGTTATGTAACATTTCAGCGAAATATCATACATTTTAAACCTAAATGCAATATGTGACATCTGCTAAAAAGTAACCATGTTTAAATATTATTTAAATATAATAAAATAATAATTATGTAGTTTATCAACAACTTTTTTGAAAAATGGAAATACTTATTTACATGAATTATACATTTTATAATGAATCTGTAATACATTCAAGAATACAATCAATGAAATGGAAAGGTTATGTGAACTGTTTTAAACAGCAGAAGGACATTTAATAATCCTTCCATACCTTTAACAAACTTGGGTTGGCTGTGACCTTCACTATTTATACTAATTATTTTCTTTTTATTATTATAAAAATGTAAAATCAGTATTATAAACGTTCCAAAATGTTTACAATAGCGTATACCGAGGTTCTGGATGCCAAAATGCACTGATCTAACTAATGAAATTTGTTGTTGATTATTGTCATCATCGATTTAAGTGAAATGCTGCAGCCTTAATGTACTAACCTTGCTGAATTACTTGGATGAAAACGTTGTCTTCTGGTTTTAAGTTCTGGTTCAAGAAGACTACCACAATCAAAACCCTTACCATAACGCAGTCCATGCTGCTGATGTCACCCAGGCCATGCACTGTTACCTGAGAGAACCCAAGGTGATTGTCCTTTATTAAATGTACCATTATTCCCTTGATACATTACTGTGCTTACAGACTTATGGTTGTCTGTGTGTCTATTCACAGCTCGCCCAGTCCCTCACATCATTCGAGCATCCTCTTAGGGTTGCTGGCAGCGGCCACACACGATCTGGACCACCCTGGAGTCAACCAGCCTTTCCTCATCAAAACCAACCATTACCTTGCAGCTTTGTACCGGGTTAGAGCACCATCCAATGGGATTTAAGCATATCATTAGCTCCACAATCCTCTAAGTACAAGTACATTGTACTTAGAGGATTGTGTAGTATCTCCAAGTACATTACTGTATTTGTAAATATTTCAAAGTCGATCAGCAGTGACGTGTGTGTGTGTCGCTCTGTAGAATGCCTCAGTTCTGGAGAACCATCACTGGAGGTCTGCAGTGGGTTTGCTCAGCAGAGACCGAACTCTTTTCACATCTTCCTGCCGAGGACAGGTCAGTCTCCGCATTTCTTTTATAGCCTAGAGCTTACACCACAAAAGAGCCATCTTTTTTTTCATTTTACGTTCGATTTTCAATATTCTCTTTAATACTCTGAGTATTCATGTAAAAGGTGATGTTTGTTGCTGTCTCTTTAAGACTTGTAAATGACTTCTGTTACCTATGATTGACTGACTTTGATTGTTCTCGAACAGTCTGGGTATAGAGAGGCAGCTGGGATCACTGATTCTGGCCACAGATATCAGCCGACAGAATGAGTATCTGTCCCGGTTCAGGACACATCTGGATGAGAACAGCCTGTGTTTAGGACACTCTTCTCATCGGCATTTCTCACTGCAGGTGGGAATTTAATATTCAATATCCATTTCAATAAAATAAATAAAATAGTTATATATAAACTAAAGTAATATATATATAAACTATTTATATATATACAAATGATGTGCCAAAATGGCTTTTAGAATATATTTGAAATGTTTGCTTTAAAGGAATTGAACTAAATGCACTGCTAATCAAGCTGCATTCTCTGAAAACTGTATAATTATAATAGCTTAATTGATTATTGCAAATAATACATGGGTTACACTTTACATTAACTACAATAAGGTTTTATTTTTTTAATATTAGCAAAATATTACATGCAAAATATTTAAAAGCATTTTTTTGTCAGTTAATGTTAATCTCAACATTTAGTAATACATGATTGAAATCAAATGTTCTGTCGGTTTACATTGGTTAATGAACCTGTACTAACATGAAAAACAGTTGTATGTTTATTTTACTAATGTTAACAAAGATTAATAAGTATTGTAAACTAATGTATTGCTCATTGTTAGGTAATATTAGTTAATGCATTAACTAATTTTAACTAACGGAACCTTGTTGTAAAAGGTTGCGTTTGTTAACATTAGTTGGATCCATAATGAAAATGTATTCTAAAATATTTATTTGAGTTAATATTAATTAATTAATTTATTTTAATTTTTAGTTTTTTGATGTATTATGTAGGGCCCTATAAAATCAGTTTTTCCCAAATTCCATTTTTATTTTTTCCCAAATTCCTTTTTTCCGTTTTAATTTTTGCAAATTCAATTATTTTCCGTTGTAATTTTTTGGAATTATTTTTTTACCCTTATTTTAGTTGTAAAAAGAGTGTGCTTTTTATTCCGTGATCGCGGAAATTATAGGGCCCTAATTATGTTTCATTATGTAAACTAAAATGTATAAATACTCATTATTAGCAAGACCTTATTGTAAAGTGTTACCAAAATCTTTTATTTGACTGAGGACCATAATCTATTAAATATTCGTTTTTTTTTTTAACCAAGACAATCATTTTTATTAAAATTGCATGTGAATTTTTTTTTTATGAATATTTTTTATGAATAAAGTTTTAGTTTTAGCTACTATAATGCTAATCTTGATGTTATTAAAGTTGTGATGTGATAAATCTGCGAGTCGTGTGGGGCTGCACACCATATTCATAAATAAAGACTGACACTTTATTGCACTTAAAAACTAATTCACGTGTTCATGTGTTCCAGATGGCCCTGAAGTGTGCAGATATCTGTAACCCATGTAGACCGTGGAAGCTCAGCAAACAGTGGAGTGAGAAAGTCACAGAGGAGTTTTTCCACCAAGGTACTCAGTACTCACCATGACCAAACTCTTTGCTTTTGCTAATAGTTTACCATGTTCAAAAGTTAATCTTTGTCCTTTGCCATTGTCTTCTTCTATAGGTGACATTGAAAAGAAGCATAAACTTGAAATCAGTCCACTGTGTGACAGTGAAACCAACACCATAGCCAGTGTTCAAATCGGTAAGAACCGGAAACAATCATTAATGTGATTTCAGTGCTCACCCTGAATTTGGGAGGTAGAGAATAGAAATATAGAATACAAATGATTTAATATATTTGATTTTTTTTCCTCTTACTTTTCCGACCTGAAACGTATGACCCATGTGAATTGCATAAATCTGAGAAAGAAATGGTTTGAAGGTGGGGGGTGTTTACTATATGAACCGCATGAATAAACCGCATGAGCTCGTGGGTCATCTGCGGGACAGAAAAGCGCAAACAGTGTTGAAACTTTTATTAATTTTGCCAATGCATGGTCATAAAAATGTGGAATGGCTTTGTGCAAACATTAAACCACAATGGTTGTCATATTTTATAAACATGTAGTCTGTTGCACTCACTGCATGTTTCAGAGTAAAGCACTGCACTGTTCATTTTCAGATTCGATTCACAGAAATTACAATAGCTCAAAATTAAAAGTTCAATGGTTTAACATGTGCAAGCAAAGAAATTAAGATCGATCCGTAAATGTTAGTATTGTAATTTTACTGTTCTGTAAAAATATAATATAAATTAACAAAATATAATAAAAACAATTAAATTAAGTCTTATTTTAACATATATTGTATTATAATATATTATTATTTAATCATTTTTATTTTAATAAAATAATTGCACATTGGGTGGGTTGGTTTAGCTGATCAGATGCCTGTATATTTTATATATTAATTGAATGCAAGACATTTCAGGCAAACGCTGTTTTTTTTTTTTTCAGGCACTCGTAAATTGAGATTTTGTTTAATTTTTCCATCCAAAATCCACATTTAAGTGTTTATTTTATTACACTTTATTTATTTTTAATAATTACTTTTAAGTATTTTATCTAAATTAGTCAGCAAACCTGCATAAATTAGCATTTACACTTTCCAGGTTTATCCCTGTCTGTATTTTAAGGGTTTCTACTCGACGGGGTTTCCATCTTATTTCCTATCTAAGATTATATATATATATATATATATATATATAATTTTTATAGAGCGATGAAAAGATATACCCAAAATTCCGTATCCACAATTATATAAATAATTTTCTTAATTATTTAAGTGTGTGGAAATGATATAATTATCAATGAGGTCTGGCTGATCAAAAGATTCTCTTTTTCTGGTACCAGGTTTCATGACATACGTGGTGGAGCCTCTGTTTGCTGAGTGGGCGCGTTTTCAGACACGCGGCTCTCTCAGACCATGCTCGGTCATTTGGGCCTGAACAAGGCCAGTTGGAGTGCCATGGAGCCCGAGGCGTCAGGGAGCTCCGAGGAGGGGGAGTCCGAGCCGACCCGAGCCACCGAAGAGCCCAGTTCCAGAGCCTTATCTCAGGGAAGCCAAGAGTCATGACACCCCAACAGGAAGAACACCTCTACTGCCCTCAGCCAAACATCTTGCGTCACATTAGAGTTGCTCGCCACCCATCTCCAACCAACCACTGATGATTTTGTTTTCTTCTTTTCGTTTGTTTGTGGATTTAATTTATTTAATTTTAAATTGACCCTTTTGACATAGAGCAATACATAGATACCTCATTTGGCTACTGCTGCATTTTTTTTGTTTCCTTTTTAATTATTGTGGTTTATTTATTTAACCTCCTTTTTTCCCCTTTTCTTTTGGGTGTTACTAATTCAGCTCCGATGCTTTGATTAAAGACTTAAGGGAATGTGGGCTAGGAAGGAACCCCCTCCTATGGCTTTAAAGTGCCATTTTGAAACAATGAATTCCTCTGAAAGTCATTTGAAACACCTTGAGTATTTATAGGAGAGGTTTTTACAACTGCACCAAGAGACAATGTGTGTGAAACTGAATGCGTGCGTGCAGCGAGCGTGTGTGTGAGCGTGTGCCAGTGCTTCTGCAAATCAATCTTCCTCCTTGTGTACAAAAATACAAATGTGAAGAGCCCAGTCCTTTTGCTGCCTCTGAAGACTGTTTACACATGTTGTTTTTTAACTGAATCATGTAAGTTCTGTGTATTTATTGCCTTTTAAGCACAGATGTGAAGAACGCACTTGTACATTTTGTTCGAAACCTACTGCTGATGATCAACAAAACCTGTCAGACTGCAACCTCGCCGGTGTGTCACATCAGATGCCATACTAATGCCATTTGTGCGCCATTGCATCTCTCTCCCTGTATTCCAGACAGTGCCCCCCTGTGTTGAAGGAGCGCTCACTTTGTAAAGGTGGCAGAGATGAACCCTTCGACCCATGGGAAGAAGGATCTTGTCATCGGGACATGTAGCTGAACGGACTCTCCATGGATTTCGCTCAGGGTTTCACTGACCTGCTCTATTGGTAGAAATAAGGTAGACAGGTGCCTTTTGTAGGTAGCCAACACCCCTCTCTTTCTCCTCTTGTATTTTGTAAAGGAAGATCAGAAGTCCTTCTCAGAATGTCTCAAAGCCACTTCTCGCCCTCTTCGGAAGACTGCTTACACAATGCCTTAAAACTATGCACAAAGCTAAGTGACCAAACCAGCTGTCAATTTCATTTTAAACCCATCACATTGTCCATTTAGTGCACTGTCTGACCCTTTGCCTTTTGTGGACTTTCTTTTTTCTCTTTATATTGTATATACAGTATGGAGGAGAGTTGGTTTAATTGGATTTTTAACATTTGAACATTCCATTTTTGTGTATGGTTTTGGATTCTGTACAGAATGGACAGTTTTGTGCTTCTCTTTATATTCGGAAGAGAAGAGGTGTTTATTTTAGGTGATTTGTATTTTTGTTGTAAGTGCTGTAAGACTGTCTATTTAAGTAAAACTGTTTACAGTTTGTTGTAACAGCCATTTTGGGATAGATCTGACCTGTGTCAAGCCATTTTGTAAAGGCTTTGCCGTATAACCTTTTGATACATACTTGTTGCAGTTGCATTTTTGATGAATAAACCTTCACAAAATGTTCTCTACTGGATGGCATGAGCTCATGCTGTTCTGTACAAACCAGACCCAATCCGTCTGTTGAATATCTTGTGGTTGAAATTCAGCCCATAGAAACATCGTTACACAAATGACATGACACCAATTGTTTTAGGTTTATTCTAAGAACTGAAAAACCCATTCAGAATGGTTCTGTAGTGTGAAATACTAAAACCAACCATTTGGCATCTCATCACAAATGAAACTCAATGTATCTCCGCTGAGGAACTGCTCCTATGTGCTGGCCATTAAAGGGATAGTTCACCCAAAAATCAATATCCTGTCATATATTTACCCTCAAGTTGTTCCAAACCTGTATCAGCTTCTTCTGCCTGAACACAAAGTTATTTTCAAGAATGTTTTAAACCAAACAGTTGATGGTCCCATCTGAATGTTTCCCATCTGACTGGAAGTCACTGGGGCCCATCACCTGTTTAGTTTCAAACACTCTTCAAAAAAATCTTCTTTTGAGTTCAAAAGACCAAAGAAAAACAGTTTGGAACATATTTTGAGGGTTACTGAATTTTATTTTTATGGTGAACTATCCCTTTAAACTAGGTATGAACCCTTGAAATGAGAAAATTGTCTATTGCTATAATTCACTGTTTTTGGCAAAAATCAACTAGACTAGGTCAAACGTGCAAAAGAACAACCATTTTAAAAGGTACAAACACTGTCACAATTCTGATAATACACTAAATTATATTAACTGGCAATAGACTTGTTATACATACTATCCTGTGCATTGATTTCAGACAACTACATTATTCAAGTAACTAAATGTTCCAAAAATAAATTACATTTAAATTAGCTCTCAACATTAGAAAGCGAATACTACTGATGGCACCATCTAAGCCTCATTTATGATCACAAAAGTGCTTCATAATTGCTATAGTGGTAGCAGCATGACAGAAAAAAGCTGATGTCAGAAATTAGTGATTTTCCAGCAATTATGAATTGTACCTTTGAAGTAGAAAGTGCAGATGTTAAAAAATACACATAAAACTACTTGTTAAAAAAACAAAAACAAATCATCCAAACACTTTGGTGCTTTCGTTTAACATTATCCCTTCAAACAATTTAAATTCTTGCACTGTTGAACTTAAAATCCAACTAAACCCACAAATAAAAACAAACATGTAACTGGCATGAATGATGTAACTGACTGGCACAACACGTACTGATGAGAGATGAACTTTTCAAAGTGCAAAATTACAAAAATATCAATAGGGAAACCAGATTAACTGCGTTAGTGTTTTAGCATGTGCATGCTCTCTTAAAAGTGAACACGAACAATTTACAAACCAACAAGAAATGTTAGATAAATTAAGAGTCAGCAGGTTAACTCCATTAACCCACAGCAGAGAAAATCGTGACTCAGCCTCATCCTAGAACAGTTTCTTCTTTCCAGTTGATTTCAACATGTGCTGTCCAAACTGCAAAAGAAACAGCACAAAATCATTACAGCATTAAGGCAGCGTATGTCAGAAAAGATGTCAAGTGATTTCTCTAACCAGTGGAGTTTCTATGTGAATCTTATTCTCAGGGGCCGCAAGTTAAAACTGCCGTCACATTCGCTGTCGTGTCCAAAGCGATGAGCGAACTCGCGTTTCAGGGCCTCTGCGATTAACGCTGGCAGCGTCTGTGGGCTACAACGGGTTTGGGTTTCGTGTGGCCGTCCTCTCGATGACTGCGAACGAAAGGACAAATCAACCCTATTGGTAAGCTGTATATGAGATCACAGTCCAAAACAAATTGTAATACTCACCTCTTAACTGAGCGCAGCTTCACTTTCCCCATATCTTTCAGCACATCTAGCATGCTGGGAAGCTCTGGCTTTTTGGGATCTGAGTCCACAGTGTTCTGCCCCGCTTTTTGCCCACGGCGCTCTCGGATGAGGTTCAATGGCGGAATAGCTTCTCTGCATGCCAGGGGCAGGACATGGAGGAGGAGGAGGTGGTGGAGGAGGAGGGAGCCATTGGTGGAGCTTAGAGGTACTGGGGACCACCTGGCGCTGGAGCTGAAATTATGCAAATATTGCGACTTTGAGTAAAAACGATTAATACCAAAGTATTTACTTTGCTGAATTTTACATCTATATACTTAAAATAGATTTGAGGTCAGAAACACACTAAGCAAGCAAGTATGCAAATGATAGACCAGCAATGCACGCAGCATGTGGCCATAAGTATTGGCATTGACAAATTTTGTGTTAAGCAAAGTTTGCCATTTCAGTTATGTCGTGTTGATTCACATTGATTTTAGATTATTGTGCAGAGTGACCAGATTTATTTTAAATAATTGCAAAAAGCTTTCCAAATTTCCAAAACAACTTATCCAAATTTCATTGTTTTGGTCCTGGAACAAAATGAGCAACTAGCATGTCACTATTGTCACATGTCACTGATATGACTAGTGACATGATGTTAGTTGCACATGAAATTTGGATCAGTTGTTTGGGCCACTAAAGCTTTTTGCAATTATTTAAAATAAATCACTCAGCACAATACCGGTAATCTAAAAACAATGTAAAGTGTGAACAAATAGTACTAGTTAGGTAAAATCACTCATTCCGATTGGAACAGCTGCACATGCACAGGCATTATTGTGGCAATACTCAAGGGGGCGGCAAATATAAATATGTTGACCACTTAACTAACTTTAACTTGCTCTGCAAGATTTGTGTACTCGCGTTTGAGTTATGAATTGTTGTCTCAACATATTTCAAAAACTTGTGTTGCGTTTGTGTTGACAAGTCATGTATATCTGGGGCATAAAGAACAACCAACCAGTTGTAATAACTAAATTAATAAAAATAATAAAATTAATAATAAATAATATAAATTAAAAATAATAAATAAATAAATAAACTACATATGGCAACTAACTGAAACGAAGTTCAAACTCTAAAATGACTACAACTGAAATGATAGTAAAGCTAAACAGAAATTATAAATGATAAAATAACAATGAGAATTAGGATGTAAAGTTTAATATAAAAATAAAAGCTTTAAATTAAAAAAAAAGCCCAAAAATAAAAACAAATTAATAAATACTATAGAAATTATGCTAGAGTAACTCTGTTAAGTGACATGCCGTGAAGGCCAAGTATGGAGTAACCCATACTCGGAATTTGTCCTCTGCATTTAACCCATTTAAGTTAGTGCACACACATTATCAGTAGTGAACACACATCCATTAACTGCCCATCTAACCTGTGGATTGAGCGCTTTGCTCCTGTGCCTGAACTATCAGTGCGATCTGCGCCTCTGAGTTTGGCCAGCTCAGTCTCAAGAACACTGATCTTCTGAATGGCTTCATCATTGATGACAGTCTGGCTCTGTGGTGCAGGTTCAGCCTGGTGCAAGCTGGGTAATGACCGCTGGCGTTTCAGGGGCCTGTGGTGCTGGGTGCGAAAAAACAGCCCAGAATCTGTCCCAGAATCTGCCTTAAAACTGCAGGACATACAGATAGATACATGATAAACACCACACATCAACATTTATATGTTTCCTAATTCCATTAGAAATAATTTTCACCTATTTCTGCCAGGGCTATCGCTTTCTTCTCTTTCCAATCCAGCCCACATCAGCGAGTGTGGCCACAAGGCCATTTGGCCCATTTGAATGGTTGAGGAAACCCACCCCTGAAGTGAAAGGATGAAGCTACAAGGCCCAAAGACAGTTAATAATTACAACACCTGCTTCAGGTCTCACAACAAAGACAAACAAACCCTCACAGACACTCAAGTACTCAAACCATATCAGAAACAACAGCAGAGCAAGCGGCAAATGTTTTTACAGCCCGGCAATGTAAATAGCACGAGAGAAACCGGTTTTAATAGCAATATACAAAGTGCTATATGAGCTATTAGAACATTACAGTGTCAATCAACTCTTTATGAAGAGGAAATCTGTATGTGTTGTTAGTGCCAAGCAATTTATTTAAAAAAATAACACTTTTTAAGCACCTTGGCCTATTTTTTTCCAAGAATGAACCAGAGAACTGACCTAAAGCCGACATGTTGCATTCCTGACATACAGGACAGCTGGAAGGAAGGGTAGAGAAGAGAGAAACAGAGACAGTAATACAAGTTTCAAGGTGGCTTTAATGTTATCATACTTGTAATTGTAAAGGTTATGCAGTGGGAAAAGGATAGATATTGTGAGCTGCCAGTGCCTGTGATTCTTCAGTGTTTATTGGCAGGCACAATAATGGAATCATAGCAGAGAAAAGGCCGGAAATGATGGTACGGGAGAACTGAAAAATGAAGCTGAAGACTTTAAGAAGGCTAAAGATGGAGGGTGTTAAAGATTTTGAAATGCAAAACTGCAATAAAGATGGAAAATCACACAGAAAATAATGGACTAAAATAAAATAGAAACTTAAATATTTGAAAAAATAAGATAACAGGGATCCCAAACACAATGTGTGCATAAATACACTAAAAGCCTGTAGGCATCGTTTCAATCACCTGCTGAAATCATTACAAAACATTTGAGATATTCCTTTACTTATGATTGACATTTGAACTAACAAAAACTGACGCTTTACCTGAAAATGGACACGAGCACAAGGCGCCAATGGAAGATTTGTGGCAATTCTCCTAACAATGCTCCGGGATGACCCATAAGGCTTTGATGATGATGATGATGATGATAAAGCCTAAGAGAGACAAAAAAGAAAATTAATCAATCTATAAGGATGAGAGATTAGCTAAAGCTGTACATATGATTCCATGCATTTACCAGATCCATTTCCTTCAGTCTAGGATTTCCGCTCATCTTGTGATAGTCACAATCTATCTCGTCATCAGGGATCTGTGCTAGGTCATCTTCAGATCAAAACCTAAACAAAAACAATGTTTTATGCTCATACATTTTTATTTAAATGATCTCATATGTAATACAGTAACAGTGGTTTCCACTCATAAAAACATCATGATCCCTATAAGCAAGGGTTGCCCAATCCTGTTCCTAGAGTTTTACCTTATTGCAAAGAAGTTCAGCTCTGAGTTCTCAAACACAACAGAACCAGCTAATTAAGATCTTTAGGAGCATCATGTACAAACGAGTCTCCACTTACTTCCCTAAACAGTTACTATGTGGCAAACAGCCATTATTCACCTTGATATTAGCCAGGAAAAAATACTACAATTTTCTAGTTGTTATTTTCTGCACGAGACTATTTGTCATTGACAGGCAACACAGACAGAGGGCAATTGAACTATCTACAAAACTTTATTACAGTTAATTAAATGCGCTAAAACACACGCCTTATTGTTTCAGTGTTGTATTAAACCCTCTCTTAGTTGTTTACAAAAATGTCCGGATTCCTAATAGGTCATTACAGGGAATATCGATGTCTTACCATCCAGACCGTAGTGTAACAGACCTTTCTAGAGGACCTTTTCTGTTGTGCTAATGCTAATGCTAATGCTGTCCAGACCGAATCCAGCGGTAACCGGTGAACAATGTTTTTTTCTTTTTACCATAGTTTTTCCACATTGTGGGAGCGTCGCTTGGTTAAAGGGGCGGGTCTTTATATTGGCCAATAGGCATCGAGAATATTCCAGCAATGGGTGGGCCCTAGAAGTATTAAGCCAACCACTGGTTTAGAATGGTGGATAGACAATTAAACTGGCCAATCATGATATAGTGATGACTCACATAAACGAGGTATGCATAGGTGTGTAACGGAGTTCGACTTTATTTTGAGTTTGACAACGGCAACCAAGTATTTAAAAACATAGTTGTTTAAAATAGCATCAAACATTTATTTTATGTATTTGTTGCTACCCTAGTTCGTTGTTTTATGTCTGAATATAAAATGCGTGTACTTTTGAATAATGTTTTTACTCGTTTGCCCTGTTTGTCCAGATGTCAGCGTCATTTCATGTAAGAACTGGACATTTTCTACCGGTTTCCAAATGGTGCTCACAGCAGAACTAAATTATGTCATGTACTGTCTGTGAAGCGATAATGCATTTTAGGAAGGCCTAATATAAATATATTCGTTGTATTCCTAATATTTTAGTAACAAATATTTATTAAGCTAAACAAATATTTCAGTAAGCTTTAATTCTGATTTATTTATCTGTAATGCTCACTTATTGTATGTGAAGCACAGTTATTATGAAATATTAATATGTATCTTAGTAAAACGCTCTCTAATTGGTCAAGAACGCATGATGTCATAGTCCATACCCTCCAATCGGTCTGTCTAATTCCAGGAAGTGTTGTAAAGGGTGTTAAAGCTTCCGCAGATAATGGCCAAATTTACCTGACCAAAACAGCTGTCATAAAGACTTTTAACCATATTCAGTCTCTTCGTTATTACACGAGCTACATCCAGTTTCGTGTTTATCAGCAGTTCATTTGTTGGGATCCTTTGACTGGACAGGATCGTCTGAAGCGAGGAGCCGTCCTGGGCGTGTTTGCTGTAAGGTTATGCGTGGACAACAGTGCCACAACACACACACAAGGTTAACAAGATAGAGATCACGAACATCAGAAACTAACACATTAATTGTACATGTAACAGTATTATTTGGCTACATATCTGTGAATATTTCTATGACACGATAGAAGTAGATTCTGCCTTTCTCTGTCTCGCGTGTTGTCATTGTTTTTGTTCATAGAAAGACATTCAGATCCACCCGTATTGATGTCTGTAGACTAAATATGAATGAGTAATAAGCGCTAAATGTTTGCTTTTACATGCCGTTTTATGTTCCATGTAAGAATTCAAGAGTGTCATTGTCTTGTGATGCCGTGTCAATGTTAGCCGGTTAGCACAGGCCCCGTTAAAGGCCTCGTTATGCTATTTGAATATCATGGGCCATTCAGTGCACAATGAAAACCATAAATAAGCCACGTGTATAAATATAATCAGTAAATCAATGCTAAGGTGTCGCGAGGCAAATATGCATGTTGACTGAGTGACGTCAGGTAGTATTTCTCCGGGTCCTTTTTTTGTTTGTTTAAATAAATATTAAAAATATCGTATTTAAAAAAAAAATTAAGCACACTAAAATTATGTAATCAAATTTAAATCAGCTTTTATGTTATTATCATTAATCGTCCATGGTATCAGAAATGATTGTATTTTTTGATCCCCCTCAGCTAAGATCAGTGTATTTTCTGTGCATGGCCCTTGGTGTGGGAGCACCATGAGTGGGGAGCCGGATGCCTTGGCTGTGGTGAATCAGCTGAGGGACTTAGCTGCTGACCCCTCAACAGGCGAGTTATTGTTGAAGATCAAGGCTGTTTGCCAGGGCTCATTCTCTTCCTCGACCACCCCAACCCACAAGTCGTCTACTCTGCGCTCTTGGTAAGATCCAGATTGCCAGTTAAGAATTGTGCAGACATTCTTGCCATAGCAACCTGTAAGATGCTTTCTGCCATGTCAATATAGCAGGTTAGGAACTCAAATGTAATTCCAACGTTATGCTGCATGAATATTTCGAATAATTTTGGTAGATGTTGATATTCTCTAATAAACAGCAATGTTTTGGTAGCAATGTTTCCACATTTCTTGGAAATCTGATGAAAGGTGTATTATAGTGTGCCGTAAGCAGTCTCTGCTAGATTCAGTTTCACATTCAGACATCCCAATATAAAGCATAATAGGTTGTAATTATGATTTTAGAACTCTCATATATCTCCAGTCATTTTTAAATGCCCCAGTTATTGATAATGTATTCACATCAGCCAATCAGATCACTCAAAGCACACCCAGCTGGCCCTGATGCATGACACATGACTGCCACCTATTTGTAACCAATGATAATAATAATAAAAAGGATATGATTGTGTACATAACAACAATAATTAATGATATTATTGTGATATAATGGTTTATTGTTAATAATAATACACAATGTTATTTGAGTCAATAATGATATTTATATCAATAATAACAATCTGTAACTAATATGTTTGGCATTATTATTATTTTGCTTAATTTATAATAATAATAGTAGTATTGATATGTGTATAATAACAATTGATTATTATTAAACTCAAACTTGTACAAATAATAATAATTTGTACCTAATATAGTGGTTATTTTTATTATTAGATATTAAAACACTACTATTATTATAATTAATATAAGAACTTAATTCTTATTAAACTCAAGTAGTCTTGACATCAGTTGTTTGAGAATGCATTTATATCAACCAATCAGATCACTCCATGCCCTCCCAGCTGTCACTTCACAAGACTGCCACCTGCTGTCCAATATTGTCACAAAGCTTAGCCTAACTTCTACAGGAAGTGTTTCCTAAGACAGACATGATCCATGTTCTCCAGCATGATTTGAGAATGTTACAGAGCATCTTATTTTTCAGTGGAAGCAAGGAAAAACCTTTGTTGACAAGTGGACTTGGTTATTTGATTATTGAACTAGAAATATTGTCGTCATTGCATTTTTGAAATCATAAAACTTTATTTCCAGGTTTGAACCCAGATTTTTCATGTGCCCTCAGAATCTTGTTCTCCACACAGCGACTCTGACCCGAGTAGTCCTGGTGTTGTGTTAATGGATTTGTTCTCACAGCTGTGCCTGGCGGTATGCCTCTGTAATGGCCCTGCGTGACCCTTAATGGCTCTGTGTCCTTCCAGGCGGTGCGCTACCTGGCAGAATGCCACGCCAACAGGGAGAAGATGAAGGGCGAGCTGGGAATGATGCTGAGCCTGCAGAACGTCATGCAGAAGTAAGTCGCTCCCATCATGCTGCCACAAAACATGAAGGCAACATGAGCTCGCTTTGCACTTTCTGCAGAAAACCTCATCCTGCAGCTTTAGTTGAAGTGAATGTGTGAGGCGGACAGATTTTAAGAGCACGAGAAAGGTCGTACTGTCATAAGCGGATTTGTCTGTTTTGAAACTAAATGGGAGCGATGATGCGATCTTGCTGTTTAAGTGTAATGCGAACTGTCAAGCAACCTGATTTGCATTTGTTTTGCTTGCCATTGGTTGATGTCCAGCAGAGGTCAGTCTAAGAGAGAAAAGAGAAAATCATATGACCAATGAGATTAAGGAGTTGACTAGGTTTTTCAATGATCAGTTATTATACATTTACCTGGCAAGAAAGGGAAATGACATCATAACTCAGGGTTCAAAAGTAAGGATGGCTAGTTTGAGAGAGTATAGACAAGTTGACATCATTTTGACTTACTCTATCCAGGCCAGTGTTGTATTTTCTGAACTTCTTACACTTATCAATTATACACAATAAAGTGTATCCATTGCGAACTTATGTTTTTTTTTTACTTTGTGAATTAGGAAGCCACAATAGAGTGCCGAGGTTACGACGTCACTCTGTAGGCCGAAACGCGGAAGTGAGTTAGCATGTTAGCACTACCGGTTCCCTCGCTCTAAAGTCTATGGGATTTTTTAATGGGTTTTTGCTAAATCACCTGAAATAAGGTCTGTGGTGAACAAAGCCTCTAAATATTTTCACGTTTTGATCTGTTATAAACAGCTTGTGTTTTTTAAACTTAATTGTTTCTGCTTGTGTTTTTCAAATCTTTATATAGGCTTCGAAGTGTATAAATTTTGGATTAACTTGTAAAGATTATCTTGATAGACAAAACGTGTAAGGGTCACAACTCTTTGTAAACACAGATCTTATTTTGTGCAATTTTCTAAAAGTCTATGGGGAAAATGCATAGCTTTTTGACCGAGGGAACCCATGCGCCGCTAACTTCCGGATTGTCCTACAAAGTGACGTCATCACTTCGGCACTCTATTGTCTTGCAAATATAGTTATACATTTATAGCTGTACCTGACATTTAGTTACATTATAGCTGTCAATAAAAACCTTCCACACAATTTTTTTTTCAAATTGTTTGTTTTACCTTTTTGAATAAAAAGTCAGTATTTGCTGCTTTTATTATTATTATTTACAAGTACATTTTTTTAAAGTCTCTTATGCTCATTTGATCAAAACAATGCAGTAAAAACAGTTATATTTAGATTTTTATTTATTTATTTTAATACATTTTAAAATGTATTTTTAGCATCAATACTCTACTAGCATCAGTCTTCAGTGTCACATACACTACCGGTCAAAAGTTTAAGATCGGTAAGATTTTTTATGTTTTTAAAAGAAGTCTCTTCTGCTCACCAAGGCTACAATTTTTTGATAAAAAATACACAAAAAACACAGTAATATTGTGAAATATTATGACAATTTAAAATGACTTATTTTATGTTAATATATATTAAAATGTAATTTATTCTTCTGAAAAAAGCTGAATTTTCAGCATCATTACTCCTGTCTTCAGTGTCACATGATCCTTCACAAATCACTCTAACATAATATTTCTCCAAAAACATGTATGATTATTATCCATGTTGAAAACAGTTTTTTACATTTTTATTTCAGGAGTCTTTGATGAATAGAAAGTTCAAAGAACAGCATTTATTTAATTAGAATATTTTCTAACATTATAAATGTCTTTACTGTAACTTTTAATCAATGTAACTCATCCTTGATGAATAGAAGTATTGATTTCTTATTTGTTTCCCCCAAAAATAAAATACAAATTCTTACTGACCCCAAACTTTTTAAAGGGTAGTGTTTAATGTATCAAAAGCTTTCCATTTCAGATAAAAGCTGTTCTTTTGAACTTTCTATTCATCAAAGAATCCTGAAATAAAAATGTTCAACATGGATAATAATCATACATGTTTTTGGAGCATAAAATCATCATATTAGAGTGATTTGTGAAGGATCATGTGATACTGAAGACTGGAGTAATGATGCTGAAAATTCAGCTTTTTTCAGATGAATAAATTACATTTTAATATATATTAACATAAAAAAGTCATTTTAAATTGTCATAATATTTTACAATATTACTGTGTTTTTTGTGTATTTTTATCAAAAAATTGCAGCCTTGGTGAGCAGAAGAGACTTCTTTAAAAACATAAATATCGATACCAATCTTAAACTTTTGACCGATAGTGTATGTACACATAATTATATGTGATGTGACAGGGCCAGTGAAAACTGTAAAAAGTGGCAAGGCAAATCTGATCTAGTACAGGAAAAAAAATCTATATTGTTGAGCCTTTGTTAGGTTATGCTTGAGAAAACAGGGTTTCTTTGACTCCTTTTACCTCACGTCAAACAATACTAATGTAGACGCCAGCTGATGCTTTAAATATTCATACAACTGCATGTTTTTTACACCCAAAGGCTAACTATAGAGGCGCAATATCCAAGTATAATTATATATACACTGCAGTTCGGGCTTTTCTGAGTGCGAAAGTCTGCAGGCTTTTAGACGGCGAGTGCCTTCTGTTTACACAGAGCCTCACAGACAGAAGTGCCGATGATTGGCAGAGAGCTGCCTATCCTTCTCTCAGGGTGACTCCCTGCCCGCCCCCTTCCATTCACCAGTCACTTCAGTTAGCACAGATGCCATCAAGGAGTGCCCTGCAGTTCCACAAGCTGCCCGTCACTATTTCCGGCACAACGACTTTGGGTAGAGGTTGTGTATCGCCCAGTCTGTGAAATCTTATGGCTAGAGGAAGTGAAGAAATCCTTCATCACCCCTGATGAGACGACAGAGCTCAGAACTAAGCTATGCTAATGCTTGTGTTTGTTATAATGAGGAACATTCAGTGTTTTCTTGACTTTTTTTTTGTAATTTCCAAGACTTATATGTGAATGTGCTGTTATTGGCTGCCGAAGTTGCTTTTGACGGAGGATATAGATGTCGTCAGCATTCCCTCAGGTGTACATGGGAAGGTCTGGCAGCTCAGATATGCCAGTGAGCAGATGCCCATTCCTGTAACTCTGCATGAATGATGGCAGAGTTGCATCTCCCCATTAGCGCCTGTAGGGCAAATCAAGATTCTGATGTCATGCCTGATCTAAAATGATGTCAATGAACTGCTGTTTTTATTAACCTCATTAAATGAACAGGTCACTTGACTATAGTTAGCCACTAAAATGTCAATACTTTTCCATTTGTTTTCATTCTTGTTCTGTATTTAAGGCCTTTTTGTCCCCCAATCCATAGGGGAGAGGGGTAAGATGCACCAAGGGGTAACCTCAGTGTGCATTATTTTTTGACATTATATTAAAAAAAGTTACATTTAGCACCATTAATCTAGAATTTAACCCTTTTTACTAAAAAATGTAAAACTAAATATTCTGAATATTAAAGTTTTATGTATTTTTTAAAAATTCTGCAGCACAATAAGACCATTGTAATATAAGAGTAATACAAATATTATTTTTGTATATTCGTTTTTCTAAATTTTATTTGAAATGTCATTCACATATATCCTGCTTTTTGTGTTTATAACTTTTTTTTATTATTATTTAATATTTTTTTTATTTGTTTCTCTGACCTTGTTATAGACAATTTCTGTTGATGACAGACGTTCTTTTGTCCATTAAATTTACATTGCCTAATGGGCAAATTTTCCGCTTTCCCCACTCCCTAGTATTATTTATTTTCTCTAGAGTACTACTTGTGTACATTATATTTTCTATTTAGTCTTTTCATTATATGATGCATCAATCTCTTAATTTAAGTGTACTTTACATTCAATATGCTATTATACTTGGTCGTGATATTGAACCATACGGCTCTAGATGAATCTCAGTGTTTCAGTATTAAAGGTTAGTTTGTTCTGAAGCCCTCATGTGTGCAGATTACCCCCGCACAGATCTATGTCGTGTCCCCTTGTCTGCCGGAGTGGTGACCTTTTCAAATATCAGCACAGACAAGCACTGAATTGTACAATACATGCTCTTTTAAAAAGACTAGACGAGCATATTTGCTCAATTATTTCATTGTTCATCTGAAAGTGTCCATTATTGTTAGAACCTACAGTGAACTGTGATGTGTTTGTCCAGGAGCACGTCGCCAGGCGAGACGAAGCTGCTAGCCTCTGAGATCTACGAGATCCTGCAGAACTCCAGCAGTGCGGAGGCCGAACAGGCGGGAGCGTCCGCCTGATGCCGAAGAAAAGCTCAGTTTTTCCTGGGCGGCACGAACAAGCGGGCCAAAGCGGTGGTGCTTCAGATCGACGGGCTTGATGATTCGGTAACTGCAATCAGACAACTTGAGCTGTAACCTGTTTAATTTTCAGATATTTGCACAATTTGACACAATTTATGTGTTTATGTCAGACTAGGAGAAGTCTGTGTGAAGAAGCACTGCTAAAGATCAAAGGAGTCATCAGCTTTACTTTCCAAATGGCTGTGAAGAGATGCGTGGTGAGGATCCGATTTAGAACCTCAGAGGCCGAGGTGAGATCACAATCTAGCAGAAACAATATTACCGTTTGCAGAGTAAAAATGAAACTAGTGTTCCCTTAATTGAGTGTATTGTTTGTTTTTATTCCAATAAAAAAATGGTTAGATGTCTTATGTTTTAAATGTAAAAACATTAATATTAACTAAATGTACGCTACTGTTCAATTTTGGGACACAATCTCTTTATTTATATTTTCTTTTATTTAGCAAGGATGCATTAAATTGATCAAAAGTGACATTAACAACTTTTATCTTTAACAAAACAAATAATTAGTGCATTAAACTATTATTCATCAAAGAATCCAGAATTTTTTTACAAAACATTAAGCAGCACAACCGTTTTAATAATTGATGGTAAGAAGAAATGCTTCTTGAGCACCAAATCGGCATATTAGAATGATTTCTGAAGGATCATTGTGACACTTAATACTGCAGTAATGATGCCATCACAGGAATAAATTATATTGTAAAATATATTTAAATGGAAAAGTTATTTTAAATTATAATATTTCACAATATGAATTTTTTCTGTATGTCGCATAACAAATAAATGCAGTCTTGGTGAGCATAAGTAACTTTTCAAAAATATAGTATATTTTAATACATTTAAAATGCCAGGTTGGGACGTCTGTGAACATTTTTGACTGGTGATGTAAAAAAACAATAATAAATCAATTGAACCAGTTCACTGAAACAACACTTCGAAAGGAAATGGTTCTGAGAAACAAATCACTCTTAAAGGGTACATATCATGCTTATAAATCATACATTTGTGGTCTATATAAAGCATAACTGCAATGCTTGGGTCTGAATTCCTCATTATTATAGCTCCACAGGCCCCTTTTCTACCCCTTTTCTGATGTGCTTCTGTGAGCAAGTCGTTTCAATGCGGCCCCTTTAAATAAAAAGGTGTACCGTCTTACCCCGCCTGCTTTCCAGGTCACTGAGTTCACAGTGAGCTCAACTCTCCGCGTTTGGCCATTATTGTAGTTTGATAAGAGATACGATTACTATAGCTTCAAAGAACATTTTTATTCACATGTTAACAAAATGTCAACAACGGAAGACTTGTCCACCAAGCCTTACATATTCGAGCCAGAGCGAGCGATTTGAAAAAGATGACGACGAACCTGCAGAACAACATCTTAAGTTCATATGGAGGCATGTAAGTTAACTATGTTTTGTTATTAGTGAAAGTCGACTATTTCTCTTGTTAAAACAAGCACACTGACAAGATAAATGACTGCGGTCTGATCTTACCACTAAAAATCTGTATTGATAATAAAGTGATAACTTGCGTTTAGAAAGCATCAGGAAACACAGCAGCTAAATGATAGAAGTCGATCGGCAAACCCTTCTGTATACTGGCTGAGGTTGTTGAAGTGGGGATCCTTGAAGTGCTTCAGGTCACTACATCCAACAACCGAACATTTTGACTAGCCCTCTCGTAACTTCTGCATCATTGAGCTTGGACTACAAAATTGGAGCGAGAAATAATAATGGCGGATTGTTCGTTGTGTTGGACCGGTAGTCGATGTCCTTATTTGTCAGTTCTGCTGCAAATACGGTGACGTACTTGCTCAAAAAACGTCATAGACAACAGAAAAATCTGAACAGGTTGAAAAATATGACCAAAACCGAATATAAAGATATAAACGAAGCACCTGAAGAGAATAATTTCATCTTTTCTGTACTTATAAACACTCCAAATCTACAACAAAATGCATTTAAGGGCTAAAAAAGTGGATTTTGCATGATATGTCCCTGTCCCCTTTAATGGATGCTGTTAGAAATCCCATTTCAGCATTCTCATGCAATTATTTTCATTCCACAGGCCTTGGGAACTGCTATAGCTTCAACCAAAGTCATGAAGGCACAGCAGGTAATGAGGGGAAGACGGATCGGAGGTGAGTGAATCAATCACATGAGTATCTTCATGTCCCTTTTGGGGCTAGAAGCCTCTGTTATATGCTTTCCTTTTTCTGGAAGAAAAAAATCGTCTTGAAATTTGATCTCCTTATGGATTCCATGTCAAATCAAATGAGTTTCGAATGACATGAGAGAGTAAATATACCAGTGTTGAGGTTAGGATGAGCTATCCCTTTCTCAAGCTGCGTTAAGTTTTGTTGACTACCTCTACCTGAGGATGTTAGCTGATGCTGTCGTGGCTGCGTCTGTCCTCAAAACCGTGAGAAGGCCGAGGGTAATGTAGCTGTCTCTCTGATAGGGTAAACCCTGCTATTCCTCCCCTTCAGAAGAGTTACTCATTTCCCCTCGTGACATGATCACTCAGGATGTCCCTCTCCCCCTGAAACCTTGCATCAGAGGGCCCTGGAGACAGGCACACACACTCTTGCATGCAGTGTGTGGTCATTAAAGAAAGATGTGTCCTCTCTGGTTGAATTGGAAGGGCGATCTCTACCTGCAGAGGCACAGTCATGACCTCCGGTGGCCGTCAGCCCTGCGGTCTGGAACACTGCTTTACCACACACTTCCTTTAACAACCAGCAGGTGGCGCAGTTGATTGAGATATCGAAACTTTTTCTGCTTGAAAAGGCACAAAGAGAAAGCTACATAGTGATTTGGGCTAGAGTGATATAACTAAAAATAAAATGTCTTAACCTTTTGAACCATATGATGATTTTTGAGCTGTGTTTTTAAATAATGGTAATATTTTTGACCATATAGTCATTCTTTAGTAGATTAAAAATGTTAAAAGACCCCCTGTTGTGAAAGGCAAGCTTTAAATGTTTTATTTAATATGATTAAAGACTAAGCATGTGCAAATTCTTAAAGTAACACCATTGCTGGGTATTTCTCCTTAAAACTGCATTGAAAAAAAGACTCTCAAAAACGTAGTTTAAAATTGCCCTTGTTCTCTACCTCACAAATATGTTGTAACCAATCCCGTCATGAGGGGGCGGGCTTTAGCATATCATTAACTGCTGCTAAGTAGGGAAGTCTCAAGAAGCCAGGTTATCTCATTATATTTTTGTTGATGTGAAAAATTGGAACCATATAGTAATATAGCTATACTATTCGGGTGAATTGTGTATATTACGATGTTATGATGAACTATGCCTTTCTCCACTGACGTTTTTAGTTGTTCAAAGCGTTTCTAAGGATACTGATTGTTAGAAGGCAGCTGTCTTGACTGTGAGGTGGCGAATGTGAACATGGTTTGTGTAACGTTTGTTTCATTACTTCGTCAAGTAAAAGGCTAATCATGAATTACCGTTATGTGTCTGACATGTTAGAGACGATACGTGAAACACATTACCATTTCTGATACATGGACTTGTGGATGAGCCTGTATAATTTACTCTTCTTCTGAATCAGTTTCTGGTTCAAATATATATGGCTGAATTAAACCAGTATTTCCACTTGCCATTGTGCAGCGTTTACTACTGTAAAGTTAACCGAGTGGATCGGGTATTCTGAGCTGGTCTGAGTGAGTGGAGGCAGGGACTAATTTGCATATTCATGGATATGCGTGTACTAATTGAGTTACATTTAAGATATTTTAAGTCATAATTTTTTTTTTCACTGGATGTTTTTTTTATGTCATTTTGGTTCTCAAAAGATGAGTTTTAAGGGATAAAATTAAACATAGTTTTTAACAAAATTAAAGAACCGTATGTTGTAATAACATTATGATGGTTATCCATAATATTATTTTTTTTATCATGTGCACCAATATTTTTTTGTATTTAAACATTTTAATACATTAAATTTTTTTTGAATATTTGAGTGATTCAAAATAAGTAGTTAAATCAATGTTTTAACCAATGCTACGTAATAGTTTATTTAATAGTTGATTAAAAGAATTGACTCCCAACTCTATAGGTATTTATAATGGCGATATATAAAAGTAAAGTATATATAAGAGCTGTCAAATGATTAATCGTCATTAATCGCATCCAAAATAAAAGTTAGTGTTTACATAATATATGTGGGTGCACTGTGTATAATTATTATTGATTATTTATTATATAATAATATCAATAATATAATTATTATTATTATTGTACATATATAAATAGACACACATGCTTGTGTATTTAAGAAATTTTATTTCATATATATATATATATATATATATATAAGAGTTTGTTTATATATATATATATAGAGTATATATATATATATATATATATATATATATATATATATATATAAAAACAAAAACTTTTATTTTAGATGCGATTAAATTGCTTAGTGTTTTTGTGGAAACTGGTGCATTTTCAGGATTACTAGATGAATGGAAAGAAGAAAAAAAATGCATCTGAATAAATGTATATAAAGAAAATCTTTTGAATGGTCATGTATCTTAATGTAACTTACAAATTTTTTAATATTTGTATAATATTTCGTATTTTAAGTATTTGGTCTACTCTAATAATTTGTTATATAAGAAAAACATTTACTCGGATGGTTGGCAGTCTGTTTTGTTGTTTTGCCTAATTTTTATTGCTTGTTTTTTTTTTCCTTGCATAATTTAATTCCGTTTTATATTGGTTGCTATCTTAGCAATTAAAACAAAATGGGTCATTGTTCCCATCATTCTCTTGTCCCTCTCACCCAGATTGTAATCCCATTCCAAGAGGACTCGGATGTGGTGGTCGAGCAGAACATGAATTTGCCGGATTATCTGCCCGAGGACGAGAGTCCGTCTCAGGAGCAGCACAAGGCCGTGACGCGTCTGGGCTCGGTGCAAGATGGCGTGACCTGGCTAAGCACGGCCGCCAACTTCCTGTCCCGCTCATTTTACTGGTGACCCGACGACTCCCCGCATGCCTCGCCTCTTTACAGACTGCTGAGCGCATCTCGCAATAAACTTATAACCGTGTTCCAACTTTCTAAAAACACCATGACAGGCGGCTGTAAATGGTACGCGATCAAACCTGCTCCCGAAACTCACGTTAAGCTGCATACGCACCACACGAGACACTAAAACCTGAGAGCAACTGGGAGAAGTTCGCAGAAAGAGTTTTGTGTGTATCTGCTCTCTCTTACTCACTTTTTTTTTTTTTTTTTTTTTTTTTTTGGTTGGGAGAAGGTTTTCGAACGATTCGCCCAGATCCTCCCTGCGGGTTCGTGTCTGTTGAGACTAAACAACGGCCCGGGGTTTCGCAGGGTGGGTCGTACCTTGAGGTTTTCTACATTTTTATGAATTAGGGTGTTTTCTGATGTGTTCTAACCCTTCATCTCAGCTTTCTTGTACATTTTAAACTACTTTTTTCCCCCGATTATTTAATAATCCTAATGTTATTATTCATCAGCACTTTTCAAAGCATGCTGTATTTTTTGATGCCTTTTTTTGAACCCCATTCCTTCTGTGTGTGCCTCTACTACGTAGCTTGTTCTTGTGATTCATTTTCACAGTTTTAAATCTTCTTTATTTGCTTCGGCTGAACTTCTCTGAGACATGATCATTTTTTTAGGTTTGAATTTGAAATGCGTAGTGATGGTTCACATGAGCCATCATTAAAACACCAGCGCTGGTTGGTGTGCAGAAATAATAATTAATGGTTTAATGTCTCCAGTAAAGGGAAGTCACCACGAAATGGCTGTTACCATGTGTGTAATACTAACCTTTTTTTGTGTGTTTTGTTACAGCATGTGCCAAACACCAAATAACCTTTGTTACACTACTAAAATATGTTGTAAAGTAGCTCTGACCCTTTAGGAACTGATATCATAAGGTTGCCTTTTTTTCTCCTTTAAGCGTCGAATACAGTTTTCCATTACGCCATACTGATCATTTATACATGTTTTTTTCTTCTGTGTATTCCTAAATACCTTAAATCTAAATGTTTTTTTCAGGGCCTTTCATACATATGATCATTTCAGTGTGGGTTCACCTGCTAGCCAAATGCATGACGGGATATGTGCCTGTCACCTCTGCATGACCATCACCCCTCGCCCCTTTTTCTGAGATTTCCCTGACCTATGGTGTCTTTTAACAGTTTAGACGATCGACTAACCTCGCATATCGCATTTAGGATGTGTGTACGTTCTCCTCTGTACGTCACCATTGTGTTCGATTTAGGTATTTTTCCAAAATGAGTCTACACAAAACCAATACATGCCCTTTTCATGTTTCATTTTTCACTTTATGCTGGAAAACTTTGGTTGTTGTGATGCATCAGTGTTTGCACACTTTTGAATTTTTTGCTAATTTGACAATTTAATCAGCAGCGCTTTAAGAGACTTGTTTTTTAACTGGTATCATGTCTGTTCACATTAAGGATTTGTTATGAGCAGCATTAGTGTACAGCATTGAATCTCCACACACAGTGGCATGCTTCTAGTTGGGTGTGAGATGAGAGAGAGGCCATCAGTGTTATATTTATGAACAAAGTCCAAGTTTTGCATTTTCCGTACTTTAATTTCCCTCCTCTTGTACTGTACATCATCATCCTTCCTTGAAGCGTTTTAGGCTACTGTTCACTGTTATTCCAGGAACGCAGAACCAGAACCCATGGCAGACAGTAGATTTTAGTAGCTTCTCATGTACATGGCATATTCGCTGTTATATACAGAGATTTTAGGACACGCAATTCTTGGCTGTTCACAGTAATGACAAGGATTATTAAATAGATAAAATAAATTTGGTTTGATGTGTTTTGTTTTCACTGTAAATTGCTTTTCATCAGATTTGGTGACACCAATTTGTTAGTATCAACTTGCTTGCTGTTTTTTCCTTTTTGATTAAAGCTTGGACGCTCACGGACACCAAGAAGAAGCGCCTGAGAATCTGATAATTGAGTCAGTTTTCTGTGAAAGCTGCTTTCCGTGAATTACTACTTTTAAAGGTTTCAAATGTTGATTTACCATATAGCAAATTATTTTGATGCCTCAGTTTGTAGAAACAAATTGCTTACAGTAATGGGGCAAGGCATTTTAGAAATGTGTATTTTCCATTTATTGCTTATATCGGTATGTGTGAATTTTGAAATGTGAAAAATAAGGTTTTGTTTTAAACTTTAAGTCTGTGTATAACTCATTGTCTGTTAAATCGAACAGTTATTGAAGGAGTAGTCCACTTTTAAAAATAAACCTTTGCTGATAATTTGCTCATCCCCATGTCTTCCAAGATATCAATGTCTTTCTTTCTTCAGTTGAAAAGAAATTAAGGTTTTTGATGAAATCATACCAGGATTTTTCTCCAGATAATGGACTTCAATGGGAACCAAATGGTTCAAGGTCCAAAAGACAGTTTCAGTGCAAACTGCAAACTGTTCAGAAGGCTTTAAACGATTTTAAGACGATTAATAAGGGTCTTATCAAGCGAAACGCTCGCTCATAAAAAAACGTTTGTTTTATAAGTTCAAATGTGCTCTGTTCTGTGATGTGCATTCGTGACTCCTATTTGAACGCATTTTTCAAAATGAACAAATCTTTTTTCAAGTCATTTGGTTAATTTAACGAACGAACGAAATGAAAAAGTTGACACGGAAAAGGATTCGTTCATTTTGATGAACGAGTTCGAACAGGAGAGTCACGAACGTGCATCAGAACAGAGCAAGGCGACAATTTGAGCTTATAAAACTTAAACTTTGTTTTTTTTTTCAAATGAGTGATCGTTTCGCTTGATGAGACCCTTATTCATCGTCTGAAATCGTTTAAAGCCCTTTGAGCAGTTTGCACTGAAACTGTCTTTTGGACCTTGAACCGTTTGGTTCCCATTGAAGTCCAATATATGAAGAAAAATCCTGAAATGTTTTCATCAAAAAAAATTTTTATTTTCGAACTGTAGAAAGACATGGATATCTTGGATGACATGGGAGTGAGGAAATTATCAGCAAAAGTTTTTATAAAAGTGAACTACTCCTTATATATCTTTGAAACTACCATTCATTAGTTTGTGGTCTGTCATAAGTCTCATATGCTCACAAGGCTGCATTTATTCACTCAAAAATACACTATTATGGTGAAAGTTTACCATTTAAAATAACTTTTCTAATTTGTTTTGAAATGTAAAATATTGCTGTAATCAAAGCTGAATTTTCAGCATCATCACAGTCTTCAGTGTCACATGATCCTTCAGAAATGATTCTAATATTCTGATTTGGTGCTTAAGAAACATTTCAGTTTCAGTTTTTTTTCAGGATTCTATTAAGAATAAAACAGCGTTTATTTAAATTAGTTCACCCAAAAATATAAATGAATAAGTCTGTCATCATTTACTCACCTCATGATGTTCTGAAACTGTATGAGTTTCTTCTGTTGAACACAAAAGAAGATCTTTAAAAGAATGCTGGTCATCGAACAGTTAACGGTAGCCATTGACTTCCATAGGAGAAAAAAATACTATGGAAGTAAATGTGTGCTGTGAACTGTTTGGTTTCCAACATTCTTTGAAATATCTTATTTTATGTTCAACTGAAGAAAGTCAACAACATGAGGATGAGTGATGAACTATCCCTTTAATAAATCCTTTCTAGAATTAATTTCTCAATGGCCTGAGAAGAAGAGAGAGAGTGGAGGGCAGTAAATCTGTGTAAAGAGCCATAAGGGACACCCACCTCCTCCAGCCCTGCATAGACAGAGACATGGTCAGCTAGGATTCTGTACATGGTGTTAGATCATGAGCTTTAAGGAAATCAACAAGTTTCTAATCCAAGATTCGTTGAAACGAGTGTAGCGGCATATATCAGGGCTGTGTTTATGGAGATATCAGGGCAAAGTGTTTCAAGTCTGCTTTGCTCTTCCAACAGGCCTTGCGGAGAGAAAGCCTCATAAATCATCACCATGCACCTTTTCCAACATACACACCTTCATCTCTGAAAGACCCAATGGCACTATCGTGATGTGAAGTGGGTCAGCTACTGCAACTGGGCCACGGGCCTAGAAAACATGCATATGGCTACCATACTGTGCTCGTATGGCAGGTTTAGCTGGGGGTAATTGTGTCAGTACTATAAGCTTTCCAAAAGCCAGAGCTACGCTGTGAGACCTCTCCAAGCCTCTGGTGAAATGTCTGACACTTTTATTACAGTAAATGTGTCTGTCCTGACACTAGGAGGCGCTGGTTTGCTATGATTTTCATCCAGTGAAGTGCTGCTTCCGAATCCTAACTAAATGATCACGGTTAAGGACAAAGTGCATGTTTTCCCTTGTCATGTGTTCAAGTGTTTGATGACAGCTTTATTAGGGCCGTGTGCAAGTGTCCATTGGGACTAAGACCCATTCTGATTAATTTCCTGTCATTTTTTTGTGACCAACAACCCTAAAAGATCTGGTTTCACTTTATTTTGTTGGTCCCTTTAACACATTATGTTAAGTAAGGTTGCACCTACATGTCTACTAACTCTCATTATAGTATTAGTAGACTGTTAGGGTTAGAATGAGTTGACATGTACTTGCAAAGTTACTTATAGTCAATATGACTGTTGAGCAGTTTGTAGCCCTCAAACTGTATTCACTTTATAGCCCTTAATCCTGTAATTGTGGACAAATGTGGCCACAGAGAGACTCAGATGTGATCCTAATTTTTATTTATTACAAATGTTATCACTGTCTTCGATAAAGTTTTGTCTATCCATTTATAATGTTTTTTTTGTTTTCGGGGTATTTTTGAATTTATTTACTTCCAAAAGTACCATATTTTCTATGTAAATTATGCTTATTTTTATGTTTTATTTTTCAAAAATTAAAATATCCTTCCAATAAGTTCTTAGAGCTAAAACCTAAAGATGAAGTGACTTTGCTGTCACCTGGTGTCATTATTAGAATGCTCTAAATTACAGTTTTTCCCATTCATTTCTATTGGTGCCCATTTTTGACCGAAAATACAAGATTAAGGATTTTTTCACCCACTTAACGTTGCAGAATTGAGTCAAAAAAATTGTGTGTGTTCAGGAAACATAGGAAAAGTAGTCTTGTACCGCTCAGATCAAGGGAAGTATTTTTAAAAAATAAATCAAAACTATATTTGTCCAGAATTCGGTTTTAGGGTTAACAGACAGTCTACTAATCCTCTAATGAAAGTTAGTTGACATGAAGTTGCAAAGTTACTTATAGTCAACAAATTTTCAAAAGGGACCATCAAAATAAGTGTTACCAAAGAGGCTAATGGGATTTAAAAAATTCGACAAATCAAATAAGATCCTGGTTTGTAAAAAGTGCTTCTCAGGTAACCTAAAAGAAATTGCTTCACATGGTAACATTATTCTATGGTGGACTAGGATAATTTTCTATTAAAAAATGTTATGTAATGTGACTAAATCATCCTGGGAAATTTTACCAATTAATTAGATCAAGTAGAAATTTTGACGCATATTTTAGTTACTTTTTTATTCAATATATATATAATATAATATTTAGTCCATATAAAAGTCCCACTTACACAATACTTTTTTGAGAATTTTAGTTTTTAAAAATACTAAAAGTAGCCTACTAATTATGAGAGAAATTCCATTATGTCAAACCTGTACATTCTTTTAAAGATTGTTTTAGAACTATTAAATACTTTTAGAAAACCTTTAAAACTTTTCAAAATTATATTTAGAAATGTATTGACCTTATGCACAGAGAAACAAGGGCGCCGCCATCTTTAGAATATTGTCTTTTAACTTCCGTTTTTGCGGTCGATCTGTATATCTCTATATGGCATTGCTGTCCAGGAGTAATTAGCATTTGAAGTAGGATTTACTTAATGTAAAGTTAACAAAGGTTATCATGAAGATTGTAATGTTTAAAGCAGATGTCTTAACAAATGTCATTAGACCGGAAGATTTTAAAACGAGCCGTTCATTCATAAATAGGCAAGATCATTGTGTGAAACTACAAACCGGAAGACAAAAGACAACAGCGCAGGGTTGAAAAGGGGTGGGCCTACATAAGGTCTATGAGAAACAAGTGAGAATAAAAAACTAAAGAGCTTTGATACAATTTCAGCTGTTGGCAATTACAAAGGTATAGCAGGAAGTGCCACGTTTTCAGCAACCTAAGGTAGCCTACATATTGTCATTCCAACAATATATGCACTTTATCATCCTATGAGTTGCCAATCATGACACAATAGGCCTAATTCATGCGTCATTGCTTTATTTGACTTTAAATAGGTCTCAATGGTTGGGAGAGTAAATTAAAGCACTTTCTGATTTGTTGTTTTTAAAATGACACACATGGCTAAATGTAATCCAATTCCAACAAATATTAATGGAAGAATACTCAATGACACATCATTAAGTGTCCCGCTTACATTCATTCAAAAGTTTTGCATTTGACTGAAAAACAAAACTGTCATTAAGACCTTTAATCTCACCTTGAAGACAAATACGGTGATACTGTGAACTCCACTAAAACATGTTTTAATTTATTGAGTATTACAGATGCATCTCTTCCATTCTCTAGGCAGTTCATTTTATTTAAAGAGGGAAGCTGATAAAACCAATGGCTCCAAACCTTCCTGGCTCTGAAAGATATCGACCACAGCTCAGTATTTGTGCATAAATGTGTCGTTCTATCATGAGCAGTATTTGCATTGTTAATCTGCCTGTGGCCGGCGGACTGATTGTGTGCTGATGGGAGAGAAAGGTGCATCTTATTGCCCAGGCAGTTTGGCGATTTTATTTGAGGTTCAGCTCCCAGTCAATGGGATCGGCCGTAAATTACATTCTATGTGCTGGAAAATGATGTGACACCCGTAATTTATGTCAAATAACTTTTCGAGGATGTGAAAGTGTGTGTGTAATCAGCGCTGGTGCTGATACTGGAGATTTAATTGAAACATTTTTCTTTTCCTCAAAGGCTGATGGGAATGGCGTCTTGTGTAATGTTCTGTAATGCTTCGTTTTAAATCTAGGGTCATCACCTGGTTGGGAGAAGGTCATAGATTCACAGATTTAGGAATGAGACCAGCTTTTCCATAAAAATGTATCTCCGGAAATCAAGATACACTCAGGTCTAAATATGGGTCTTCATGGTTCCTCAAATTATCGATAACTATTTTCGATGTGTTTATAAGGCAGTCTGTTTCTTATTTTTAAAATTATATTTAATGATTAATATATTTTTTTTAGAGTGGAGCTAGCAAGTTTCAGTCTTTGTAAATAGATAAAAAAGCAATCTATGCTCACTATTGATTGTTGATTACTGCCAAAAATGATTCAGAATAATCTCTCAGTTTGTCAAAACCTCCAAAAACATACATAAACATACAATGGAAGTCTATGAGACAAGACATTCTAGAGTGTTTAAAAGCATAAATCTGAAGCTTGTATTTTTGGTTTAAAGGGTTGGTTCACTCAAAAATAAAAATGATATCATTAATGACTCGCCCTCATGTCATCGCAAGCCCATAAGACCTCTGTTCATCTTCGGAACACAGTTTAAGATATTTTAGATTTAGTCTGAGAGTTTCTGTCCCTCCATTGAAAATGTATGTACAGTGTACTGTCCTTGTCCAGAAACGAAATAAAGACATCATCAAAGTAGTCCATGGGACATCAGTGGGTTAGTTAGAATGTTTTGAAGCAAACATTGGATCAAAAATACATTTTGGTTCGAAAAATAACAAAACTACGATTTTATTCAGCGTTGTATCCTCTGGACTGGGACAAAAAATCAGCCCTGGACACTTCCCCCAGACCGGCCCACTATGCATGTACACACACACACACACACACACACATCTATACGTGCATTAATCTGCATGTAAAATTACTGTTTAGATTTTATTTACTATCAAAACCAAGAAAAAACTATTAAAATAATAAACAAAGAAAATGGAAATGATTTTATAAGGCTTTATTGTAAATAACTGGTCTTAATTTATGTGCAGCTTATTATTCTTAATAGAATATTCTTAGGCTATACTAAACTATATTTCATGAGGTGCAACATCACTGCCAGGACCTACAGAATATTCTATAGGTACTGGCAGTGATGTTTCACCTCATGAAATATAGTTTATATAGTACCTATATTTCATATATAGCCTACTATATCATTAATATAGTGTGTGTGTGTGTGTGTGTGTGTGTGTGTGTGTGTGTGTGTATATATATATATATATATATATATATATATATATATATATATATATATTAATATTAATCATTTCCTTGTTAAAGCTGTTTGTCAAGAGCAGTGAGTTATTTCTCTTTGTCCTTTGTTCACATTTATGATACAGTAGGTATAAGGCTTCTGTCAGGCACTTTCAGGGATACAAATTGCATATATATATATATATATGAAAAACTTTTATATTTATATGCATAATACTCCTTTCTATAGCTATTTTTCAAGTCAACTATGTGCTATGGTCATTAAATGGCTAACCTGAGGTAAATGTAACGTTCTGACATAATTGTTCTTCTGCTGTTTTATTAATCTCTTTCCGTGGTTGAAAAGCACTGATTGATTGATATTATTTATGAGGCATATACCGTTTGATAAGTTGTAGGTTTATTATGTTTAAATAAAAAGTAACAGATGATCGGTTTACTTGAACTGAGGCGCTAAAGCGATCTGTCACGTCATATTTTCAAGCGGCAAACCGGTATTGTCTGAATTTCGTAAATTAATAAAATGGACAGAACCTGAGAGCTGAGAATTTTAAATGTCATTTATATACTGTAGATCAGTGATTGGAGGCCTATTACAGCTGGAATATCGTAACATTTTTAAACAAAACAATGAAGAAGGCTAGTACGTGTAGCCTATCATTCTCCTCAGCTGTCAGGCGCCTGACATCTTCACGTAAGTTCAGCAAATTATTCATTTATTTTAACACATTTGGTGGCATCTGCCTCAAGTTATTGTCGTTGTCTTGTCGTTTTTTCACTGTCAACTTCTCGGCCCTTTACGTTTAGAGATGTTATACTTTAACGTGAATTTCGTTCACATCATCACATCGCATCACTGTAGTAGTTGTTGAAAAACGGTCGCTTTTCAAGTCTAGAATTTGAACTTGATTCCGATTGGCCAATGTCAGTGTCAGTCTCGCAGCTCGCGTCAGCTTCATGCGGCTTCATGAGAGAGACACATTAACCCGGAATTGGACAACATAACAATATACTTAACTTACGAGAGAATATATTTACAGATTAATAATGATTTAAAAACAAAATACATAACGCGACGGTGCCGCCGGCCCAAGCCAGACCGCGGACCAACGGCCACCGGGAATCTCCCGGTAGTCCCGAAGGACATGCCTGGCTGTGGACCTCCAGGAACTGAGTTTGACACCCCTGAAATAGAGGTATGTGAGCTAGAATTTTCTGTATTTGTGAGTTTTTGCAGTGTGTTTCTGTGTTTGCTTGAGTTGCGAGTATTTGCAGCACATTTCTGTGTTTGGTTAAATTGTGAGTTTTTGCAGCGTGTTTCTGTGTTTGGTTGAGTTGCGAGTATTTGCATCGCGTTTCTGTATTTTGTTTTAGTTGTGAGTTTTTGCAGTGTGTTTCTGTGTTTGCTTGAGTTGCGAGTATTTGCAGCACATTTCTGTGTTTGGTTGAGTTGTGAGTATTTTGCATTGTGTTTCTCTATTTGGTTGTGTGGCGAGTATTTGCATTGCCTTTCTGTATTTGGTTGCATTGTCAGTATTTGCAGCACATTTCTGTGTTTGGTTGAGTTATGAGTTTTTGCAGCACATTTCTGTGTTTGGTTGAGTTGTGAGTATTTTGCAGCGCATTTCTGTGTTTGGCTGAGTTGCGAGTATTTGCATTGCACTTTCTGTATTTGGTTGCATTGTCAGTATTTGCAGCACATTTCTGTGTTTGGTTGAGTTATGAGTTTTTGCAGCACATTTCTGTGTTTGGTTGAGTTATGAGTTTTTGCAGCATATTTCTGTGTTTGGCTGAGTTGCGAGTACGTGCATAAACACATGGTTCACTCAAAATTAGGATTGGGTATCGAGAATCGAGTATCTGATTGGAACCGGGACTAACTTTCCGCTTTTTCCGAGAAATCGTTCAAAAGTTAAAATTTAGATTCCTAGTTTCAATATTCACAGTCTGCCGACCGGAAGAAGAAACCGCTGAACAACACCAACAAAGAAGCGTCTACCGGAAGTGCTGGCATAACCGCGCGAGTTGAACATGAGTAGCTTACGTCGGCGGTCCAAAGTGTGGCTTCACTTTTCTAAAAATAACGAAAATCTCGGCAAAATGCAAAATTTGTGACAGAAGGAGTATTTCCTTCAGAAAGACCGTTGGTTAGCAAGGTTAGCTAAACTTTTTTGACCCTGCCTCTTAAAACAGGGGTTCTCAACTCCAGTCATCGCGACCCACTGCTCTGCATATTGTGTATGTCTCCCTTGTTAAACACACCTGATTCAGATCCTCAGCTCGTTAGGGTAGACATAGCGGCTATCCTGACGAGCTGAGGATCTGAATCATGTGTTTAACAAGGGAGACATCCACAATATGCAGAGCAGTGGGTCGCGAGGACTGGAGTTGAGAACCCCTGTATTTAGAAGAATCGGAATTGAAATCGTAGGAACACGGAATCGAAACAAGGGATCGAAATAAGAATCAGAATCGTTCAAATTCAAACGATGCCCAACCCTACTCAAAATACTTCCAATAAACGTCATCAATAGAGTTAAAATTTTATCCCAGAATGTCATGGAGCATAACACTTTTACATAGAATAGCTTCTGTTTAAGGCTCCCTGTGTGTGTGATCTTGCATCTGCCCCCTTGGGCTGATGAAATGTGTGAGCACAGGAGATGATAATAATTGTGTCCATAGCTCATTACAGCTCCCAGATGATTTGAAGCCGTCGGGAGAGCACTGTCCTCTAACACTGCCACGGCCGCGCGGCACCGCTGACTTCAGCCGCTGATTGGTGGGATGAAATATTGCTGGAGAAAATTAAAAGGTCCCCGTGTCAAAATAATTCATGACATGCATATCTTCCGGCCTGATGAAATAGCTGATATCTGGATTAGAAGGATAATAAAAGCGAATCAGGCTACAGTTAAACTATTTCGGCGGCAGAGGCGTTCATTTTGTCAATGTCAAGCGCTGAGGATCGCGGGTCAAGTTCTGAGTGTGGAGGAGGAAGTGTGTGTGTGTGTGTGTGTGTCTCAGACAGTGACGGAAAATATGTATATGCTGTGGGTCACTCAATATCCCACCTGCGATTTGAATATCTCCTATAATTGTCCTAAAACGTCCCATCAGTGGATCTGCCGGACGCCATTACGGCTCCACAATATGGTGTGACATTCAAATTCCCCCAAATGACAGGTTATTAGAAGCGGGGAGCAGGCGGCATGTAATTAAGCACCATAACTTTGACCTGTAATGTGAAGTGATGGCAGGATTGTAGTAGGTGGAGGCACTATGTTCAAACAATGCAGGAAAGAGAGCCGATCACTAGGGATTATTTGCTTCTGATTCTCCTTGGGTTTATCTTCGTAACGGGCTGTCAAAAAGATGCCCAGACGGCGCTGCGATTTCTGACCGTTTACTTCAGAGGTTACGGGCCATATTCACCGCAGTTATGATCACTTTGGACGTGATGCTCGCTCTGCCTCGAGCTAAGCTGACGATATATGATTCAATTGAATTTTTTAAGGCGCAGTCATGTGAAATTTAATTCTCCTACAAGGATGAAAAGACTTGCCACAACCACCTTTTACTGTGGTAATGATCGTCCTGTCTATTGTGTGCACATCGCTGACTTTTTTTCAGAGGAGGAATCTTCTAAAGACGTGTAATATAAATCAAGTTTTAAAGAGAGTGATATAAATCTTTTTATAGTGAGATTTTATGTCCACAGCATCGGTGGCAAGTGAAACGCGATGCAGGGTCTTTAAAGAGAAACTGCTCACTCAAAACTGACTAGAAGTAGAAGAAATAAAAGTTGTTGGTCAGTAAATCTGGCTCTAGGCCTCTACATCCATTTCACTTGTTTGGTTTCGATGTTAAAATCATTTCAAATCATTCAGCTGGGCATGTCACCCCAATATTCAGAACAGCGGTCCATTAATAGGGGTTTTCAATGACTGATTTTTAAACGTTACCATTTGGTCGACGCCATCTTGAATATTTGGTTTGACAAATTTTTTCAAAAATACATATGGATTATGAATATTAAAGGGATACTCCACTTTTTTTGGAAATAGGCTCATTTTACCACTACCCAGAGTTAAACAGTTGAGTTTTACCGTTTTCAAATCCATTCAGCCGATTTTCTGATATTTAGAAGAATATCAGTAACCAAGACCGTTTCTGGTCTACATTGACTTCCATAGTGGGAAAAAATATACTATGGAAATCAATGAGACCAGAAACTGTCTGGTTACTGATATGATATTCTTGTAAATATTTTAAAAAATCGGCTGAATACATTCGAAAACGGTAAAACCCAACTGTTTTAACTCTGGGGAGTGGTAAAATAAGCCTATTTTCAAAAAAAGTGGAGTATCCTTTTAAGTCAATAGATTTAGGAAAAAATATGGGAGAAATTGTAAAATGCTACAATAAAAAATGTGTTAATTGCTTAAACTTAACTGTAATTTTATTGTAAAATATTGCAGAATGTATGGCTTTGGAAGTAGAAAGTATGTATCTAATTAGAATTGACACTGCATATATAATAAGAAAGTACATTTACATGATAATATTAGTACAATTGTTTCTTTGTAAGTAAAATGTGATTCCCAGAAGTCCCTGCATGAAGTATGATTTGATTGTGTAGGCTATTTAAGTTTTTTTGTTTGTTTGTTTTCAGTTATGAGCATTATGGTGGTTTGTGTCACATTTCAAGTCTTTTGCCAGAATTTAGTTTTTACAGTTGCTGTGTTTTGATCTACCTCTCTTTTAAAATAATAAAAACCAGAAGTATAAAGACTTAAATTAATCTTAAAACCAGCGTCATGCTAATACAGTAATAATCCAATCAGAGACAGATTTATGTTGGCCTACAGCTAGTTGCTACCCGAAGACAAATTTAAATAGTGAGAGAAAACAATGTGTGATTTTCAAGCATATCTCCTATATTCCATCAAAACAGGCTCTCGCTGGCTTCATTTCCGCCTGATCCTTTTGAAAAGCAACTGGACGTTTTGATGAGCAATAGAACCCATCTGCTCCTTAAATTCCTCCAACTGGTGTGTGAATATGACAGTAAACTATATGTTCGCAAGAACCCTCGTCCTTCTGTTACCTGGACTTCGCTCTGGGAAAGCGTCACAGATTTTCTGCGCTTTGGCCGCATCCGTACGAATTCGTACCTTCGTCTGCCCGACCCCACAACTGTCCCTCAGCGAAAGGCAAGCTGGATGCGCAGAGCGTGTTAATTCAACACGCAAAAGGCTTGTCTATTGTGTGATAGCAGGAAGACTGCTGAACAGAAGGTCCGCTGTCTCTCCACACTCGCCGTGCGAACCCACCCTCACCCCTTTCATAACCATGGCAGATGGCTCCCGATGAATCCTTCATAATCATGTCAGGACGGCTCCTCCAATCCAATTCATCTCTTTAAACACATTTCAGCAGACAGAGAATTACACAAAAGATAAAGGCGGCCACCGGTCAACAAAGCACAAACAAACATCCGCTTGGCGAGCAAGTGTTCCTATTCTGTAATACCTTTTAATCAAACGTGGGTTTAGGGTGCTCGCGTTGGGAAAGTGCCCCGATGCGGGTTGAAAAAGGATTTTTCCACATCAAATATTGACTTTTGAATTCTTTTGTCTGCTAATGTCAAACTCGGCCCATGTAACGTTGCTAATTGTGGTTCAGGTGAGGTTTGTCTCACCTCATTTCAAGGTCATGCACCACTAAGGCCATTTTCTTGACTCAAAGGGCACGTAATTTCACAGCAGTGTACTCCTCATTAATCCCTCCTGAGTGGGTGCTTGGGAAGTTCCAGATCACAGATTTGTTTTGCTCTTGTTTTCTGACTCACTGCGTCTCACGGCTCCACCGAAACATTAACCCCTGCACCCCACCCACTAAATGCACACACACACACACTTCGCCGACAACAATCACAAAGAGGCTCGTTTGGCTAATGTTCCTTGTTTGTGGATGAGTTACTTTGGAGGATGTGGAAAGGATTGATGATCTGGCCTAAAAAATTCGAAGATTTGCTTCCAAAATGTTAGATTTTATAAATTTTTTTTTGGTTTATAATGGCTTCTAGTGCATTTCTCAGTGCTATCTAGGGTGTCCGTTGAAAAGTTTAGAGAAAAACATATATATATACATACATACATACATACGTGTGTGTGTGTGTGTGTGTGTGTGTGTGTATATGTGTGTGTATGTGTGTATATATATATATATATATATATATATATATATATATATATATATATGTATGTATGTGTATATATATATATATATATATATATATATATATATATATATATATATATATATATATATATATATATATATATATATGTATAAAAAAAAAATATATATATATATTTATATATATATATATATAATATATATATATATATATGATTAATCTAATAGATACATCTAACAGTACTATGATGAGCAGAAGAAAATGTAATTAACGTAATAATAAAACCAAAATATTTTGTATATTTATACTTGAAAATGTATACGTTGCCTTTTAAATTTTAGAATGGGGGACCCTCACAAAAAAGAGGGGTCTTTGGCACCTTTTTTGCATTTTGGGATTATTATAAGACATTATCTTGTTTTTTTTTAACATAATTTCTAAAGGCTGTTGGCTACTCCTCACCATGTAGGTGGTTTAAGGTTTATCTATGAAGGCAAAAAATGTAGACTTAATTATGCTTATTTCTTTTTTTGCATGATTTTCATTGCTTTGTACACAGTACTTGTACACATGACAATAAACTACTTAAAAAAATGTACATGTAAATCTCACTGTACGTCTAGGATAAATGCTATTTTCTGAGACGCTATGTGTGTTAACATAGTCCAGCAATTTTCACTGTTCATTCCTTTTCATTTCTTTCCGCTAAACTTTTGTTGATGTATGAATAATTTATGAGGAAAACTGAAGCTCTTTCATCAACATGAAATAACAATTTGCAAATTTATGGAAACCACTAATTACTTGCCTTATTTGCCGTGACTATGATATTAAATATTCATAAATGTGTGATTATTTCTCTGATTTGTCTGTGGTTTGTTTTCAGACACCATTTTCAGTAAATGAGATGCTTTGCTGCAAAAAAAAAGAGAAAGAAGCAGAATCAGAATAAAAATGTTTTGATTCACGTCTTTCACACAGAACTTGTCTAAAACAAAACAGAATTAACCTTCACGTCAAATAATCCAAAGATGGTTTTAAAGCCAGACGCTGCAATCTTTTACAAAGCCGTCACAAAATTAATTTTTCATCTACATTGGGGATCTGAGTTCTACAGTCCACTAACCACACTTGACGGCATTACGGTAGTTGATCTTTATCTCAAAGGGTTTATCTGATCTACTCAGTAATGGTGAGATGTTGGATCCCAGCTGGGACTCTCAAATGAGCCCCCTGTCACTGCATCTGAAGGTAATCCCGACGTTTAACCTTAAATTTACGACTTTGTTATATCAGAATTAATTACTGATAGTTCCAACAAACTGAAATGGTGCTGACGAAAACACTAAGCACAGGCAATTTAGCTCTATTTGCACATTAATTTGGGCCCACCTGTGATGCTCACTGTGCTGAGTAGCTACATCAGTTTTCATTATGGCTCACGCAGAGTGGTTTTAGTTGAATTACAGTATTAATTATCGAATTCACAAGGTATGAGGGTGACTAACGCTCCTCCGCAGACACCTGTGAAAGTTCTCCGTTCCCACAGGAGACGGCTTGTCTGTATCCTTGGCATAACCTTCAAAACGAAAAAAAAGAAAAAATCTGATAATGAGAGCTGTCATGTTCATCCAGATAACATTTGGGCTGTTTTTTAGATTAACCATGTAAATATCAAACCAAAGGATCTGAAATAAGCTGAACTTGTAAAGTAAACTCGTTCTGATCTGGTCAGTCTAGTCCAGTTTCTTTGGTGGGGTAGAGGTCAGGAATCAGAAGAGGGCCGCCATTTAGCCCTTGGCTGGATTTTCATGTTGTAAAGTGCTGTATTAATCATAATCACACAACACCATTAGACTATGTCATTCTATTACAGAAATCACATTATCATACATTTCATTAATTAAAGTCTAACCCAGTCAACCTCCTCGTTGAGGTGCCACCTCCAGAGGGGAAATGCAGAAGGGATAAGTAGTTGGGAGTGGAGGGCAGAGGGCAGAGGTCACTCCACTCTCCAACATGACATAAAAGGGGTGCGATATTTGCATGTACAGGGCTTTTGAGGCAACTCTGGCGGGCAGGTTTTGATGGGTTCCTCTCCTGATGAGTGTCCTCCAAATGCGACTAACAGCAGGGAGATTGGAGGAACAGGTGAAGGCACAATTACATCCTGAGCTAGGCGTAACATAGGACAACAAGGCTCAGACAACTCCTCTGTTTCTCAGTGGCCCCCCAAATTAACATGGAGTGGCCTGGATGAGTGAGTACCTGTCATGGACACCAGTGTGATGAGGCTTAAAAGTGAGCCTCTTTTTAGAATGCCCTCCATGCCCCCCATTTATTGCACCAAGATTGAGCATTTTCTCAAGTACACAAACAACTGCAATTATCACAGGTAGCATGCACTTTACACAGCTCTTGTAAACACATGTACCTTCAGAGTAAAACTGCACATACAGTCCAAACTAAAAACTCTGTGTGGCTCATTAGGCCTATAGTGAGTAGAGGAATGTGAAAATGAAGGCTTGTGTTTGCCAACAGTTTTTGCATGTTTATCCAAAATGATTTTGTAATAGATGCGACTGTACTCTAAATGTTAACACCATAAGAGGTGTGGCAGCAGTGTTAGGTTCATATAATGAGCATCCAGAGCGGCAGCAGAAAAGATCACAATTAAAAACTGCCATAACTCACTAATTATGAGGAAAAAATCTCACTGTATTATTTTTTTTAGTTAAAACATTTTTCATGTTAAACAGTTGAGGTGTTCCACTTCTGAACTTAGAGCTGAATGCACTTTAGTAGAGATCCACAAATTTGGATATTTGAGGTACGTTTACTGAAACAACGATGTGCCAGACAGCACCATAGTGTAATGTCGGCACAGATTCGGGTGACATCTGGTACTCTGTGGATTCCACATGTATATGGGCTGGATCTGGGTTGACACTATGTTGCTGTCTGTGGTACTAAAAAAGGAAACGTTTTTCTTGTGTTTATTTGCATAAAGAAGACAGCGCTGTCAAAACGATCCACGTTCACACAGATCCGTGAAAGCTACTAAAAATGTTGTATTATGCATGCCAGACCAGTAGTTGTCGATGTGACTTTTTAAAGATACACTCCGTGCCTATAAACTGAACAAGTAACACGCATTAGAGCCAGACCGATTTATCGGCAGGCCGATATTATCGGCCGATATTAGGCATTTTCCAAACTATCGGTATCGGCAGTTATAATGGCTGATAAATGAATATTTCAAAAATAAAATAAAAACGGACGAAACGCACTTGAACCATGTCATGCGTGTTGGAGTTGTATAGTTTGTCCACCAGAGGGCACTCTACACGTCCCTGTTGGCAACACTCGTTGAGTTGGTCACGAGACATCCATTGCTTGAATAACAATTAAAATAACATCCCCATCAGTTCTCTTAACTCAAATAAACATGACAATTTGTGACTATCATGTCCAGTTTTGCTGCTGTTAAATAAGCCAAGAGTGAAGCGGAATTAGCTAGTAATAGTTGTTACAGTTGTTACAGTGTAGTCGACTGACTGTCCTTTTAACTTTTGACAATGTGACTGAAGTATTTCTTTAATAGCGTGTGACACTTATAACAATGAGACGTATCATCTCTCCTTGGCCTGTTATATTGAAAATGTATGTTTTACAATTTGCAGTATGACAATCCATTGCTAAATTATGGCTCATCATCGACTAGCGAACCACAAAGCTAGCTAATGCCACTATCATTAGTCTGTTCTGTTGTGACAATAAAATAAACAAGTTTCTTTTTAAAATGCATTATCATATTATGTTAGTTAAAACTCATAAATAACTACAAATAACTAATCTTAGGGAAATCTTTTAATGTTTTGTTACACGTTTCTGAAATAAAAAAAAAATAAATAAAAAATATCGGCCGATATATCGGATTTTAAAACCAAAAAAATATTTGTATCGGTCTCGGCCTTCAAAATCCTTTATCGGTCGGGCTCTAACACGCATGATGCAACAATTTTCAATTTAACAGAGTCAAAGTTACATTTCGGCATATTTTGGTACTGCATACACTCTAAACAACGATGGTGCTAAATAGCACTAAAAGTGGTTCATTGGCTTGTAATCATAGGGGAACCACTATGCCATTATATTTGTCAAATGGTGATATGCAGAGCCATAAGAGGTGCTATAGAGCACCTTAACCACCTCAGAGAACCACTGAGGAACCACTGAAGAACGCAAACTGGGCTTAACAGGTTATTTAAATGGTAGTGGTATAGCACCATGACCAACCTCTGAAGAACCTTTTTTTTTTTTTTTTTTTTTTTTTTTTAAGAGTGTACAGCTTCCTCTTCTGTTACTTGCTTGGCTAAGTGTGGGCACAGTTACAGGAGGATGGCCACACTACAATATAACACTTGTAGTGTAATGGCAGATATATAGGCGATCAGACAGACGGTGTAGTGCAAGCGGGCAGACCAGACAGGCAGTGTTGGTGTCTGCCATCTCAGTGGGCCTGATTAGCATGTGTACTGTATGTTCTCGAATCTCTCGCACTGCAGTGTTGACCTGTGCTGTCATATCCCTGATTACCTCCCTGATTCACTTTCCTTGTTCAGTAATGTGCAATCAATCATAATCAATTAGCCAAAATGTTGAATCATTAAAACCATTATCATTAATTAAAACAATTATCACTTTCTGCCAATGCTTCAGTGCCACTGTTGTCTAACGTGTCTGCAGCCCACCAGACTCTCTCTCTCTCTCTTTCTCTCTCTTCTCCGTCTCTCTCTGTGTCTTTCTCAGCTCTGATACTTAAGAAGGGAATGACTTTCTTTTGCTAGGAATCTTACTGATGATCTGCTTTAATCTTTATCAAATGGCAGTGGGCTTTTTTTAATACAAATTGAAATACATAATCACTTATGGCTTACTGCATCTTTGAATGACAAGGCAATGATTTTTATGTGAATTTAAGAATTCTTATATTTAAAGCTACACTGTGTAACTCTTAGTTTATTCTTAGCTAAAAACACTTAGTTCTTTCAAAAATATATGTGCTCATTAATGTATATTAACTTCGTTCAAGTAATAAAGTATTCTCGTGAGTGTATAATATGCCATTGAAAATACATACGGGTAAGGGGTACTAATGTTGCCCCTCCATCTTGAAAGTACATTAGCCAAAGAGGGACATAACCGTTAATTCAAGCTTCGCCTTTCGCGTTTACGTTCGAGTTAACACTCATGGATGAGGTTGAACTGGAAGCCATGTTATTGGACTCATTGGCCACCGTAGGAGATAAAACGAAATCGGAATTGAAAGGAACAGAAACTAATATTCACTGGATGGTCATATACCTTTACACCGCTAGATGGGGGTAAAAATCACACAGTGTAGCTTTAGAAATGATTAACTGAGTGTTTGGGAAACCTGTTCAACGTCACATTTCGGCACTCTCAAAAAAAATTAGGATGCACCGAATATGAAAATTTTGGCCGATACCGATAACCGATAATTACTTATATTTGAAAGCCGATAACCGATATATTGGCCAAATCCGAATTTTAAATAAATCCATTTTTTTTTGCATTTTGAGAGCCTGATTACAAAAACAAAAGTCTCAAAATTAAATCACATGTCCCAAGCGCACAATTATGATGGTGTTCTCATTATAGTGTTGTATAGCCGATATGACAGATTTGCGCTGCACATGTTGCAGCGAACCATATTTTCATTTTTTGAAGAGATTTCAATCATATTTCAAGAAATTTTAAAACATAAACAGTGCTGAACAAGTGTCTCAGCTGAAGGGAATAATACATTATTTATCGGCTTTGATATATCGGCCACATTTTCTTACCAGGCCGATGGCGATAACATTAAAAATGAACATATATCGGCCGATACCGATATGCTGGCCAATATATCGTGCATCCCTAAAAAAAATTAATGATCAATACGTTTATGACAAGATATGTTTTAACTTTTTACATTGCCTTAACTCTTCAAAATAAGTTGAATGCACTTAGAAATTTAAGGCAGCAATTATTTATTTTTACATTGCACAACAATGACTAATTGACATTGAACACCATGATGTTGCGCTGTCATGCGTATCATCTTCAATAAGCGAACGTTACAGCACTAGTTCCACTCTCTCACGCTTGACTCCTTTTCTGCTGTTGATGCACATCCGAATTTCGCAGGACTATTTGAGAGATGCCGGTAATGATGTGTAAACATTCAAAAGGGACACTGCACAGAAGCCCTGAGGGCAGAAAAGAGGATAGAGAGAGTCACCCGAGAGCAGGAATGTCGGTAATTCCATCCTTTCACATGACTGTCAGTACGCTTATCCTCTCTGCTCCGGATTTAAACCTGGAATAGACCTGTCATGTTAAAACTCTCAATAATTGCTCATGGCAAATTTTTCTTGAACGTACCCAGCGGGCGGCGCTGCGCGTGCGTACCCTGTCGACCGCGTCTCCAGTCAAGCTCACCCGTGAGATTGAGGTCTCTGCACAGCACTGCTCAGGGGAATCTGGGACATCATTTAATGCTACGGTGCTAAAGCAGGCGTCTCATTGGGGTCACATCACACCCTCGAAATGGAAATTGACCCGAACGTGGCAGGGGATCCCACAGCCAGCACCGTTAAATCACTCTGTCATGAGTGAACTTCCACTAAGGGCCACACTGCAAGGGTTCCGTGCGTCCTCAGATAACACATGCGCAGGGGACTGGAGATCGGAGATGCTGTGTCTGCCGTGGAAAGAAAGAGAGGAAGACCGCAAAAGCAGACCTGGAGATATGAGAGGTCTGGAAACACGAGGGGCTCCGCTGAGGAGCCCATCTATGGAGCGCCATATGAAACGCACCTGATTACATTACCAGTAAATGGTCCAATCCCGATCTCTCAGGAATTCGTACGAATTTTATAGTACGATTTTGCTAAAATCGTACATATTTTACGAATTGGCCAATTCGTATGAATTCGTAATCGAATGACCTATCCCTAACCCCGCCCCTAAACCAAACCATCACATGGGTTTAGACAAAATGATTACAGAATTCGGTACGAGTGACGTCGTACAAATTAGTATGAATTAGCCACTTTTTAATTACTCGTATGTATTCGTACAAATTGGTCGTGAGATAGGGTAGAATTAGCCTGGCTGCGCCCTCCTACGCACTTCCGCTCGATTTCATTTTCCTTCAGTACTACGTCTGGGATCGCTCCATAGCCTTAGGTTTCCAGAAATCAATTTTTTTGTAGGACCAATCAGCGAATAGAGGGAGTGGCTGAGAACGATGACGTTGATGTCGTGCGCGTCAGTTTGAGTTTGGCAGCGGGGAAAGACGTGAGAAATGCTATTCGGTCCGTTGTTGGAAAAGAAACTGCCGAATATTACAGAATTTAAAGCTGGATTGTTATCGTCTCACCTCTTGTTGCACTAACGGAGGATCAAGTGAAGGAGGCAGAAAGGTTGGAAGTTTGTGCTGGGCAGCGCTCGGTCTGACACCAGTTTCAGTTTTGTTAATCAATTTTTTTTATTTACTTTGTTAACAAAGCCACAATCAGTCCCTTCCCAAACTCACCCCATTTTAATTCTATTGTAATTATTATTAATAATTATTTTAATTTTGGTCACACTTTAGATTAGGGTCCAATTCTATTAATGAAATATTTAATAAGACTTCTGTCTCAATAAACTCCTAATGACTGCTTTTTAATAGATAGGGTTAGGTAAGTAGGTAGTTGTTAAGTTTCAGTCTTCGATCTTATTTATTATTATAATTATTACATATACAATTTAAACAATAAAAAGAAATTGTTTTAAATAAAAAATTAAAAATTTAATAAAAAAATTGTTTGTGGAATTGTCAAGTTCACATAACTTTATTTTTTTCAACAAAGCACGTGTCACGATTTGATCCTGTCTCTGTCACGTTTTGGTTTGTCATGTGATCCTGCCGTGTCTTGTCATTGGTTAATCGTCTATTCATTCAATCGTCTATCAATTCTATTCATGGTCAATCGTCTGTTCACGGGTGTCCCTTGTCTTGTCATTAGTCTGTGCATTCATGCCCTCATGTTTGCCATGTGTATTTGCCGAGTATTGTTTCATGCAACCTCTGTTGTTTGTGAGTCCAAAAATGATATATATATATCTTTTTTTTGCTATGGTGAACATTTCGATTAAATGTTGTACATGAAATTAAATAAGAGAATCAGTTGAGTCAGATGATTCACATTTGTGATTTGATAGGCATTGGAAAAATCAAAATGAATATATTTTTCTAAAAAATGTTCTACTTCAGACCTTTGACAAAGATCTTGACTGTTATAACTCACCCAGTATAACAATCATCCCTGGTCTCTCCTATAGCAGCAGTATCTGAATTCAAAAAACTGTGATGCGCGAAGGATATCACATAGCTCGTTTGTATGCATGATGGATGTGTCCTGCTCATCTACCCAGACTGTTTGTGCTTAAAGGCTCTCATTGGTGTAAAAAAACCCAAGGCAGGCTGTGCTGGCTGTCATGTCATAAAGGATGCAGGACGAGGACGCAGACATGATTTCATGGCTAATGATTCCCGCGCTAATATCACTATGGGCAGCAGAGAGGATAACCAAGTTGAGCTGTCTTAGCTCAAATGATTCAATTAGGCCAGCTGTCCCCATTTGTCATGGCCCAACTCGCTTTTAGATTACCTTCCAAGACTGCATACGTGCCTCCGCATTGGACATACACACTCAACAATTCCGGGTCAGGAGTCCAGAAACTAATAAATAAATAATAGAAAATTCTCAGATTACAGTATACACATAAAGGCAAATTATTGGTAATAAATGTGACCTTTTGTTTCAAGCCAAACTTGATGGCAAAGCAAACGCTCGGTGTGAAATAGAGGGAAATCCCTGAAGCATGTCACATTGATTGGCAGGACAGAGATGGTCCTGCTATGCTTGAGAGACTACAGATGAGCACACTGAATGGGGCAAATCATTAAAGCAATCGGGTCAAAAGCACATACAATTCAAGTGCAAATGCTGACATTTCTAGTAAGACTGCTTATTGGCATTTAGGTTCATTTTGAATTATTTCAAACAGCCTACTTATCAATTATTACAGTGATGGTCAGGTTGTTATGTTATGTTATGTTATGTTATGTAGACAATCAAATTAAATCTATTTAAGTCTAAAGAATTTGTATTGATATTTGTATTGATGTAGCATCACTTCATTTTTTTCATTAATTTGATGCATTATGTATTTATGCATTATATGTACCGTAGCCTATTTTGTGGAAAATATGTTAGTAATCGCACCTAATAGTTTGACGGTAGTGATACAAGTTAAAGAACAAGTGCATTTTATCTTACTTGGAGTAATCTCTGTATTTTTATGTTGTTTTTAAGCTGTATTAAATCACTTGTAGTCAGCATGTGCAGAGAAACATGATAAGATGATAAACATGTCAAACATCTCAGATAGGAGGGACCATGGTTCCTATATAGCGTTAGAGCAGACCATGTATTTGGAGGCATGGCTGAGAATAGGGACATATACTTATTACAGTAATTCAGAAAGGAAATCAACAGCCAGGAAAAGAGGGGGTCACACTTATCCATGTGAATTCACTCATTCACAGCAGCAAACATTCATTAATGCAATTTCCATCTATTTTGTCAGTCTTGTAGCCCACAATGCTAACAAGGGGTAGGGAAAATGAGGACTGTGGGCCTTGAATAAAAACAAGCACTTAAATCCTGGCCTGAATCACAGGAAATTAACAATGCTCAGACACATCTGAGCTGCTCTTAACCTTCAAGCCATCATTATTAGAGAGGCGCTAATAGAACAGTTGTCAGTTTACAGTTGTCAAACCAACAAATAACAAGAAAGTAAATAGCTTACAGATGATATTACTGATGGAAGATTTGTCTTTACAAACCTCAAGCATCAGTTAGCTGGCAGTTGGAAATAATAAAGCCCCTTTCCTTTTCAAGGGCAATGCCATTGTTATTTGTGATCTTCAAGATTCAGCTTTTGTGTTCTTTATTTATTTATATATATTTTTTTACAATAATGAAATGTTTTGACTAGTTTAAGAATTGGCTCCACTCTCAATTGTTGGAATTTAAATGGAATATCCATACATCCATCTATCCACCCACCCACCCATCCATCCATCCATCCATCCATCCATTCATCTACCTACCTACAGTATCTATCTACAGTATCTATCTACACTACAGCATCCATCCATCCATCCATCCATCCATCCATCCATCCTTCAGAATTCAATTCCATCCATCCATCCATCCATCCATCCATCCATCCATCCATCCATCCATCCACTTCCTTAGAATTCAATTCCATCCATCCATCCATCCATCCATCCATCCATCCATCCATCCATCCATCCACTTCCTTAGAATTCAATTCCATCCATCCATCCATCCACTTCCTTAGAACTCAATTCCATCCATCCATCCACTTCCTTAGAATTCAATTCCATCCATCCATCCATCCATCCATCCATCCATCCATCCACCTCCATCCATCCATCCATCCATCCATCCATCCACTTCCTTAGAATTCAATTCCATCCATCCATCCATCCATCCATCCATCCATCCATCCATCCATTTCCTTAGAATTCAATTCTATCCATCCATCCATCCATCCATCCATCCACTTCCTTCCAATTCAATTCAGTTCCATCCATCCATCCATCCATCCATCCATCCATCCATCCATCCATCCATCCATCCATCCATCCACTTCCTTAGAATTCAATTCCATCCATCCATCCACTTCCTTAGAATTCAATTCCATCCATCCATCCATCCATCCATCCATCCATCCATCCATCCATCCATCCATCCATCCACTTCCTTAGAATTCAATTCCATCCATCCATCCATCCATCCATCCATCCATCCATCCATCCATCCATCCATCCACTTCCTTCAGAATTCAGTTCCATCCATCCATCCATCCATCCATCCATCCACCATCCACTTCCTTAGAATTCCATCCATCCATCCATCCATCCATCCATCCATCCATCCATCTATCCATTCAAATATCAATCCAATTCCATCCAATTCAATTCCATCCATCCATCCATCCATCCATCCACTTCCTTAGAATTCAGTTCCATCCATCCACTTCCTTAGAATTCAATTCCATCCATCCATCACATCCATCCATCCCCTTAGAATTCAATTTTACATCCTGTGTTGGCTAATCAAATTCAGAAATTCCTTCTCAGTTGAGTTCTGAATTGGACACAACCCATTTTACTTTATTTTCAGCCTGTTTATCTCGGCACATTTTAAACATTGTCTTTAATGAACCAAACCATCGGAAGACGTTTAGCCTGCTTACGGTTGCATTCAGAGTCGACATTGCGGCTTTGACTTTCCTGCGCTATACCCAGCATGACGTTCTCTCTCCACATTCTGTTTAAAGGTCAAAGATTATCACCTCATTCAAACCCCATTCGAACATTTATCTTTTTCTGAAACGTCCCCGTGTTCAGAGCGTTCCCGTTGACTCGTGTCCCCTCCTGCTAGCGCTGTGCTTTGTTTAGCTGAAGATGCTGGCACTCGGCCTGTCCCTCCCTACCTGCATTAGAGGGCTGAGGCCATGCCAAAACACAATTTGGACTGTCTCCAGCACTTCATTGGAAAGTAATGGTTTTCACTGAAACTGAGTTATGACCAGCTGTTTGCAGACAGTCTGTGACATACTGATAGACCAGAACACCGTATGTTGCTTTCCAAATCAAATGATACAAGGAGTGTGACAGAGTGGTGAAACATCTGTCATTAGCAATTTTCAGCACGCTCCACTAATTCTGGACAAAATATGGGTAATGAAGTTACCGCAGGAAACTTCAGAATACTGTCAGCGCAACAAGGCTGGAAGAAACTGGTGCTCACGACGGCTTATAATCTAATTCATTTGTTGTAAGACATACAGACGGAGCGATAATTGTTTTTGATCATCATATTTTAAAATGCAAATCTCAAATGTTCTTCTTTAATCAAAGAACAAAAGTCAAGGACAGGCGGGAGATTTGTTCCTTGTACCAAGACACCGTCCCTTGTAGTTCTTGCCATCAGCGGGGCATCTGAGCGAGGGCCACAAAGGTTTGACGCGTCTGAGCGTCATTGCTCACTCGACCTAGAAGCATGAATCCAGTCTAGCTTGTTCTCTGTGATCTACAGAAAAGACATCCTGCTGTTACAGAGAACAAATTTAAAGTGTTTTATCTTACCAGCTGCAAGACCACCATATGCAATTTCACTTTTGCCTCTACAGTACTACCAATACTGACTCATTTCAGATTGATGGCAAAGCTGAATTTACTCAAGGATCATATTACTACTGAAGACTGAAGAAATCATTCTAATATGTTGATTTGCTGCTCAAGAAACATTACTTATTATTGTCAATGTTGGAAAAAAAAATTGTGGAAACCTTTTTTATTACTTGCCCAAGGCCAAAACCTTTTGAACAGAAATGTAGAAATGTATCTTCAGATGTACCCTCCCCTAAATCTGGCTATATGAGACAAGCAGTACATATGACATAATATGATGCATTATTAGCCTACATTTTCTCAGGATAAGGAGCGATATCTTACTATAAAACCACCTTTTCTCGTTTAGCTTTAACAGCACTTATATACCCACAAGACAAATATATGACATATTTGGAAACATTATGTTTTTTTAAATGTTTTTGAAAGTAGTCAATCTCACCAAGGCTGCATTTATTTGATCAAAAATACAGTAAAAACAGTAATACTGTAATATTATTATTATGATTTAAATGAATGGGTTTCTGTTGTTATGTATTTTAAAATATAATTTATTCCTGTGATGCAAAGCTGAATTTTCAGCAGATGTTACTTCTGTCTTCAGTGTCACATGATCCTTCAGAAGTCATTCTAAGATAATTTCTTATAATTATCAATGACAGTTTTAGCTGCCCTTTTCCCTTGTGGAAATCAAGATACACTGCCATTAAAAAGATTGGGATAAGCAAAGGCACATTAAATTGTTAAAAAAACGACAGTAAAGACATTTATAAAATTAATAAATATTACCAAAAAGTTCTATTTAAAATAAATGCTGTTCTTTTGAACTTTCTATTCAACGAAGAATCCTGTGGGAAAAAAAAGCACCATTTCCAAAGAAATATTAAGCAGCACAGCTGTTTTCAACATTGATAATAACAAGAGAGTTTCTTGAGCACAAAAGCAGCATAGTAGAATGATTTCTGAAGGATCATGTGACACTGACACTTCATGTGTGCAAGACTGGTGTAACGATGCCGAAAATTCAGCTTTGCATCACAGGAATAAATTCAGAAGCTGGTTAATTCAATTCGTAATAATATTTCACAGTTTTACTGTTTTTACTGTATTCTTGATCAAATAAATGCAGCTTTGTTGAAAAGAGAATTCTTTCAAAAACCTTAATGTTTTCAAACTTTTGACCAGTAATATGTATGTATGTATATATGTGAGTGTATATATGCATATATGTGTGTCTGTCTGTGTACGTCTCTCTCTCTCTGTGTGTGTGTGTATATATATATATATATATATATATATATATATATATATATAAGGATAGGATTGGATAAAACACTTGCAATGTTCTTACAACAGCTTCAAGGATTTGTCTTTCCAAATCATTGTCAGAGTAAGACATGTTGAAGCAGGGTGGGCGTAATGAAGCGCTCCAGAGATCACTGCACAAACAAGGGGCCCGTTTTGGCAAAGCTTGGCAGCAGAAGGGCTATAAAATGATATGTGTTAATTTTGTGTTAATTATTATGGGTGCCACATGTTAAGCAGAATGTTCTACCATTGCAGAAGTTAGAAAAATCCACACGGATAATTGTGGCTGAGTGAATGTGGAAGGGAACAGTTGGACTCTGTGATTATAAAGCTGTACTGCTGGAGTCCTGCCCCAGATCTGATGCCCTATTTTACCTTTTGTAATGATGCCTCTCATATGACACGTGGGGTAAATTACTGGCAGGACTGAACTGATGATAATCACCCGAAATTCTCCAGGGAGGGGGCGGCTCCTCCTGGGAAGCGCAGAACTCATTAATATGCACAGTCCCACAATTCTTACTTTTTTCCAACTATCAATTGTTTAAAGCAGCGCAACAATTTTTCATTTAGACAAACTATATCAACAAAAATAACTACTAATTCAGTTATATATTAATTTATATAATCCAAACAGTCAAAAAGAGCTGGAGCAATGATGTTGCAGAATGCAGACTTGAAATGCATTGTAATCGTTTCATAATTTTGAATACAAGAGGTGTTATTTATTATTTATTAGGCTATCATTTACATTATTTTCTTGAATAATTTCACGCTTGTCTGCCATAGTTTTGGATGGAATGCTTGTATTAAGCTGTAAGCCATTTTAAAGCAATGTGGAGGAAATGTTTTCATTTTTCTTCAAATGTCACATTAACATGATTTCTAATTGAATGAACTATTTAGGTTTGTCTCAGTCAGAACAACTGATTTTGCACGCTCATTGGCTTGGCTAACAAGTGGTTGAACATAGAACAAATGAGCAATCAACAAACACATTTGACTTGGTTTGCCTTTCAGTGCAATATTTTCCACTTGATTTCCCCAGATTCAGAGATCCATGAATGCTACTGGTACATTGCACTACCCTCTTTACAAACCGAAGTAGAAGGCATTCAACGTTGCTTCCTTTCTCCGCTGGGTTTCGGGTGCCCCCTCAAGCATGCTGTCATTGATAACTGCTACAAGCTCGGCAGAGCTTGGCTGGGATGCTCTTGGCAGGGCTGTGCTTTTTGCTTAGAAATATCACACTCCATCATGTTGCATGAAATGCTTTGTTTTTCTCCCGATGACCTTCTCCCACTCCTCTGCCTCCTCCGTCCATCTGTCCATTTGTCCATAATGACAGAGGATGGACAGTTTCTGTCCCTCAGAAACATGAAGTTCCTGTGCTGTAACATGTGAGGAGGCTAATTCAGTTGGTCTGATCCGGTGTTGATGTCATTTTAAGAGGTGTTGCCTTGAGCAGTTATTAGTCATGTGTCATGCATTGTTTCAGATTAATATCATTCGAAACATTTTAAAAAGGCACAAAGTTGGAGCCATAACCTAGCGGTTAAAATATATATAGTTGCATAGTTTTATGTGGTTCTTCTCCCTCGCTGTATTATGGGTTTGCTACAGTATGTGGAGAGAAATGTGCTGGTTACGTTTTGTGAGACAATTATATATTAAGTCCCTTGATTCTCACCTGACTATAGCTTTGTAAACTTTATCCATGATGTGGTTTATAATGGACTGTGGTGGTACAGAAACAGTGACAATGTTACACACTCTTGGCTTACTCTGGCTATTGTCTCAGATGACGAGATGTTTGTCCGTTTTAGCCACCGTAGCTTCTTCGAAGGGAGGGGTGAGGAGTGGGCTAAGCCCCTAGTGCAAACTTGCAACCAAACCACTAGATGTCGCTAAAATCACACACTGCACCTTTAAGTTACTAAAATATCACCTTTAATTTTCCGGGGGCATTTCAGAGTAAATATTTTACGTCTACAGCCCAAAGTGTACTTCGGCAGCACTGTCCGCATGACAATGTTTGTCCCGTGGGCCCGTGGTTCAATTAATTTAATTGAATTAATTAAATTACCACCCTCCTCCTCATTCATTTTTTAAATTTCGACATCAACCTTGTTAGTATTCCTCAATCAATTCATTATAGACAGAATCGTTATAGACAGCTCTGAAGAGGACCGTAATGACGGTATAAAACAACAGCTCAAACTGAACCCTTCCAAGCTCCAAAAGGTAACAAAATATGCTTTATTTATTTTTCTGTAATTGTTACTTTAATATCAGGAGAGTTTTATATTATCGTAACGGAGAAATGTTCATATTCATAAGTGAACTGTTTTTGCTTTCAGAAATTTTTACAGGAAAAACTTAACAAAACTACTGAAAAATGCATATTTTAGCATGTGCGACATTATCTCAATTTAAAGCTGCAGTTCAGCGTTTTCCCTCTTTGTCGCCATCTCTGTTCAAAATCTGCAATTGCAGCCATTTGCGGAATTATTAACTTTACACGAGTTGTACTTCAACACCCTCGACATGGCACAGTGTGGATGAACACAATGTTTGAGGAGACTGTGAGGCTGTCAGTCACTGCGCCGGTGTGGATACTGTCATTCAGAATCACAGATTATTCTTTTGGAAGTATGACCAACATAATAGTTTTCACCGGAAAATGTCATCTGAACTAGTAAGAAACATCCACTTTTGTTCTGGTTCTGACATTGCAGTAAACCGCACTGATTAAATCTAATAATCGCTTTTCAGTTATCATATCACGCAAAACTGTGAAAATTATACTTTGTTCTCAAATTGTTTACAACAAAAGCATTGCGTGAATACATGTAATGTCCTTCCGATAGTATCCTTGTTTTCGCATGGGTTCAGTTGCAGTCTCTTTTTTTCTGTAGCCACTCCGAAGTCCGAACGAAGTCTTTTGCATTTTATAGCAGGTGTCACTGATGATTGTCATTTGAACCTTTCTGGATCCACCATCAAATTGATATGTTTAATTAATTATATCACTGGAATTAAAAACATTATTACAAGCTTACCACTTTGAATTGAGCTAAGACGAGCTTTGTTTTGAACACTGCCCTGGTTATTTTTTCTCAAATATGTATTTTTGATCATTTTTAACCCCCAAAAAGCTATAGACTGCAGCTTTAAGAAGCCACCTGCATTTTTTTTTTAATTCGATGCCCTGTATTTCTTAAGGACTATCTATGATGAGAGATGGCACAGGAGTACGGTGTAGCAGGTCACGAGGCGGCGAGAATGAGAGCAGTGATGTGACATGCAGACATTTCTGTCAGAATAGTGAATGCCCCCCTGCTGAAATCTACTGACACTGATTTGTAAGCATAATGGCTGATTATAGGATGGGTGACAGATAAATTTTATCAAAATTAAGGCACAATTAAACATTTCATCTTCCTAATTACTGGCTGTAGATTTGGCCTGATGACCATGTGCTGTAGGAAATCAGCAACCATCACATATTTTAATGGGACACAGCTGTCCTGCGGCCTAGTAATATCTGCACACAGCCCCGGAAATGTAATTTATGAGGAGGGGAAAAAAGAATAAATTGACAGTGGATCGACTTTCAGAATTGAAATCTTCTAGAAAGTTTTGGATTAATTGTTGATTGCACTTTATGAAGGTAGTTGTTGTTGAGTCTTAAAAAGGTATACTCATTTTCCCTCTCATTTAAAAAAAAAATTGTACCCTTAAATTAATAATATTTTAAGTAAATATTTAAAATCATGCATATACTTATATGTGACAAACTAAAAGCTGTTTTCTTCTGAAATCAGATGACTAGCCTAATACTATTTATTTTACCTCTTTCACTCGCATAACAAATTATTTACGGCTATTTATGGCTGAAAATAGCTAAATTCTATGAATCAAATTATCGCTATTTGCTTCACCCACGCCACTTTTTTTCATTAAGTCAATGACATCTGCCATATTATAACAAGGAATATTTGAATTTAAAATCTAAATATTTTCTGTATTTCAGTTAAATGTTTAGTTAAGTCGTAAAGTACATAATAATGGCCAATGCAAAGAAACACAGATTGTTTGATGGCTTGTAATCATATTTGAAAAATCCAAATCTCTGCCCTGCACATTCCACAGGCTTCCTAAATCAGACAAAGAAGAGATTCTCATCCACTGAACGCCTGAATTTCACAGGCTTGGAAAGGCTTGTGGGGTTCACACTGAAGTAATCAGCCTTTCTGCTCTGTCTGTGCCAAGGAATTAGCCTGGGAAATTCACCAAAATGTGGGAACAGCTTGGGAACAGATTGATGCAGAGGGGTGAGAGAGACAAGAGAGGCTTAGACTATGTGTGCACCATGAAACCATTCCAGAGCAAATATATGGAAAAGCTTCTCCTAAGTAACTCAGCTCCTCGGAGCAAGGCAGTCATGCTCTCTGGTGTGAAGGGTCTTGAGTCATTGTGCCGCCCGGCCTGCTCCGATTAGCAGGTTTGCTCATCAAATCTTAACTTATCTTTTTTAGAAATTGGATTTTTAGATTCACTGAAAAAATATGAGTTCTGCTTGTCCTGGCAGAGTTTTGCCTAAAAAATGTCAGGATGTTGTGCACCGTTAATGATGTATTTGACCGTTTTTTTTGTCTAATCAACTTCAATAATTTATGCAATTCAGATAACATAATATTTTGAGTTTCTTTTGTAGGGCAATATAATTTCTGCGATCACGGAATAAAAAGCACACTCTTTTTACAACTAAAATAACAGTAAAGGGTAAAAAAAAATGAATTCCCAAAAATTAAAACAGAAAAAAGGAATTTGCAAAAATTAAAAACGGAAAAAACGGAATTTGGGAAAAAATTAAATGGAATTTGGGAAAAAATAAAACGGATTTTATAGGGCCCTACTTTTGATTAAACCAATCTCCATTGTATTAACTAAATTTTTTAAAATTCAATGAACTTATTTTTTTAAGTGTGGGTAGATGCCAGAATGTTGCTCTGCTGTTGCTAGGGTGCTCTCAGTGGTTGCTATGGTGTTGCTAGGGGGTTGACAAGTCCAAAAGATTCTGAACCAAACGTTCTGGTTCCTAGAAGGCCTTAGGATCCCTACAGTATGTAATTATATTTAATTAACCTGGTTGCTTAGAAAATCACAGCTCTTCTCAACAAGCTGCATGAGTTGAGGGATTATTCATGTCTTTAGCACATACTATAAGATTAATACTTGTGTTTAGGGGGCTGATTCAATTATTATTTTATTTATTAATTTAGTATTTTTCAATGCCACAAGGATGCACACAACAAAATCTATGACATGCAAATTGGCTTTTACTGTAAACTTAGGCTACTTTAATCACATGTAAATGGAACACACTTTTAGTGTTAAGTACTATTTTTGTATTTATTTCATTTTTTTAAACATTCATTGCTTATTAAAAACCTACTCTGAGTCAAATCATGCCAAAATATTTGTGAGCAGTCTCAGCCACCAGAAGTTAAATTCGTTGCTGTTTTCTGGGTGTCATCCTCAGTCTGGTATGGTTCTGTTGCTGCAATGTGCTCATGCCAGTTTCCATGACCACCCACAGATCTGAACTTGGTCTCAGTTCAGGTAAACATGGTACCCTAAAGGGGCAGTTGACCCTCTTTCACGGGGTGGTTATTTTGGGTCATACTACACATTTCACATGTTTCATGAACATTTTATTTATTTTTATACATATATATATATATATATATATACATATATATATATATACATATATATATATATATATATATATACATATATATATATATACATATATATATATATTTATATTATTTATTTATTTATTTACATGTTGTTCACACACAAACACTCACTCAAATTTAAATATGTAAAATTTAAATATATAAAATAATTTAAATTTTAAAATAATTTCAATATTATTATATTCATTTAAATATAATGTTTTAATAAAATGATAAAATGCATTAATATAACATAAAAATTGACATTCAAATGTGAAAAACATCAGTGACTCGGAAATTTCGTTCTAAGTTAGTGTAAATTGTATAATAGTGATTGATGTCTTGCTCTGGTGAGACTTTGTTTTAGGGGCATGATGAACATAGGAAGATAAAATGGCTTTTTTGTGTGTGCACATTTGTGACCACAGGCTCGTGTCACTGTGAGCACTGTGCTGTAGCCTGACAAGGGCTCTCATGCTCACAGATAGCCGGCTGTTGTCCTAAACAACGCAACATATTGCCACATTGCCCTGGGACAGGGAATCAGGAACAGCAAAGAACAATGACATGCACAAGGTCTCCACACTGTTTATTCCCTCTGAGCTTAGCCAAACAGGACTGTACTTGAAAATGAAACGAACCAATTAAAGTAGCTTAGGTTTATGAGTCTGTCAAGATGCCACTCTGTTTGCTGTCAAAACAGATACAGTTGTAGTTTTCTACGAATAAGGTTACACTTGGTGTCTCAACTTTTTTAGCCCGGTTTAAGCCTAGTCCCAGACTAAAATGCATCTTTGAGCTTTCTTGACAAATTGAAAATTAACACTGATATGTCTTAAAATAATAATGTCAGTGCCATTGTTTTGTCCCAAGAGGCACATCAGAAATGTTTTTTTCTAAGGCACATTTTTAAAAGATACTCAAATGTTCTAACTGAACTAAGGCCTAATCCTGGCTTAATCTTAGTCATGAAAGTATACATAACATGAACCTACAGTAACTAACTTATTTTGGCCTGTCCTGGCTATATTATATTATATTATATTATATTATATTATATTATATTATATTATATTATATTATATTATATTATATTATATTATATTATATTATATTATATTATATTATATTATATTATATTATATTATATTATATTATATTGTATTGTAGTGTATTGTATTATATTATATATTTTTTATTTACTTTTAATGTTTATTTGATGTTTATTAAAGCAAAACATCACACAATCCCATTTTGTACTCCTATTTGTGAGAAGTGCCAAGTGTTGTACCAAGGTGTTTCTCACATTTTGCATATCTGCCTGTATAATAAATATTATACATGAAATTTTGGACATTACACTCTAAAAAATGCTGGGTTGTTTCAACCCAATTCAGTCAAATATGGACAATCCCAAATGTTGGGTTAAAATTTAACCCAACTTCAACTTCTACTTTAAATTGTTATTTTTTAAATTACATTTTACCCCAACATTTGGGTTTGTCCATATTTGACCCAAATTTGGGTTGAAACAACCCAGCATTTTTTAGGGTGTAAGATATTTGCTGACCAGTTTCATCTTGGTCTGATCTTCTCTTAAGACTCGATAACTCTCTCAAAGTCTGCTTTCTGATGCGACATGACATCGGCATGCCAGATGTGTGTGTACCGTTCGTCTAAGAATTGGACTGCTCAGTGTGAAATTGTCTAATTTGCTTCGCTGGATGGTATTGCAGATGAACTGAGTTCTAAACAAGCATGAAAAATATGCATTGATGTTACACATGTCTTATTTTCTTTCTGCACATTGTCCTTTACCCTCCTGGTCATCTTCTACATATGTCTGGGTTTGGAACACATACTGCCTGCCATAATTTCATACCAGGCTGAGTCTGTTTTGAATGCGGCGCTTTTATGCCCAATGACTTTTACTAAAAGAGGCAGACATTAAACCATCTGTGTGAGAAACTCTTTGTTAGAATTAGATTTTTTTTCCAGAGAATGTTATGAGATTTCCCTTGTAATATCCATAACGGAGTTAAGTCATTCTTTAATATTGTCATGATGTTTTGTGATTTTATCTGTGATAATGAAACTATTTTGCAAATTATTTTTGCTCTGCTAGTTACCAAAGGCCATATTAAACAGTAGGAGTGGGTGATATACCTATACACATTTAATCACTAGAGACTTTGGACTATTCGCTCTATGTCTGAGATGTTTTCTGAGCGCGTGCCCGTGTTTATAGAGTGTGCGAGTACTGAACCGAGTTCTCTTTGTCACTTCATTGCGCTTAAATGGTTAAATGCATATAATTAGGTGTCAAAAGGCCCATCTTAGCAAAAAAAAAAAAAGAGAAAATCTGTCAATGCTCTTGTCTGTATCACCATTGTCTTACTATAATATACTCTAAAAATGCTGGGTTGTTTTAACCCAACTTTGGGTCAAATATCAGACGAACCAAAACATTGGGTTAAAAATAAAATTAAAAATTGTAACCCATTGACTGAGTTTGTCCATATTTGACCAAAAGTTTGGTTAAAACATCCCAGCGATTTTGTTTTAGAGCACTCAAAAATGCTGGGTTGTTTTAACCCAATTTTGGGTCAAATATGGACAAACCCAGCCATTGGGTTACATTTATTAATTGCATTTTTTAATCCAACATTTGGGTTTGTCCATATTTGACCCAAAATTTGGTTAAAACAACCCAGCATTTTTTAGAGTGTAAGAATAAAAGTAAATATTTAATGTACAGTGAAGAAATTCAGTGTGTTTTTATACATTTGATTTATAATTTATGAAGGCTAAAAAATGCTGGGTTGTTTTAACCCAATTTTGGGTAAAATATGGACAAACCCAGCCATTGGGTTACATTTTTAAATTACAATTATAACCCAACGGGCTGGGTTTGTCCATATTTTACCCAAAATTGGGTTTAAACAACCCAGCATTTTTAGAGTGTAGTTCTAATTTCTAGTGCTTGTAGTTTTTCAGGTCTATTTCTTTGTCATGTTTCTTGTAATTAGTGTCTTAGTTCTTATTTAATCACTGACTGTTTACTTGTCAAGTAACTGTTTACTGCTAGTTTTTTTGTGAAATTGACATTGGTGATAAGAATTATGAGATTTCAATGGCATCAAAAATTTGGATAAAGCAAAAATAGCTATTGTGATATATATCGTTATCATGAAATAAAATGACTGTTTATATTGGCCACCCTATTCGAACAGGCAAAACATTCATTCCCATAATAACCAACCGGCTTGATATGCCAACTTTTGATGTCACAGTTTCCATGGCAACTGATATCAACACAATCCTCAGGATTTTGCAAAGCCTTCAACAACTCTCATTATTTCCAGACGGAACAAAGCGCGAAACGCGCATTCCCGTGTTTACCTTCATATTAAACGGCGTCAGCGCATTGTTGTTTGTTTTTTTATTAGCGTCGCACGCAGGATGCTGACAGCTGAAGAAGACTGTATTTGGGGAGGAACAGCATGGCTGCAGAGAGGAGTGGGGATCCTGAGGGAGGCCTAATGGTTCCACTCCTTCCTGCACAGAGATAAAGACTCATAATAACCGTGTATACCCACCATCTGGCTCTGTGCATGTGGTCCTTATGGAAGAGAAAGCAGTGCAATCTGTAAACGATCAGGAGCCATAGCACTCCCCCGAGAGACCGCCATGCAATCAAGGTGACAGATGGCATAGCTACTGCTGTGGCCGCATGGAGGAGATCAAAATCACCTTCAATAAACTCTGACTAGAATGGGCACGGGCCTCTCCAAAAGTCAGTTTGTCAGTCAAACTGTGGCAGCTTGCTGCATCGGGGGTGAGATGCACTGACCGCCACCCTGTTTTCCATTTTTTCCGTCTGACTGGTTTTGAACTGTGATCTTTCTCTAGCTGGCCTCGCTGCTCATGGCGATGTGGGCGAGCCAGGTCCATTGTTTTTTGTTTTTTTTTAGGGGAAAATTAGGTACATGATGTCACAGATACGGGGCACGGGTTGGCTGGTGGTGTGTGGGTCATCTAATAAAATTAGAGTTGGAATACTAGCCAACCCAGTGTACATTACTACTCTTTATATGATATATTTTTGTCACATGACCTACATTGCATGTTTAATTCACAAAGCGATGTCCAGTTATTTATTTATTCTTCATTAAATTATTTTGCAATATATTTTTTAAATCTAATTTTGTGTATGATATAAAACAATTTTTTTAAAAATATTAATGTATGTGTTGTTCATAATTTTAATATTATTAACACATGCACATTTATAATATGAATAATAAATAGTATACGTTAATAACATTAAAATATATGATCATATATCTTTAAAAAGGGCAATATAAAATAGTCTGAAATTAAATAATTTCAGTCCGATAAAATAATGGTTAGAAAAGAGAATATGGTATTATTTCCGGCTCATTTGCCGCATAGAAATGTAAGGTCAAATTTAGTGCATTGCATTATGGGATCCTGCATGCAGCTCTGTATATTGCACATTTTAGAAATTATGACTGGTCATTCAGAACACCTGCATTCTGCACACTATAAGTATTTTCTGTAAATATTTAATTAACTGTATATATGCTAACATATCATAAACATACAAACCTAGACATGCCTGTTTGGTCTTTACATTCATGGTTTGCTCACATAAATGATTTGAATTTAGAAAAAGTAGGGCAATAATCAACAGCTAATGCGTCTGATTTCATCGCTCGGCTTGGGAGACTGGTGAATAATTATGCTGCATGGTCTCTCTAGCCCTGCTTTGGCTCGGTGTCTCTTAGTGAGCCTGGTGAGCAAATTTGCGAGGGAGAATTATTTCACACGTCTTCTTCTTCTAAGCCACAGCTCATGTCAGTGATGTGAGAAAAACAGCCTGACTTTCCAAGCTCTTTTTTTCTGCTCTACTGCAAAAAGTTCAAAATGGAAACACCATCTGTTAAATCCATGCAAAAGCCAATCAAATGTTTTCTTGATAGGATATGTCATATCTGATCTTGAGGTCACAAGGTTTGACTGTAGCGTTCACAAAATGCAATATAAATTAATACATAAGGAAATATATTTTGTACGTCAATGTTACAAAAATGAGAGAATACACTAAGAATATTTGGACACTTAAAATCACACTTAAAATGTATGAATTTCATTAGATACATCACTATATATTTTAAAAATAAGTCATTTTAGTATTAGTAGTCATTTATATATATATATATATATATATATATATATATATATATATATATATATATATATATATATATATATATATATATATATATATATATATATGTATAGATGTGTATGTATATATATATATATATATATATATATATATAGTATATGTATATATATGTATGATATAGAATGTATATATATTGTATATATATATATATATATATATAGATAGATACATACATATATATATATATACAGCTATATATACAGCTATATATATATATATATATATATATATTTAACCAGCTGATGTAAAGGTGATTTTATTGGTCTGTGTCTGTCTATGACAATTTCCACTAATGTTTGACAATTATGTCTAAATACTTTTCCTAAATACTAGTCTTCATTTTGAACAGTACAGTATATTCATTGTTATAATACGTTTTATCATTTTAAATTTAACTTTTGTGACATGTTTTGCTTGAAATGTTGCATTGTTACACAGTAAATATACATTTAAGTGTAATATTAAGTAACATGTATTTAGAATTAGGGTTTGGTTTAGTTGCATGTAATTATGCATAATGTATAGTTATTACTAACTATGGAACCTGTAACAATGACACTGTAAAATAAAGTGTTACCACAATGACATTTAAACATTTTACATGTGACCAAAGTGTCCATAAAAAACATAAAATATTTTCTCAAACCACATTTTAATGTATATCTATTTCTATAATATAAAGTCTATATACCCTTTTTAACTAATATGAAGAGTTGGCCACTTATGAAAGGTTCCTTTGTCCTTTCACCCAGCTCTCATAGAGTACTCACTTAGTTAATTGGTGCTCTTATTTGATTAATTGGAAAAATTCCATTGTACTCTCCACAGCGCCTTGTTTTATGGAGGTGTCTTCCACATTCTCAATCATCCACTTTTAAACATTTTTACAAATGTTAAATATGTGCACTTGAGTCAGTAATTAGATCAATTAAGTTAATTGAAACCTTAAGCTCCATTAAAATCAAGAGAGATTTTTATGGCTTTAATTTGTCACTTTAGCCAT